>JAOYRR010000031.1:600000-1030564 GCA_038994665.1 Podotricha telesiphe
TCGAACTCATCCTAGATGTGTTCGATCAGGACAACGACATTTTTTTGCCAGGACAGGATGTCCTGGCAAGGATAATAAGTTCGTGTTATGAAAATATTATTTTGTCACCCGGACACATGTGCAAATTTTTAAGACGACACGGGAGTCTAAAGTTTGCTTTGCGAGATTATAATACAACGATACAGAGATAGATAGATAGTGATAGAAAAATCAGGTAAATCCAATGGCAAGCATATGACAATACTAAAAGAGAATTTATTTCAAGATGAAGTCAAATTGAAGTGTCTGTTTTAAATATTAAACTAACCGCTGTTTACTAAATTCATATGTATGTCTGTCTGTCTGTTTGTTCTCTGAAACGGCCGGACCGATTTTGACGGGACTTTCACGGGCAGATAGCTGATGTACTTTTATTTTAGTATTTAACGCGGACGAAGTCGCGGGCACAGCTAGTGTTTGTATAAATAGTAAATATTACACTAAGATATGTCTAATATACTTAATAACAACCTTTTTAATATACTTTCTACGAATATCTATGGTAGAAAAGTTTATAAAAAACCATTGAATATTCACACGCGTACTCACTAACGCAGTATCTAAAGATAACTTTGTTGTATTTATACAAAACACTTTATTGAAATTCTTCTTATAAGCCAGTTTTTGGTTGCAATTGTGAAAAATTTATGGCATCTGTTCTCTGAAATAGTTGGCCTCATTGCACCTAAAAATAAACATTTATACAAACGCCAGCGTACACAAATTGTGATGCTGTAGCGGCGTTTTCCTATTTTCAGTAATTAGGAACATAAATATAGTTTTCTAACTAATTTTGTAGAAATTTCAAATACTTTTGTACTAGGTATAATAATATTTTTGTTTCTTTTTTTCTAACTTTACGCTTTTGAACGCGAAGCAAGGTAAACAGGGACAACTTAGTGTCAAGTCCCTTGGTTTCCCGTTTTTGCTCAAATTCGAAATATTGCCTGGTGTAAGGCTAATAAAAGGTTATTTTTATTTATATCAATCTTTCAATTGCTATCTGGATTAGATTCACTTTTTTGTTTTTCCTCATTATAGTCTAGTTAAGTTAAATATCGTTGTTATATTGTTAGTCTTAAAGAAATTACATAAAGTCAATTTACTTCGGTTATTTAAATGGAATAATAATACTATATAAAAACTCAAATACCAATTAATACATGAAATATCACCTAACTCAGAATTTCTCTTTATAACACGCAGACAGGAAGCATATTTTCTACTTGTTAAGTAGTACGTATGTATAAGAAAGGGGATGAATCATAAACAAACTGATAAAGTAACGGACAAACGTGTCTAGTAACATGCTGTTGAAAAGAAAAAAATAAATACTCTTCTTATTACTAAGTGTTTTTAAAGATACAGAAACTGTTCATAAAAAATCTAATTCAAGTATATAATCCTCCCAAAATAAAAATTATAATTTTAATATTCAGGAAACACTTCAACTTTACTATGGATATATTAGCAATTTCTTATTTACTTACTATGGATATAGTAAGAATTTTTTTTAAATTTGGACACGTGCTTAGTCCGAATGACAATACAACAATTTCATACCATGAGCCTGATTTGTATCATTGCCAGAACGACCGAGAAAATAAACTGATTTAAAGTATTATTTTCTGGATTGGTTTAACGTGGATATCCTAGTGGACATAGAGGAAGAAGAATCACAGTCTGCCAACCATTCAATTTATATTGAAAAGGCAAGCATTAGATAGTCGCATTCAATAGCCCAGTACTCAGTCCATCCGAGCACCATTTCATAATAATATTTTTGATTTCCATATTTTCCGTAGCTTCTTCGAGTTACCCGGTAACCATCTCAATACAATTACCTGCGGTTACTCAGAGGTGTATAAGCCGGTATGGCGTATGCGTCACATCAAAACATTTTTATATTCTCTCATGGGCCTCTACCTATTGAACTGTGTCTACATGCAAATCTTGCAAAACATTTCTTCTTAAAGAATATTTTGAAATGCCTGTTTTTATTATTTTCATAAGTTCGTTGATTTCCTTTTGCTTCACAGTATTTCTTTGCTTTCATATTTTTAATAACCGTCCATGCATCTGGCGAGAAAATGTTAATGCGAATAATTTTCAATGCGATGCTAATATCGATTTATTACATTTAAGCTCACTCCAATATTTTTTCGATTTCTGAACCGACACATCACAATTCCAAGATTAAATATTCTATTATAGCCAAAAGTTATCTTATTTTCATATTTATCTACTTATTCATTTATGAGGATCCCCAAAGGTTTTACATATTTCTTTACGTGCAAATGTTCCTTTTAAGTATCTTCGAGCAAAGTTTCATGTAGAATTTGTAAAAAATATGTAATATAATTAACGTATTCTAAGTGCTACACTTAACTTTGACGTGAGTTCGGTACCAGCTTGGAGGCTGGCTTGGAGCAGCTGAGTTGGATATTTAACAACTAAACTTTAAAAACTGTTTGTACTTGGAATAAACACACTGTTCACTGCCGAAATTTTCATAATTTCATGATATGCGAACGTTTCTTGATGTCTTCGATAGTTTCAAGTCAATTCTACGATATGACCATGACGTATAGTATGTATTAACGATGCATCTTATCAATTTTCGCGATAAATTAAGCAAACAAATTACAAATTAATGAAATGGGAAAGTATTGTTTTCATGTTGCGCACTCATATATTTTATTTATTTAGGAAGCCAACGTTACATACTAAGAGTACATTTATATCATTGTTACATAGTATGTCTCACTTACAGGATAACTCTACATGTAAATAAAAATGTAGCTCACATCGTTTTTATATAAAAAAAAAATATTTTTCTTTTTTTAATGTTACATGGAAAAATAATAAAATAAAAGTGATTCTTATATAAAACAAAAAAAAATAACTAAAAAAAACATAAACAAAAGGCAAAAAACCAAAAAAAAACTAAAAATAATAAACAACTACATAATTGATAATTACATTTTTAGAATTTCTATACAAAAATATGAATATCTTGAGGTCTAATTAGTTAAGGATTTCTTACTTTACAAAATATCTTTTTTAGGTTAGATTCATAGGAATGTAGCCAATGTAGCGTCATCAATAAGTCGTTAAATATCCAGGTTAGTATTTTTTGCTAATATATTATAAATTCCCATTCCCATTCTATTAAATGGTGCGTTTAGACCCAAATTTGTTCTCGAGAACTTTGTTTTATCAGAGAGATTGAGCTCCTAAATCTGCCCAATTTAAAATACATTGCGTACTGAGTAGCGGTTTATGATTATTCAGTGTTCAGTATTATTATTATTATTCAGTACATAAAGTGCCTATTTCATTAAGTACCATTAAACACAATATTTACAGACACCGTTAGTTAAAATTGATGTTAACAAAATTTCATTACGATGAAGTTATATTTGATTTCACTTATTAACGAGTTTAATATTGTCGTTCATTGCAAAGTTATGAAACAAAAGCGTTTAATATTTCTTTAAGATTGTTGACTTATTACTTATGGAAGTCAAAATATTTATTATATTGTAGTAGTCTTCATTTTTTCCTTAAGAGAAAATTATTCATCGTGTAAGTACATTAACGCGATGTCTATATATGATATATTGAAGTTATTACTAACACAAGTCTTATTCTTAAATAAGCAGATCAATTCACGTAGGTTTTCACGTTATTCTTTAAAAAAAGCTCTATCTTACGTACTTAAAGATATTTATAGGCCAGATATTAAAATTTATTTAACCATATTTTTCAATACATTAATCCCTTAATATTAACAATATTGAAAAACAACTATTGGGTTACATTTAGAATTTTATGTCAAATTAGGATTTTTTTTTAATTTGGAATCTATAATACTAGTCTACTTACTTCATTATTATACAAATACGTTTACAAATCTTTAAAATTACTTTCTACGTCACTGAATTTAAAAAAATATACAAAACTAAAAAGGAATTTATATTAAATCAATGATGTACATCAATAGTCGCGTCCCAGATGGAATGTTATAAATGACCTCAGCACTGAAAACATATTGATAGTAATTCTCGGATGATATTTTTAAACATAAAAAATTTAAAAATTATGATACCTAATATTTCCCATGTGACTACTAAAATTTTGTTTCGAAACATGTCTCGTATTTTATGGGACAATAGTCACATTATATTCTTTAAGGACACGGAAGGGAACACAACGCTGAGTTCTGTCTCAGCATACCAGGAAAATTCCTATGTAATAAAGGTAAATTTTGTCCCGCACCGACCGATGTTCAAACTTATTATGATTATTTTTTTGCATTGTTTAAAGTGTTATTGGCACACTTAGGAAATTGAAAATGAAATATTTAAAAAACGTATAAAAATTTGAACGCAGCGGGATTTGAACCCGCGCCTCTTAAAAAACCGTTCAAGTCGGTTTTCAAGGCAGAGGAAATCCTAGTTTCAAGACACTTCTCCACTTTTCGCCTGAATTCGAGAAATTACATTTTGAGAGGTTGTACCTATCGCCGCGCTTTGTCTTTCTTACCAGGTCGAAGAAATGAAAATAATTTTGAGATAATTATTCTACGGAGTGGGAATCGAACTCACAACCACCACGTTTGCTGACGCCATGATGGCCTACAATCATATTTATGTAAACATCATTTAATATTTTATATCTAGGTAATTGTTCAAAACTTATGGCCATGACTATTAAATGTGTGTTAAGGACTAAACTGGGATTATGTAATTGAGTTTTTTCAAACTGACTTCTGGGTAATTGAATAAGGCTACCGATATTCGATAGCCTCAGATTGCGATGATGCTTGGTGGACGGTGACCCGCCTTCTATCCCCATAGATGAGCCCCATATATTGAAATATTGACTGAGCATAAAATTAAAAGTGAAATGTTTTTAATTTAATGAATCCATTACGAGCAATTTCAAATTATCAATTAGAACTAACATTATATTTTAATCTTCTTAACTTTACAGAAAGGTAAACTGGCTCGAACCAGGACCTCAGCTGTTATTCATTTTTAATTATAATTTACAAGCATACTTAATGGTTAGTTAGCCTTGTGAACATCAAAAGCGTCTAGTTGACACATTAACATTATAACATACTTGAATTGAATAGCTTAATATTATAATTTGAATCTTAAGTTATTATTGAAGTGGCAAATCTTCGATTGCGTTATTTTATTATTCACCGTATCCGACATCACAACATTTCCCGTAAGCGGATATCCGAGTTATTTTATAGATTGGTTGGCCTGTATAGAGTAGGCATATGCCTCTTTTATTACAAACAGCTAGCATATTATTATTTTTACCTAGACATTATTAGCGACTTCTAAATTAATTTAATTTTAAAAAGGAAATTAACGTAAATAGCTGTTAATATAATAATATTATAACAAAAAATACTATTTTTTTTATGTAATTATTCATCAATAGATGTCGCCGTGGCGCAGTAGGACAGGTTCGATACTAGAAGGAATGGTCATAATTAATTATTTTTATTCCTCCGATCTGGTACACAAGACAAAACGAGGCGTGGAGTACCGTCACTCAACACACAATGCCGCGATTTCCGGCTGGAATTACTACGCAGGAAAAAGCGTAAAGCTGAAAATAAACTTATAGTGTGGGTGTATAATGTATATTAACAGTAAGCGTTGAACGGAGTGAATTAACGCTTGGTTGTTTTGTGAAAAAAAAATACTATTTTTAACATTTTTTTAAAGTATTATTTGCACACTTAGGAAATTGAAAAAGACATATTTAGAAACGTGTAAAAATAACACTTTAAAAAAAATCTTAAAAATAATAACCACGTCCGAGTCACCAATCGGGCCGTTATCTGAAAAGGATTTCCTTACTAAAAAAAGGCTATTGTAGCTCTCCCCAGGATATTCAGAATGCAACGAGCGTTGTTAAAGCCTCTCCTACCACTCTTTGATCCTACCAATTGACTACTCGACCAGCGTTAAGCCATAGATACTCTATCACCATAGATACACCGTAATAGATCTCGGTAAACTAAATATAATTTAATATGTAAAGCTATTCACCGACCAACTTATATCTACCTAACCTACCGTACCTTCTGAGATTTATATTATTATTAATAAGTGGTTTCTGATGCGTAACTATATTATCTAATATCACATTAATAAACATTTATTTTAAGAAATAAACATATAGGTACAAAATGCATATTTTATGCGTACCATATTCAACACTATGATTCATTATTATCTGTCAAATACGTCAATCACCAAATACGAATATGACAGATGACAGTATAAACTTTCAACGTCAAGTCGTGGACGCGATGCAAACAAAGTATAACTAGGTATATACTTTAAATATTAAGCTGCTGTAAGTAGTACGTAGGTACACTAAATACCTATACTAATACTGTTTTAACTTAACGACTAAGCATATCTATATCTGTAATCAATGCCCTACATTTTGATCAGAGGTAATCTAGCATCGTACGGGCACAAAAATCCTTGGCGTGTTTTGGTGTCCGGCTTGAAAGGTACATTATGTCAACTTTAATGCACTTATCTAAAAATGAGAATTACGCACATTTACGCACTCATCTAATTATTCTTGTACTGTTTATTGTTATATGAAAATTTGTTTCATTATTTAATCTCATGTATGAGTATTGCTAATATTCCTTTTACTGTAGCTGGCGACATTGAGCAACTAAAAAGATTTGCTTGTGGAGGATATTGTGATGATTCAACAATTGTTTATCTACAACATCCTTGTGTAATTCTCAGTGCATTAGAGGTAAATTAAAAAAAAAAGGATTGAAAAATTCTTGTTTAAACCTGCACTAAATCCAAATAAAATATTTACAGGTCCTGGGTTACAAAGTAGTGGCTTCTAGTTCAACAGCAGTCAAACAAGATTACAATGAATATATGTGGACTATGAGAAAAGAATTTTCTGAACCAGAGCCTTCTATAGTTGTTGAGCAAGATAATATTACAAACTTTAGTAAAGAGGCTATGCACTACCATCATTCTAATAAGGACGAAGAAGTGTAACCATATCATAAATTGTAAATATTAACAAAATATTCATCAATATTATTTAATATGGAAAAGGGTAGCCAAAATGTGTCAGCTAATAACTTAGCCTCCATTCCAATTCCTGAAGATGGATTTGTTTATATTGCTATTAAAGGTTCCTTGCATGCAATTGACTGTTCAGTATTTGGTCTAGGTCAAGAAGAAATAAAAGCCATTGTTAAAAAATTCCCTGGCTCCGGTTCCAATGTTGTAAATGGAGTCACTATTAAAACAAATGTCCTACAAGCTATAAATGCTTTGAGCCAGCTTGGGTACAAGGTTATATCTACTACTGGAGAAGCTGAGATTACTTGGACTCTGCAAAGAGATATCTAAACAAATTTTCTATAAAAAGAGACAAATATCATTAATTATTAAAGACTAATAGTCTTTCAGTTCATCAATATTATTTATTTTTGATATTTTGTTTATAGTTTGTAAAAATGGAAAACCAGAACTGTTGTAATAATTTTAACTGTGTAACTAGTCCTAATGAGTCGGTACGTCAGACACTTTCAGAAATGGATTGGGAGAGAGGCATTTGGAATGCAGGTATTTTATTTTGTATATAACTTCATTGAATAATAAAACACTAATATACTTATAAATTTAAATATAAATAATATATATAGTATTTATAAATAAACCAAAAATGTTAATTACTAAAACAGCCTTCTCAGGTGATTTGGAACGCGTACACCTATTAATTGATAAAGCAAAGAATACAAAAGATTTGGTGAATAGCCTGGACAATGCTGGATACTCTGCACTGCATTATGCTGCCCGCAATGGGCATGTTAACATTTGCAATTTACTCCTAATCAATGGTGCATTCATTGATAGTCAAACAAGAAGTGGTAAAGCCACACCCTTATACAAAGCAACAGCGGCAGGTAACTGTAGTATTACTTTACCCTAACATTTTTTTACATAACAAATTCAATTAGAGGTTTAAAATATACTACTACTAATTAATTAATTAATGAACTTCTTCAAATTACTGCTTATTACAATGCATGGTTGGTTTTATTTGGCCATTTTATTTATAATATAATAATGTATAAATATGTTGTATTTTTTTCATTTTGGAGTCGGTAATCCCTGATAATAGCAATACATATGATAATAAAATATCTTATCACAGTTTTGCATTGTGTACAGATATTTACAAATTAAAGAATGATAAATTATCAGCATATTTTCCGAATTTTAAATAAAACTCATAATTAAAGCTCAAACTAATTTAATTTTTTAAGCAATTTTAAAATATTTTATCATTTTATTTTTATTTTAATATCTTTTACGAAAATATATTTTAATACCTTTCATTACAAATTTATTTCAACACCTTTCATTTCATATCAAAGATGTAATTATCATTACTTCTTTTTCAATTAAGATAATAATGATAATGCTTTATAATTAATTTTAAATGCATATATGCACATGTGGCTTCAAATTCATATTGATTGTTAATTAGTTATTAAAAAAAGACTTAACTGTTACCACACGTAACACAGTGTTAGCACACTATTATTTTTTTCGGTATTTTGGTTGTAGTGTGCCATACGTGAGTTTCAAAGAGGCGCGGGTTCGTATTCCGCAATCATTTGTATACGTAATTTTTTTTTTAATTTATTACTTTATAACTGAAACTTATAATAAATTAAGTTTGTATTAAAAAACAACTATTAATAACTATTTTATTGTACTAGGCAAAGAAAATGTGGTGAAGTTATTAATACAACATGGAGCTCAAGTTGATCTACAAGATGCAGATGGTAAAACACCACTTCATAAGGCGGTAGAGATCGAAAATCAAGTAGTTATTAAAATTTTACTTGAAGCATGTCCCACATTGAATAGTATAAGGGACAATAAAGGTCACCTTGCAATTGTTTGAATGTTGCTATATTCTGTATTTTTCTTGTATATTCACTCTTGTGTTTATCTTTTGTTAAGCTATTATTGAAGCCATTATAGAGTATATAATTTTACGAAATTTATATAAAATACTCGGAAACACATTATATAAAATTAAATTATATGCAAATGGTAAAATTCGACTTTATAAGGCAATAAGAACCTTTTATTTACCTAGCACTATTAATTAAGCTATTTATAAAGCAAAACTTGAAAAAAAATTACACATTAAATTGAATCATTTATGAATATTCATTAAAAATTAAAAATGTTTGTATTTTATAAATAATAATTAAATTAATTACTTGATTTATTTTGAACAAAACAAAGCAGTAATATGTTTATATTTAGGCATTTGAACAACCTATATTTATATGAAATATTTTTTCTAAGACATATTTATTGGAAAAGGTATTATTTTCTAATAAATATGTGATACAACAAAGAATATATTATTTATTGTATAGTTATAAGCTACTTGTTATGATTCTATATCTACTACATCTAAAACATTAATAATTAACCTTACTTGATATAAGATTTCTATTCTAGAATAAATTAGTCACAATAGTAGTATCTAACTTGTAGAAGATTGATCAATTAAATAAATCTAAATATTTTGTCTCTTAGATCATAAGTTTTATAACACGAAGAGCTAGTCTTCATAAACGAAAATGGTATATATTTTTCACTAATGTACACCTTTGTATTCAAAATATAATCTTTAATTAAAATATTTAATGTTGTGTATTATGTTTTATTTTGTCCTATTTGCTAGATGTTAATATTCCATTTTATTTGTGAGAAAAATTAAATGCATTACATACCCTAGGAAATCATGATTTTTAACTTATTAGTTAAAATGTTAAGTTTTTTTTGTTTATACTATGACTAAATTCTGAGTGCTGGAAAAAAAATATTAGTCACTCATAAAAGGTGTACACAGGCAATTTTTTTGTTACATTAAATTTTTGCTTTATGGTGAGTAAACTTACAGTATTAAAAAAATATCAATATATTTAGTTCCAAAACTGTGTGCATAGTAAAAACCATTTTCTTAGATTTTTTATCTAAACTATATTTGTGTGTTGCTCTTAATTGGCTAAGTTTGTAATTATGACTGAACTTGAAACAAAATATGAAACTTCTGTAGAGATAATTATTAAATAATGTGGAAAAAACATAACAAATAAATTTTTATTACTATACAATTACGATAAAAAAATCTTAATTACTATTCAATAAGTCACTCACATTCATCAAATGTCAATCATTTCTTAAAATGAAATCTCGACTTCAAATTTATTCTTTAAATATTTTAACAAATGTTTATAATCGTTTGAAAATCCTATATGTTACTAACTTTAGGATTTCGTAATATGTAGACAATAACGCCTCGATCATGACTAACACATACACAGATATATCAATAAACAATTACAGACTAGAATAAGTTATAAATGCAAATTTTGAATATCTACAAATATTAAATAATATAACAAGTATCACCGTTAAAGAGGTTAGCGATGTTTATGTCACTTTATACAAAAGTCAAAAGAATATAGTCGTTGTGCGTGCAATACTGAGTTAGATCTATTTGTTAATACCGCGTAGATACGCATGTTAATGATACATGTTTAGAATTTCACAGGAAGAAGCAAAAACAATAATAATTTATGTTATTGCCTTATTCAAATAGTGTATGAAGTAACATGAGCGAATCAGCAGAAATTTCAATTTTGCACTTTATGCTATTATTGGTGTTTCTAAACTGCTTAACCGCAGTACTGAACATGCAACGAGGATTTGCCAAATTTCATACTCCTCCGTCCTCATAATTTTCGTAAAAGGAAGTCAAAGTTTATGTACTTCACGTATTAATATAGTCTAGTGTCCGACCGAAACAAGTTTTTCAGAAACCGAAACGGAACCTTTCAAACATTCCGAGACTTCAATTTTTTTTCTGATATGTCGAATTGTGTTTTTCACGCATTGAAGTCTAGAAATTAAAATAGTCATTTATTAATTTTATATTAACGATTTGGAATTAATCAATAAATGAATATTAACATGTTAGCGTTAATTACAAATAATAAGTAAACTTTGAAATAAATATTTTGTGTTTATAAATAAATATTACTTTTATTACACAAAATAATATTTTATTATTATAAGCTAAAAAATAAATTAAAATATAAATAAAAAAAATACATATAATATCATATATCATAAAAAATGGCTTTCAATTGCGGGACAAGACTTCTAGGCCATCGATGATTAGGTCTTCAAGATCTAAGCTGTTTCAAGTAAAGCTTGTTCCTTACATACTAGAGAGATCGGTCAAAAAACTGGATGTTCTCCATTCGGTTCTTGACCGACTTCTCTCGTTAACTGGAGAGATATCGTTTGAGGCTTTTTTTAAAGTGTTATTCACACTAAGGAAATTGAAAGGTATTAAGCTGTTAACGGCGCCATGTTAGCCCCATCGATATTCTACATGCATCAGCAATCTCGTCGACAGAGTCCAAATATTTAATTAGCTTAGCTTTTCTTTTTTCGGAGCACTTGCATCATATGATATCTACCTTAATACAAAATTACAAAAACAGACATGGAATTGTGTTGCTGGTATACTATCTTGACTACTCTATTATAAATAAGCAAAATTTGTGTGTAACCCATTTAACAAAATGAGAACAACCAGAGGCATACAGACATGTCTGACGGATTTCCCAAGACGATGCATGTCCGTATTACCGGGCGACGACGTTATGCCATTTTTGCATACAACATCTATGTTAGTTTCTTGTCCTAATAACTTTGTCTATAATTGCATAGACAAATCCTTTGGTATCTCTAAAAGGTCCCACGTATAACATAATACAAAATTAATGACAACAGAGAACAAAACATAGTGATATTTTTTTTTGTGTTGACAGTGTTTTTAACTATTAAGTAGCTGTGTAAATACTTAATACTTCCAAAAATTAGACTACAATAAAATATCCCTTTTTGCTAAGTTATAAGGCTATTCGTTAATCTTATTATAAGTATAATCCAATGAGGATGTATATTTTTAACTAGACAATCACGTTTCACGTTCAACTACAAACTCGCTACTTAAGAGAGTACACTTTTTATGTTTGACAGCTAAAATATAAAAAATAATAACCTAAATTGATACTTAATGAAAAAAATGGCATGCCAGAAAAAATTGAGATCATATTGATTAAAATCGCAAAAAAAATAAATAAAAAAGTAATTATAATATAATACACTATTATACTATATTTATATACTACTCGTTGCTTATACATACATCTACATAGCCTTCATCTTCTAGCATGAGAAATCCTTTTAAGCTCTTTGGTAGCGGTAGTGAATTTACATAACAATACAACGGTTTGCTTTTACAGATATTTCTAATGCGTGTTCGACAAATGTCTAATAAAGTTTGTGGCTGTTTACATGTATCTTGTATCCAGAGGGAGGTGCTGCATTTTGATGTGCAATTAGTATCGGGCAAAGGTCTGTGGTGGCCTGCTTTTAGTAGTAAATTTGCTAAATGCGTGGAACGTCGCCGACTAGCTATGGAGAGATTATCTAAGCCACACGAATGTAGGTCGCAAGCGTTCACATCAGCCCCGTGTCGAATAAGGAGCACTGCAGCATGATCTCTGAAACGAATGACATATATCAAAAATGTTACATTTAAATAGAAATCTTTAAATATAGACTTTAATTCAATTGCAACTTGAATTCTTCTGGGGCTCCTCGTCAACTTTCAATTATTTTCAAAATACAAACTTACTTTTGTAGCAATAAAGCTCTATTCAGGGCCGTGTCACCAGTCAACGCAGTTGAATTCATATCAATTTTATATTTTAAGAAGCATACAAGCAACTCCTCAAACTCTTTAGGGCAATCTAAGAAAGCTTTCTACAGCTATGTGAAGAGCACTCGCACCAGTTATACTGTTACAAGAATTTATATTTCCACCTGAAACAGTTCATTATTGCTTTTGTGTGTAGATATATATATAACTTATATCAAATTTTTGTGTCATTTTTTATATTTTAATCTGATCATTACAAACACGGTCTTTTTAATAACTTTTTTTATAGAATTTTGTTTCTGTTACTTAAACTATACATCTCTAACCTCTTTGAAGAAGTATTTGAGCAACAGCTGGTTGCGACAGGCGTGCTGCCAACAACAATGGGGTATCACCGTTATCGTTGTGCAAATTGATACCCCCTCCCATATTCGCCAGCATTCTTACTATTTCCTCCTAAAAATAAAAATATGTATATAAATATTTATTTAATACTAGTTGATATCCGCCACTCCGTTTGAGGCTTTTAAGACATTCCATATAGACTTCCATATAGACTCCAGATTAAAAGGACCAAGTGACACTTCATTACACTCCACTCCCACCCAACTTCCGAGACATTGCGTATTGAATGCTTGAACTCAACGTTCCGCTTTGTCTTACCGGAGAGAAAAAAAGCAAAAACTATTTAAATATGTTAAATGAGTTTTACAGCGTTTATGTCAGATGCTGCCACTGATTAATATTAAATAATTTTTATTTTTCTACGGAAACTAATGAAGCATTTATTTACTTATGTCTTACAGCTTAGCTGGTCTATCATGGTTCTTCATCAGATTTGCCAGATCTTAATTGTGTGGCGGAAATCTCATTGAACACTATCATTTGAATGAAAATGCACATCACGCTGAATTTTTTTTTGTTGCCGCGGGTTTTCTTCAGTCTTCAAAATTATACCCTAAGTTCTGCTCAGGCTTGTTTTGTTGTATGGCTATTACAACTGGCTAAACATTCAAATCCATCGACTAACTACGAAGATATGCGCTTACAAACAGACAAAAATTTCAGAATCATAAATTCATAGTCTATTACTGATTTTCTTTTCTTTGCCCCTAATTTAATTTTTCGTAAAAATATTCAACGTACTTGACCAAGCGGCGGTAGTGAGGAGCCTGCGCAGATGCAGTCGTGTACGAAAGAGCAATACATATTTTGTATAATCGTATAAAAAATCAAAGCCGTATAACAATATATTGTTACCATGCGACGGCGGTTCTTAGTGTTTTATCTTTTTATGACTCCTTGATCAATTCTATCTATATGAGTTTGGAACACCATCTTTCTTTTGCCAAGAATGTGGTGAAAATTGTGAGTAACTCGAAAGTATTTGCTTACTTAACAATTTTATTTTATTGTTATTAACGGCTGGTAGTTTAGTAGTTTCAGTTGCGACTGCTGTACTTATTTGTACATCATGTCATAAGTCGTCTTCCTAATTTGTCTTATTATTATTTTACCACGACCCATACTAAGATTTTCAAAGCGTCAACCAAAAAGAAATGTTTAGGCGCAGGTGGCACTCGCTTGTACTGCATAGTCAAGCGGAGCGTGCGCGAGGTAGCAACAAGTATCGTGCATGCGCGACGCCTACCGCTAAAGAGACCTGAAAATTGTCTATTGTGCATGGCAAATCACGTGGTACTTTCGTGGCACGTATTTAACCAGTTACTGTCAGTCAGTCGTATATTTATGTAATATGTATGTATTATGAGTAATTTAATTAATCATACTATAATTATTTGCAGCTACTTTGTTTCAATTTGTAGGTTCCAGTGAGAAGTATGGTGGTGTTTATATTTGAATAACTACAAATCCCTACAAAGATGCAAAAAATTTTTTTTGGTAACAAAAGAATATCCACGTAACTAGATAAGAACATATAGCTCAATTGTTTAGACCATTTAGACGGTTTTGGACGACCGCAAGAGGTGTGGGTTCGTATCCAGTTGCATTCAAAGTTCTTAAATTCTATATGACTGTATAGAACAACATAACTAAAATAAAGTTAGAGTTTATATCTATATCACAATAATGGGGTTAGGAAAAGACCAACCTGTCTTTGAATTATTGCATTATGCAAAAGTTTATGAGAATGTGTTATCCTTGCTCCTGATAGCAAAAGCACTTCGACAACTTTAGTATAGCGCTGCCAAACAGCCTCACACAGAGGTGTGTATCCTGAAAATATTTATTACTATAGATCATGACTCTAGTTGTCACTAAACTCAAAACGAAAAAAAACATTCATTTCTGTTTCCACAAAAATATTCTCAATGCTCTCCTCACCAAGGAACCTATAAATTTTAGGTTACTACATCAAACAGATGGTGTTGCATTCCTGTCAGTCAGTAAGGAAAGAGTTCTACAAATTTTAAATGATTGTGTTATATATAATTGTTATTATAAATATATGCCCTTGCTATATATATAGATATTAATATACATCAATACCAATTATAGAAAGAAAGAATTTATAATTATTTTCTAAATTCCAAATGTAGCATGCACTGAATTAGTCAACATACCATGAATTTCTTCTCCATTAACATTAGCACCAACTGATATAAGATATCCAACAACATCCACATGTCCTCTCCCTGCAGCCAAATAAAGTGCTGTGCGTTCACTTGTGTCTCTTGCTTCTAAATAAGCTCCATTGTTGACCAAAATTTTAACCTTGAATTAAATTAAATATAGTATTGGTAAGTATATTTAAATATATATATTATATGCAGAAAGATGGAAATAATAATAGAAATGCCATTATATAACCACTATATTTTTTTATATAATTTTAATTTCAATAAAACTTATTAGTGGTTATAAAGTAGTCATCAATAATTATACTGATTAAAGACTAAAAATCAACCTACAAGTTCTAAAAAACCTCTGGATGCAGCAAAATGCAAGGGCGTCATCTTTTCATGCGTTTTATAATTTACAAGACTTCCTGCTGATATGAGCTGCCTGACAATCTCTGTGTGGTTCTTCATGATGGCAATATGTAAAGATGTTAACCCATCACCAGCTGCAATATCCACTTTACAGCCTGTAATGGTATACAATAACATACATATTCGGTTAACTTGTTCACATAATCAATCCATTATTTCCAAAGTTTTAAACAAACCAAAAAAAATGTATTATGGTAAGTATTACCATTATTAAAATGACAAATAATGCAAATAATAAATAAATATCAAGACAATGACTTTCGCTCATTATACAAACTGCCGTATAAATGCAAACAATGATCCCCTCTAATATAAAATTTACGATATTACTATTTACCTGCATCAGTTATCAATTTCACAATTTGAGTGTGACCTTGTTCAACTGCATAATGCAGTGCTGTTCTCATAAAAGCATCTTGTTGATCAATTCCATTTGTCAATATAGCAGCTGAAGCTATCGCTGCACCTGTGCATTCTAATATTGCAGCATACCATCTAAAAGAACATTATGATGCTTTACATAACAATTGTGTTAATACTTCACTTTTTAATATTATTTACATCATTCTCATACTTATACATAGATGACCATGTTTCATCTTCACTTGTAGTAGGGGCAACATTAGCTGTCTCCTCATCCCATTCCAAGTCAGCTTGGGGTGAAGAGACTTGAGAAGATGGGCTCAGTGGAGATTTCAAGCTACACATTTTACTTTCATCACTACTTGAACCCTCACTATGTATATAAACAAAGTAGCCTTGATTCGTTTCACATTTCTGATTATTTTGCATAACAGAAGTGCTCTCACTAACTGGATTACATTTTAATGTCCTGTCATGTAGATTCTTGCATTTAATAACTGTATCATCATGTTGTAAAGAGCTCTTAAGTTTTCTTTTATGTGATTTCACATGTCGTTTCTTTGAATAAGATTGGGTAAAGTTTCTGCTCTGTGGATAATTGGATTTACAAGCATCAATTAATTGATGTATAATACTTATATTGCCTAGATATGCTGCTTCTCCTAAACATGTTTTCCCGTGGCTGGTTATTTTATTAGGATTAGCACCTGAAATTATTTTTTTAAACAACATTACTTTTACTAATAATAAAACATATCTAATTCCTTTAAAATAGAATAATATTTTTAATACCTTGTTGAATTAAACTCATAATAGACTCATGATTTTCTAAGACTATACATTCATATAATCTATCTTCGAGTGATTTGTCCATAATATGAATTACTTGATATACATATTAGGATTCTGTGTAGTTATTATAATATTTTATCATTTTTAATTGATTAATAAGAAATATAAAATAACCCAGAAATGAACATATTCGTACTTATATTTAACATTTTGTTATGATTCATTCAAAAGTTGATACTAAATCTATAGTTAAAATGTAAATTGCGTTTATTATTAATATAATAAATTTTATTTTTGAATAATTCGAATGTTATATTTGACAAATCGAAATACAGGATAATTCGAAGTTGACAGATGTCATACTAAAATAACCAAAAACGGTTCCGTCTCTACTTATTACATTCTCATATATAGTTAAACATATGCAATTAAAGGACAGGAAGCAATGTTGAAATCGATAATAAATATAAAAATGTTCAATCTGTACAGTAACTACATCAGTGACACATATATTAATTGATTTTTTTGCTCATATTTTTTTTACCAGAATGTCAACAGCAGTCAGTATATCTATTATCTGGGTAAATTGTCCAATTGTCAATCTGTGATATTTATTTTTGGAAGACCGTGAGTGGAGTGAAGCGGATATAATTATATATTTTTTGTACGCAAAATCCTTCCTTACACTATGTTATAATATACTGTGCTCACATTTATTTTGTTTTTAAATCATATTTCAAGTATATAACGCTACAAAAATATCGGTGCCTACTCTTAGTCGTAATGTCTTTTTTAGACTAATCTTTTTCTTCTGCTTATGCTAAAACCATGACTGCATATCAATTGAATATAGTTACTAATACTGGTTTATTTGTGATGTGTTATACTTTCATATCGCTATAAAAGGAATAGTTATTCATGCATTCTTGAGTGTGGGCGTTGTAAAACAATTTACACAATGAATATTTTTAACGACCTCTCTTATCGTTTTAATACATTGGGTTATTCTAGGAACCATGGTAGCAAATTTCCATCACGATGTCTACTGAAAATTGCTTGGTAAAGGCGATATATTCTTTTAAAGGAAAAAATAATGATGAGCTATGCTTCAAAAAAGGTGACATTATCACTGTCACCCAAAAAGAGGAAGGTGGTTGGTGGGAAGGAACATTAGGGGAAACAACAGGATGGTTTCCGAGTAATTATGTTACTGATTTTAAAGGTAAATTGAAACTAAAATTCAGTGATGGTAATCTCATATTTATCTTAATTATATTACATTTTCTGTATAATTACAATAAAATCAATATCTATATTTTTTACATTTTACATGGTTTTACCCTTAAGAAATATTTGTAGTTGTGAGTTCAATCCTTACTGATAAAAATATTTATATTTAAATATTCATTATTCCATTTATATGACCTGATACCTAACATTAATATTATTTATAGGATAAATAATATAAGAATTATAAATTTGGTAATATTTCATGTAAAGCAAAGCTCCTGAAATAGAGTTTTCATTAGGGGATAGTGGAAGTGTGTTGTTAAAATAATATAATACTACTATAATATAATTTACAAGATAATAATTTTACCTTTAGATACATCAGGGTCTTTAACAACATCCCCTATAAGAGCAGCTTCAGAAATACAAGCTTTCAGAAATGTAGTTTTAAAGGATATAATTGACTCTGAAAAAGCTCATGTAGCTGAGATGCAAGGTCTTGTAAGCAATTTCCTGCATCCTTTAGAGAAAAGTGATATGTAAGTTAAGAAACAGTTTTATTAAAACTAAATAAAGTAATTTTTTTATACTTGAATATGAAGTACAAAAACATACACATTCAATAATAAAGTATTGTTTTAAGGCTAACAAAAGATGAATTCAGGCAGTTAACTGGAAATATTAGTGAAGTATTGCAAGTACATGAACAGTTCCTTGGTCTATTAGAAGACTGTGCAATGAAAACAGGCCCAGATCAAAGGGTTGGTGGTTTATTTCTACAGTGGGCACCTAAAATAAAGGGTGTGCATCAAACATACTGTGCTGGCCATCCCAAAGCTGTATGTATCCTTGATAAATACAAGTGAGTACCTTATGATTTTGTATTAATTATTAAGTTGATTTTCAATGAGAACATTAATGAATAAAAGTAATTTAAAATATGTGATCTGTTATCACAATGCTTATTTAATATTTTAAATTTAATATGGAAACATTTTGTTTGAATTGAATATATGTATTATAATTACATCTATTATAAACTATTTATAGAAACTTACTGAATTTATTATTTTAATAGAGAAGAACTTAACACATGGATGGAAAATGCTGGTGCAGTTTGTCCTGGAGTCTTAGTCTTGACTGCTGGTTTATCTAAACCATTCCGCCGACTTGGAAAGTATCCTGCAATGTTACAAGAACTTGCGAGGCATGTACATGAGGCCCATCCTGATAGGGGGGATACACATAGAGCTTCTGTAGTGTACAAAGATATAGCTGTAAGTTTTTAAAATTGCACATAATTTTCTTAATGTTTTTTTTTTATGAATAAAGTTTAGGAGAAACACTCCTTAATATAATTGCTACCTATAAATCAATTTAATCATAAAGTAAAAATTGTAACTATAATACTTAAATTTAAAATATAATTTTTTTTTCTATGTATGCATTTACAATTGAACATAATTTATAGTTATCTGTGTAAATATTTCTATAGCTTATATATCATTTGTAGAGTGGGTGTGCAGCTTTAAGGAGGCAAAAAGAGTTGGAGCTTCAAGTGGTAACAGGTGAAGTAAGAGGTTGGCCGGGCGGAGAACTGACATCACTTGGAGATGTTCTGCATATGGGCAGTGTAGCTGTGGGACCCTCCCATCAAGATAGATATCTTGTATTATTTCCTTCTGCATTACTTTTACTATCTGTTAGCAAACGGGTATCTGCATTTGTTTATGAGGTACATAAATATTATATTATTTTCATAAAATAAGTATTGATAATTTTTGACATTTTTTGACTATTTTTATTATTGGTCAAGGAATATCGAAAAGAGTTGTAGTTTACATAGAATTATACAATAAAATTGTGGTAAAGACTGTGAAGTAAATACCTACCTTTAAGCCTAAACATATGCACTTCAAAACACATCAAAATATATGCTTAAAGCAAAGATTTCATACACTTTTTAAATATCTGTAAGTTATTAAACTCTAAATGGTTACTAAAACAATTAAATAAAATTTTTTTTAGGGATGTCTTCCACTAACTGGTATTACAGTATGTAAATTAGATGATACAGATACCAGAAAAAACGCATTTGAAATTAGTGGCCCAATGATAGATACAATAGTGGCTGTATGTCAAACTAAAGCTGAAGCTGACAATTGGGTTAGTTTGCTGCAAAAACATTCGAACAACAGCAGTCCAGCACATGAAGCTGCTCAGCCACAATCCCTACCCCATGTATGTACTTGAACATTTCTAAATATTTCTACTATTTTCTTTTTTTTATTTAGAATTCACGTGTTTATTCTTGTATATAAAAAAATGATCATTATGTGCGTCGGCTTTACTTGATTTTTTGTGATTACATTAAGTATTTCATGTCATTTATTTCTTATTTAGCTGACCCGCTCTCCTTCCGAAGGCGCTCTGTGTAGTATCAATTCTAGTCGTCGAAGTCTGTATCATGTGACTCTACCGCCGCCTAGTTACCCTTCCGCCTCGCCATATTATTCTCTAACAAAATATTTTGCGAGGCTCGTCAAAAAAAATGTTATTACAAGGCAAATGTTACGCAAGCTTTTACACGAAAAAACTTGGGCTAAAGCGTTAGAGTTAACTGGTTTACCTGTTAGACGAAGGCATAAAAATCTTGTTAAATTAAAAATCGACGGTGACGGTACAATTGCGACAGAAACAGATTGTTCTGATAGTGACGGATCGGATGACAGTGATAGAGAGGTAGAAACAACAGAAAGCTATTCAAATTCGAGTGGCACAGACGCTGAAGCTAGCTCGTCTAAAATTGCAAGACAAAATGCCATAGACAGCATTGGCCCGAGAACAATTTCATCATCTTGTAGCAGTTGGGGGAGCAACTTTGGCTATGTTCGGTATTTTGATACATCTACTGACATGCAATTTGACGTTCCATCTAATACTATTAAGGGTGACTGTACGAAAAAAATTTTTGCACCCATACTGTCTGATAGTGGCAAAGAAAATGTTTTAGATTACACTTTAGAAAAGTCGTCAAGAAACAATAACTTAAATGTGCGCCCATATATTCAACATTCCGATAGTGCCGAAAATTCTAGTTTTGAAGTGAGAAATTATAAGGGTTGCGAGGACTTAGTCAATATGGATCAAAATATGCAGATGAATAAATTGGCTTCAGAAGAAACAGATTTTATAACTACAAGAAGAAGTTATCCAAATTGCGGTACACGTAATGATACTATTCCAAAATTATGGAAATCGACCGAAGAGCATTACTCACGTGAAGATGAGTATAACAATAATATATCTGACCTGTTGCAAGTACTCGATCCCCCATCTCCAAAATATTGCCGTGATTTCCGTATAGATTCTATTATCATTGAACCGCCACCCATGTTCCGTAACGAGGAAGAAGATCTGAAGATAATAAACGTAAACTTGAACACCAATGTGCCTTTTCGTAAACATTCGCTTAATTCAGATAAACGAATACGTAGATCTGTGTCCAAATCGATGATAGAACAGGACAATAAAAATAACGGTAATGCACATTTAGAAAGGATGAGTTCCCAATCCGAAACGTCGAAAGTACGACGAAAATGTGAATGTTGCAATAGATCTCTTTGTCCTAGCCCCAGGTCGTCGGATTCTGGAGTTGCTGGTAGTTGTAATTTGGCATCGCCTGACCTAAATATGCATGGAAACGATTCCGATAGTCATGACAAAACTTCCGATGACAATATGAAGGACTCGCTTAATAATTTATCTCGAAACACTTTCGAACATCGCAAGTTGACCTTGTCTGAAATTGAAGCAGCGCGATTTGAAGAACAGTGCAGGTGTACGTCACCGTTTGGCTCAACGGCTAGAACTTCTTGCGTCACAAGCGTCACTTCAGAGACAAGTTTTGACGTTAAAGATTTATCTAACACGAGTGTTACGTCCACTTATGCTACAAGTCCCCCAGTTCCGTCAGTGCAAATAAAACGAACATCAATCCGTAGAAAGATAGAACGATATGTGCCAGAGATAAAACTAAAACCCGAAGTTCCTCCGCGCATCTACCGCAAACCTAGTACTCATATAGAGTTTCCGAAAAACGTCCGTCAACCGGTACCCTGTCAGTGGAGTACGCTAAACATTACAGAGCGGACGAAGCCCAGTTTGCATTATCATATGCGTATATATAGGGAAAAACCTGAAGGCGATCGTAGGCCATCAAGGAAAGATTTGACGCGCAACTGTGATATTAATAAAAAAGAAAATAACCAAAGAGATAGTAAATCTATTTCGGCCCAGCAATTACGTTCACGAAGCGAGGATATGGGTAAAATGCAGAAGAACTTAACGGAGGCTAAGACGGGCTTCGTAGTCTATCGTTCTGACTTGTATGCCCATTGGTGGATGAAAGCGAAATTACCTATTACCGTGGTCACCGACTCAGGCAAGGATAATTTTTTTGTAAAGAAAACTGTTTGTGTATCACTGGTTTGAAGATTGCCTTGAAGTTTATAACCACTATATTAATATTGTCATTAGTTACCCCAATACAGTGCTTTACTTGATCATCCTTGCCTGTGTTTATTCATCTTACTAACAGAAAAACAATCACCGCAAGTAGATATCATACTAACAAATTAAGAAACTATTGTGCATGGAAAGGCTTTTATCTACGTTTTCCCATGTACGTTTTGTAAGCTGATATATCGAAACCAAAGCTCCCAACTGTATGGGAAGGCTAAATGCCCGCAATACATAGGCTTCTAGTTGTTCCAATTTGATTCCGCCTCAGTGAGTAGAATGAAAAGGCAAAGTGTGAAAAAAATGTACCAACAAAACAAATTGCAGCAATTATTTATTTGACAGTGTACGATATTATTTTAAAATGCTTTATATACATTTATTGTGACATTCATGAGTACAAGTAATGGAAGTATGTTAAAGGGATTGAATATTTTCAGATGGCCATGAGCGACAGTAATAGCGAACTTTCATCGGGTCTCGGTAATCACAAACGATCCCATTCATTCAACAACCATCAAAGCTACACTCAGCACACTCAACAAACACACAAAAACAAACAAAAGAATCAATCGGCGCGTTGGCTTTTAAACTCGTGTGACTCGCTTCATCAATCGCCCGCAAAGTCTTCCAAAACTCCAATTGGAAAGAAATTCTCGTCTGTTGATTTCATCGACACGGCCGATTCATCTTTTAGCAATAAAGGTAATTTTAATTCCTATTATACGAATTTGTTCAATATGTTAGCTCACCATCTATAAATAGATGCAAAAACGACAGTTCAAGGTATATTTGCCAGATGTTTGGTTAGTTCTTAAAATAAATCGAATAAATGTCTATGATTCATAAACTTCTGGAAAATAACGTAATTTAATTATTATTGTACTTATAGTGTGACCTCAAATAATAGAGTTAAAAAATGTTAGATGATCTGCAGCTGTAATTTATTTATGACCACATTAATAAGTTGGCACTCCATGCGATAATGTTGAATTGCTAGTGCGAGTTGGTGGGTTGCTTTTAACGCAATTCCTTAGTCTCAATACTAAGCTGGAAATAATTCTTAACTGAGCGAAATGTGCAGAACGGAAAAACGACTCGGTATTAGGAGAAACTACCGGCAAAATATGATAGACTTTCTTCATATATAATTTATATGAAGAATTAAATATTTATTTTTACACCACTTTGCGCAAATATTAAAAGAAATTAAAAAAATATGATAAAACATGTAAACGGATGTACAGTATACAGTTATTTAAACTGTAACTGTGATAAAAGGTCACCTGTATAAAACAAAAACATTGTATTGGCAGACAGAAAACATCTTTTTATTCGTTTAAATAAAACAAATTTTACTTCTTTTTACTAAAATTAACAGGAAGTAATATTAGTGATAAATGGCACCCTGGAAATATCAAACTAAGGAACGGATGAAAGAACTAATATTTAGTTTCCGGACCTTGCGTTATTTTAAAAAATGAAAAATACATCATTTCCAAAAAATTTAGACGTTGATCATATGTGCGTACCTATTACGTAGTCTTACTTTATTTTATTGAATAAATCGTCTATGAAACATTTCAGTTGTGTATAATTAATATATTTCTTATTAAAAACAGAAAAAGAATGCATAGGTTATGATTTTAAATAAATATTATTAAAGATTTAATTTCTTATTTGAAATTTTTGTGATATTATATAGGTTGGAGTATAACGTGCCTGCGACCGGCGCCGCCGCTGCGCCCTCAGTCCTTCAGCGTTGGCTCCGACGAAAACATCGGCCCTACTCATCCTTATGCACCGCACCAACGCAAATCAAACTCATACGAAGAAGATGCACTCATACTGAAAGTCATCGAAGCATATTGCACTTCGGCCCGCTGTAGAAACGCCGTGAGCTCCGGTAAGTGACCCTTTGCTTATTTATACAGAATTACTAACAAATTATTACTACATTTAATTTCGTATAATCAACTTAACGTTTATAAAAGTAGGTATTCGTTTACATTTAATAAGGTTATATTATAATCTATAAATATATATTTAAAAAAATATATACCTTACACATATCATGATATGCCTCAATGTGTTTGTTTAATGTTATCAGGTAGGTATATGCTATAAATTCATATGTGAAGTTTTATGTATGTGTATGTATATGTTTGCAGTCGAATAGTGTGTAACGTGAAGACATCTTTATATGTAGTGATGTTATAGTTCTCCGAAAAGGAAAAAAATACTAATACTATATACGATTTTTTGTGACACTGAAGCAAACTACACGTGTCTTCATGGCCAAATACAGGAAAATATAAAAGCTGTTTTTGCTAATACTTTTCTAAATTTGTTTTATTCCGTGGTAGACACAAAGTATTAAAAAGCTTACATTATGTTGAAAAATATATTTAAAAAATAAAGAAACATAATTGAAAGAAACTCAATGGTTCCTAATCTAGTATAATTTTACATAATATAACAGTGACTCAATCATAGATGAAAATATTGTTTTCTTTCGATTTTTTTTTATGTATTGTAGTTGACTACATGCATCGTTAATGCTAATTAGACATTAAAACATGTTATCCCGTCCAGTTTAAACAAAATCCAGTTTAAAAATGTTACCAATAAATCTATATATTTTTTAATAATTTCTTCGTTTTGGTTCGATATAACGCAATCGACTTTTTTTTAAAGTTTGGAACCTAAATGAATACATCCTCTACAGTTTGTTCACATGGACTGATTAGTTCACAAATTACAATCATCGCAGTTCTCTGCTAAATTCGTGTCCTCCGCGTGGTCTAACGTACATAAAAATACTATAGTACAAGAGAAATTATCTACGAATAGATACTTTGTGATTTTTTTGAATTTTGTAACTATAATTCGAGTCTTATACGATGAGTTTATGAGTTAACTCATAATATGTAGAATGCAAAATTTAAATGATGAAAATGAAATATAGTGTAAATGTGAAATAGAACCAAATTTAATTTTGCAAGAACATATAGTTTAAAAGCATAGTTATTAATTAAATCAAACAGTACGCTGCAGTGCGATGCCAATATAATGCAAGAGTCAAATATATATTATTCATTCAATTATAAATAAAATTATTTTCTATTCTTATTAGAGCTGTTATAAAACAATTTATTAACTATTATCATATTATATACATATAAAGCCGCATTATGTAGTTGGTATGTACAGTAGATGTGTAAATGCCCCAAGGTTATACTACTAACATAGCTTTAATTATTATACAGTACCCAATATACCACTGGAGATATTCGAGTCGACAAGGAGGAGACACGCAAAAACAAGGAATCGTATAATCAGTTGGTTGTTAGAATAAAGAACTGTGCTACGTTCGTACATATATATATATATATATATGACTAACCACTTCCTTAACCATAGCTTACTACTATAATTGTTTGTTATATTTAATGTTCATACATATATTAATCAATTGCATAAATGTAGATATTATATATTTGAAAGCCACATGGTGTAAGTGCATGTTGTAGCATGCTTGGTATATCCTATTAGCCTTATATACTCACTATTTATTGGTAGCTCTCTAATAATATATGTTATGTTCGTATAAATCTCATATAATAAATATATACGACTATTTAATTTATATCTTAGTACAAAGTAGCTAGTCATTGTTGTTTCGTAAGGTTATCGACATCAAAATTATTAATATTATATTTTTCTTTTGGAGTCTGCTAACAAGCCAAATATAGTGTGTTGCGTGCAGTTTGCGATTTAGGTGGAAATATTTTTATCTTTAAAAAAACAAAAACAGTATTTCAACCACTATAACAGAACAGAAACTTTATTTATAAAAGATTCTACTAATACTCTTGTTTTCCACCGATAAGTTAGCACAAACAACTAACTTTACGATCTTAGTTACGATTGACTAATACTCTCCTCGGCTCCGCTATAATGGTGGTCTGAATATTTCTATTTTGTTACATGCGGCTGCCTTTTTATCGCACCTGCAGTGGACTGCGGCCACTATTCTCTCGGTAAAGTACAATATCACGCACCTGCTACTAACATACCTCACTGTAACTACACTAAACTCAGTCAAAGGAGCGAAACACCGGATCTGTCGCGCAAGACCACCAAAGTGAAGCGAAACAAAAGTTCTTCGGCAGCGGACGCGTACTTGTACTGTCCTGAAAGTAGGAAACTACTTTCTGAGCGAAAGTTTCAGCTGAACCGTTCCAATCCTAACTTGTGGGACTGTTCGGAGCGTCGGAGGGTTAATATCCTGAGTGGGAATGAAAGACGTAGCGGATCACAGCCCAGTTTAGTGTCGCCACGTGCCGTCGTGACACCGGTGCCCGCGCCCGCTCCTCGCTCCGCGCGGTCCTCCACGTGGTGCTGCGGCACTTTTGTCAAACAGCTCACTAAATCACACCATTTTGACTGACATTAGATCTCCTAACAGCAGCATCCTAATTATAGCCATGACTAGTTTCATTTTTATGTTTTCGTTTTCTTCATGTCTCATTACAACTAAAAATATGTAACAATTAAATTTCTATTCCAATTATCATAACAAGACGGTGATGAACATCTATAAAGATGCTAGTCATGGCCCATGCCCACCCTGTCACTGTCTGTCAATCTACCTACTTTCCTTTAGGCTTATTGCTCATATTACTTACATTTTTACCAGTTCTAATTGTTCAACGATGTTACCCAATGTTTGTTTGGTGTGCGTGATTGATCACGATGATTTCAAGTTTTCCTACTCGAATATTTTTCATTTGCTAAATAACGGTTTGTACGACGTCAGTTTGAGACCCGTAAAAATTAAAATAAGGTGATGGAATTGGGACGCATGGCTCTAATGCTGATTTTGTGCCGTTGTTCGGGCTTTTAGTATGCCTTGTTAACTGTCTAACCGTGATAAAGGTACATTGTTTCTTGTATACATATAATGTGTATGTAGTGCATGTGTGCAGTATTATAAAAAATATTATTTAAATAACTGCTTTTTTATAGAATAAAATATGGTGCGTATATGACTGTTTGTAGAAATGCATGATTAACTAAAATATATTTTATATACTTCCTGGTTAAGTGCCACTTAAAATTATAGGTACGTTTAAGACGATGTTATATTATTATATGTATATGCAACATGTTTTAGAAACATTATGTAAAATGTATATATTTAATCTTTTATTATTTATATAATGTTATGGATCTGTATAAATGCATTATTTGTACTTGAAATAATAGAAAATAATGTAAATTGAAATATAATATTTGTAGAAAATGCAAATTTTTATTTGAAAATTGTTGAGCTAGCCAAAAATGGATATTGTTATGACACTACAAGGGAAAATTAATTCTAATAAATACAGACACTGAATTACAGTTAAATCGTTATAGAGGCGAAGACAACTTTTTAGATTATTTCATTAGGAGTAAACATATATTACACAGTGTATTGCCCAAAATATTGTACACACATACGTAAAGTTGAATAAAAATCCCAACAGTTGAAAAAATATACGTTTGAAAATGTTGATTCACACACAAGCAGCTAAAACAAGGCGGACTTACAAAATAAATAGACGTATAGCCGCATATTTGTATGTATTCTGTAGCTTGTTGAGCGTCCCAGAACTTATTCTACAGGGAAGTAACTTCCTTGTTAGAGGTGACTTAGCTTACCCACTATCCATTTAGCGATGACCCCATATAACCTTATATATGAGGATACTTAACTATATGATTATGTTTCGTCAATATATATTTACCTAATGGTTTTTGTTTTTTTTTAAATATTAATTTAGTTGAATGAGAAAGATCTCAGGTTATCGTATTAATTTTAATGTACTTTTTATGTTGCTATGAATGCGCGTATTGCTAAATTACTAAATTGCAATATATCAAAATAACTAAAATGGAGTGTCATTATAGTGAGAAAATGTAAAGGAAATTTAAACATTACTTTTTTTTACATTATAGATTTAAGTTATAAAGAATGTAGTAATATAATACAGTTTTTCAGTGTTTTCACAATAGCGTGTTCGATACCGGAACTTAACGCAACATTTTTAAATATACCTAAAGAAACTTAAAACATTATGAAATATAAAATGAATACGTGTGCAGAAGTAATATGAAGAATTTTGGTTCTGTCAGCAACCGTGAGTTTTGATTGACGTTTTCGTTTAAGGCAACCGATTTGAACTGATGCCACGAATGCGGTTGAATGCGATGTTATTACATTTTAAAATCAATATTTTCTATTTTGCCAAAGTTTACTTTGTGTTATAGGCAAAGCAGTAAACAAGCTAAAACTGGAATATGTTCCATATTTATTCAGATTTACGTATGTCTTTTTGTTGTCTGACGTTTTAAAATAAAAGTTCTCCTAAGTATGTGAATAATATAAATAAAAGTTCTCCTTTATATTTTAATTAAAATTGTAATTAACAAAAGTAATTCAATTTCGTAGTTAACCCCCTGTTATAACTCAAAATGTGTTTAATGCGTTTTTTTAACACACTAATAGTATTCTTTTGTAATTAAGAAAGGTACAGTTTTATTACGTCACGTCAATAGGAATAATGATATCGTAAACTGTAAACATTTTTTAAACTGTTTTTATTGTAAATCGGTTAGGTATTGTTGAAAAACCATCGGCATAGTATTAATCCCAAAAATTAGTATTTGATTACTTTATTAATTAGTTTGTAACTGTCATTTGTAAATGATGAATGAGTTGCCAGTTTTTCTTATTCATATAATGAATACTACAAAATAAAAATGTCATTTTTGTTCAATTAATTACTGCGAGAAGTTTATAACTAACTTTTATATTATTGTGATACTCATTCAAGTCAGCACTCCAAAGAAATCAGAGGATGTACAAAAGTAGTCTTCCATTGAATTTGACGCTTCGCGCTTGATTGGAACGTCTCATTTTAACAATATATCTTTCTCGATTGTCTGGCATAAGAGAAAATTTTGATCTAAAACAAAACCATTCAAATTGCAGTTTGTTGTGATTTGGACATCCATTATTTATAACAATATACACTATGAAAACACCGCTCAAAGTTAAAAAAAAAATACTAAAGTATTGTATGCTATTTATATTTTGTTCTCGAATAATCATATTTTAAGAAGTTTTGTAATAATCAAAAGCGACGTACGGGAACAAAACTGTGTTCTGCATTATTCAAATTTACAATATCCACTATATTGTTGGAACAAAGTTGGAACTAATAGAAATGAGCGGCAGTTATTTCACTGTGTAGACTCGCTAGGTAATCACAACGGACGGCGGAGTCACTTGCATTCGTTAAATATTTAATAGTGCACTATAACTGGAACACTTTATATCTAATGACATACTTTAAGTGGTATATACAGTACAAATTTACCTTAGTCTTTCAACTTAAAACAATTACGATACAGATGTTATACAATTAACACCAAGTAGCTGTTGCGTTGACATATTTTTATTTTGTAGGTTTGGTAAATGAGGCTTTTTTTTGTTGATCTTACATTATAAAATATATATGTGAAATATTGCGATAATACATTTGCTTAAGACGAGACCATTACAATATTTTTTGTTATTGAGTTTAGGGACAATTAATATAAACGCAGCATAATCCTAAATGCACGCTATTTTCTTTACATTGAACAACTTGTCCCATATAGAAAACTTAGTTTTCCATATTCGATATCAAGATTTCCATTTGCTTCTCTAAATGAAGTAACATGTGCGACTTGTGTTGCCTTTTCTGGGATTGCTTAATTGAGATTATATATTGCTATTTCTGTAATAAAATATGTATGTATTATATCGCTTGCACTAATTTGAAACTATTATTATCCTTTATAATTATGGATTTAAGAATATATAAAATATTCTTAAAAAAATTATTAGTACAAGAATAAAAATAAAAGATTCTGTATTTCAAGCGTTTACACTTGGTTATTTATATAATGCGTTGTGTCGACACGGTTTTTATAAATGTAGAGCTTTTTTAATGTAAGTTGCAAAGCCGCAACACTTATATTTAAAAATCTCCAAGTAACAAAATACTTAAAGTAAGTGATGTCCCACTTTCCTGTCAATGATCTTCCAGTAAATGGTCCTTATTATTTACAAGGATTTTTCAAAACTTACTCCAAAAGGCTTTCATTGTTCTTATTCGGTTAAATCCTCAGAATCTCCGGATATCATTTATTAAAAATGTTTACATAGGTAACGTGAGCTATCCTTGTTCTTGATTATAATTAGTTATATACAAAATATCTTCGTCTAAAAAAATTTTTTTCACCCTAAAACATTTCACGTTTAACCGCTTAACATTCTCGACACATTTGGTATTTAAGTTCGGGTGCGGTTACAACTCTCAAGTAAACATAAACTAATGTGGTAATTTAGCTGCCACAACTGAAGGGCTATATATTTAATAATATTCAACAATTTATATACATGTAAAAAAGAAAATAGCTATTATTATATGGGACAAAAGTAGTAATGTTTTAAAATTATTAAGAAAATATATCTTAATAAGAATGAAACATTCAAGTTGACTTCGGCAGACATCTTGTTAAAACATTTTCATACTTAAGAAAGCCTTATAAGATATTGGTATACTGACCAATCTACGTAACACAGTTTTGTTCCCTTGCTGATAATATTTAAATATACCTTAGAATCGTTCTAAGTTCCTGGCTAGCTCTATCGCCAATTGATAAAATTGAGGTGCTCATGAAAATATTGTTTTCAGATTCATTGAAGTAATTAGATATAATATGTTACCATATAATATGTCATTTGTTAATATTTTAACATAACTTCTAACAACATTTACAAATTTCTTGTCTAGTCACTAAATTGAATTAGAATTAATTCGACATTTGAGAAGAATACCGATCTAAAACTTAGTAATGAATCTTCGAAAAATGTCAGTTTAGTCAAAATACGCAACTAAAGATGGGTAGGCTATTGCCTTATTACGGAAGGAAGAATAAGGAAGAATTACTTTATTATAATAAACTAATTTAAATAGTGACTAAGTATTAATATATAAAATAATACGTGTGTTATAGTGCTGCGTATATTTATTTTTTTAACGAAATATATTGTAGAATGTATGTATTTAAAATAAATATTACAGAACTGTAAATAGTTTTTATATACCTACTCACACGAATCATATGTACTAACAATCAAACATTAAACACTTTTTAAGGACTACTATGAACATTATACACCACACTCGCCTAAAAGCCTTACTTCTTAACAAAGGTTGGTAATTTTATTGAACTATACAAAAAAATATTCAAATACTAAAAGTTTGTTTCATTTTCGATGCGATTTTATTTTCAGAGTGTGACGACGATTCGCCGATAGAAGCATTGGTTAGATCGCCATCACTACCCATTCACTCCACATCCAATCACGGCTCCCCGAGTTTGTGGACTATAGTTATAAGGTTGCAGAATGAATTAAAGACTTTAAGACTAGATGTAAAAAATTTGCAATTCCAATTAAACGAAGAAAGACAAGATAGGACTCTTGCCTTCGCAGCTTTACAGTCTCGTAACATTCTAAGAGATGCGAAAGAAAGTAAATGTTAACTGAGTACTTTGCATTCACAAGTATTATTATAAACTACAATAAATTAATATTATGATATAACATTAATTCGTTTTATTTTCATTCATCTTATATAATTATATTGAAACACTTTATTTAGCAGACATGCTTATTTTAAATATACGTAATAAATGGATTAAAACCATTTTATATGTATATTACAAAAATAAATATTTCTTGAATTAATAAATTTCATGATTTAGTAAGTGCAGGATAAAAAAAAGAAAAGTATTAAACTATCTTGTGGTCAGTTTCTTAAACGATCTTATCTCTTTTTTCTTTTAATAGTGTATTGTCATCGGTATATAATACTTGTTCCAAGTTCAATGTGGGTAATAATTGAGTTGACAACATACTGACATACAGGTCAACCGAAAATAAGCGTGGTAAAAACAATTTATATAAAGATTTTCAATTAAGAGTTATATAATTAAAATCTACAGCGAAGATTATTAATGTGTTAAGATTAACCTATTTCTGCTTATAGTAGCCACCGAATACTAAGTGAGTTTTCATTATATGGAAATTGCACCGTCTTATCGCAATTCATAAAGCGGAATTGTATGAGGTAATATATATCATGAACTAGTCTAAACTACGTTGGGTTCTGGCGTTTTCTCCGATTCACTGGGTGCTCATTCAGGCGAATACCCAGTGCACTACATGTAGGTGTAAGGCAAAGGGTAACAGAGTATTGTGGCCGAGATAAAATGCTTGCTTTTGGTTCACTGCAAACAACTGCCATTGCAGACGAAGGAAAATAATAAATAAACAGCATCAAATGAGCCACCTTTAAAGTTATTGTGAACATTTTCAACAAATTTAATATAATTTTTTTTTTTTAGTAATACTTTATTGTTATTATTTCTACTCTTCTATAAATGTAGAAATTGTTTTTACAACTCTTAATTTTAGTTGTGTTCGTTATGTCCAAGTGAGCTTTGGCTTCACATTATTTTAATATTTATAAACAACAGATACCGCGTTAATTGCTGGAACAGCTAACTGCAATATGCGCTGTATGTATATGCACCAGGATTGTATTAAACACATTACAATGCAATAAATGGGCACTGTCTCGAAATAGGGCGAGAAGTGGAGAACAAAGTGTCTTGACACTAGGTTTCTCCCTGCCTGCCTGTTTTATAGCAGGCTATGCGGGGCAGTGTGGCGATGAAAAAAATTGCAAAATAAAGGTTGTGACCGTAATTATCGCCAGAAAACCACTGTACTGTAACGTACTATAATATAAAATTAAGTATCTGAGACTCCTATAAAGGATAACCTACTGGGTGCAGTTTTAACATTTATTTAAGTTCTAAGGTACGGCTACTACCAACTGTAGGCTTAAATTTTTAATTTACTATTTCTTGATTTAGTATATAAAAACACGTAAATACTGTTTATAGTTCCTTCGGGAAACAAAGGCCATTTTGTACCAATACAATGTATTTTACTAAGACAGCAAATATTCCTTATAATATAATTTCTTTGTTTCAATTCAGTTCAAGATTATTTATGATAAAAATAATAATAAACTTAAAAAGTAAGATTTTTAAATAATAACGTTTGTCATTAATAACATTTGCCACAGCTAGGAACCTTTAATCTGTACACGACGATTGTAAGCTCTATCCATAGTCGAGAAAGTGTCCATATTAGTCATAGATTATTTTCTTGACCTTATGGATTGGTGGGTGGGATGGGTTTGTACATGGATTAAAAAAGTTTAAATGACAGTCTGAAGCCATAAAAGTCTATTTAATTATGGTGGACATTTAAGGCTAATCTAAAATGAAAAAATATAAAAAATTTATAAAGAAAACTCACAAAATACGTATTATGAAAGTATTACGCATTTAAGGTGCACTAAAACGACTGTTTTGGGAACGGGGCTCGATACGTACATACATTTAACATGAACTTCCATAACTATTTGATTAAACTTAATATCAATTAAATGCATTTCAATAAAACAAATGCTTTTATGATAAAAAAAACAATAAGAAAAAATAAGTTTAAATACTAATTAACTGATGTACCTAATTAATTATTATACCTATTAAGGCCTATAACTATTAAGTAGGAAATTTTATAAGGTCGATGTGGTTGCATTTACATAAAAAAAATTCCAAGACTTCGATTGCCAAAAATTTTAAAAAAAGGTATTATCTTTTTATGCACATAAACTATCTCTGTAATTTCAACGAACAAGTACCTAATAAAAATCACAATCAATAAATGTGTTTAAATATTATTACTATACTACTAATTTAATATATTCCTGTAAATAAAATATCAAATGTGCTTTTAAAATAGGGTGCCATAGTGGCGCAGAAGACAGAATCTGACTAAGCGCAATTGTTTGTAGGTCCGATTTACACTCATTGGAATCATTGAATTTATTTCAATGCTCTGATAAGACAGCGTGGCGTTTATATGTCGGACGAAAAGTGGAGAACGGAGTGAGTTTCCTTTGAAAGTTGTGCAGAACAAAGCCTCACGCTGCAATAAGTTTCAATTATGAACATCTTACGAATACACAACACACATCTCTTTTCTGCTATATACTCATACTTATTTATCCCTAACAAAAGTTAAATATTGACTTTTTCTCATAGCAGGATATTTTTGCCTTATAACGCTGTCCTCGAGATAAAATAATACGATCCAATTATTTGCCTTCCATTTTCAACTGCTGCTGAAAAACATCCAAATAGATAAATGGTTTTATTGATTCAATAATGATGAAAATTTGGGTCAATCGTTGCGTCCGCCGCTTACTAGATAGGGTGAGGTGTATCGGGGACACCAATGCTATTATTTTAAACGATAATTTTCCTAACGTCTGTATTTTTTTCATTAAAATGTAATTATAGAAGTAGCGTAATAAGAAAATAAGTTCTGCTTAGTCAATTTATCTTTGCAATAAATTTTGTAAGTGTATCAGGTTAGGCACACGTGTAATTCACGTGTGTATGACATATCAAAGTATTCAGTATTAATAGAATATTTTGATTCATTTTATGTGAGTACTTAATATCTACTATAAACTTAGGACCGAAACGGCGGGTAGCGCGACGCTGCTTATATTTATTTTACACCTAGCTCTGGTAGGCAAAGAGTGGCGCGGCGTTGAGTGCCGCCACTCTCAGCGTATTGACATTAGATTCTTTCTGCCTACCTCGCTATGCGTGAGAAAGCGTAAGCCTGCCATACAATAGAAATTGAAATGAAATAGCTATAAAATAATAATGTACTATGTAATACAGTATCTTTAATGGACATAAATCCAATTTTCTTGCTACTACCTCCCTTTCAATAGTCTGTTGAGTAGTATCAATAATACAAGTACGTATATAATACAGGCTACTTCCGACTGTCAACCGTCATCGCACGTCGGCCGGCTCCTGCGTATGTTGGGTATCTTATCTCGTACCTTTCTTGCACATACTCGTAATATAACCTTTTTAAATTATATAAAAAATGTACTTCTTAAGAATTTTAGAGGTTATTAGATTTTAATTTGTAATGGTCAGCGACTCTACCTGATAAAGAGGAACTCGTAGGTTCATTTTCACGTAAAAGGTTTTTTTATATGGATGTATGTATAAATAATTACATATTATTTATTTACGTTTCCGGCCACGATTGTACACACCTTCTTCGTCTGGCTTAGGTCTTATGTGATATGTATTTTATGATTATTTTTGTTAACTAGATTTATAATTTGTTGTTCGTAGTATTCTATTTCTTATAGATAATCATTTGAGGTAAAAGTATTATGCATAAATAATCCTTCTTGATTTCAAATTGTTAATAATACACGTCAAAGCTGAATTTGTAAATATTTATTAATGACTTCATAAACATTAAGAATTACTATATAAAAAAGCTTTTTTATTTATAAGATTATATTTCAAGCAAAACTTATCTATACTACTTAAATTGAAACACTATCAAGAAAATGGCAGGTATATCTATATATATTTAAAAACAAAAATGTTATATATTAGTTAAAGAATATATATTTACTTTCATTTCCTTTTCGGAATAATAAATAATAGTGGGTATGTTAGTTTCATTTACTGAATCTGATAAACATAGAAAGGTTTAACTTTTGTATATGAATAATAATCTTTTTCTTAAATACAATACCTTTTAAAAAAGTGCTCTTGGTGAATTAACATACAATTCGAACCAACACATAATTATTAATTAATTTTCATAACAGTATTTTAGTTTATAAACAAATATATTTGTAACATAATATTTTGTTCAGTCATATAATGAGATCCTCAGAGGCCTCTTTCTTTAATTCATTTGGCATTATTTGTAGATTCTAGATGTTTGTTAAATCGCCAACGGTCACGCCAGCAGTGTACTTGATTGCGGATACGCGATACGTCAGCAGCGTATGTACGGCAACAACCACCGATGTAACGAACACCCAATTCCAGCCACTCTTGAATGAATTTTTCTACAGGCTCACATTTGTCACGATCTATCCATCTGTTGAAAAATATTACTATGATAATAAAACAATCGTAAATTAATGCTGTACAAAATGTACAGTACTTAATAATTTATGTTAACAATTTCATCATTTTAATTATATACAAGATGTAAATTATATCGTATTTAAAAAAAAAACCAGCTTGACGCTTTTGTTTCGAATAGCAGAGTGTACCTAGTGCTAAGTAAGACACACCGTTCTTTAATTTCAACCCAAAATCGAGACATTTCTTGTAGAGTGCCGGAACTCAACGTCGCACTTTATCTTACCAGAGTGAGGATATATAAATCATAATTCCCTCGAATAGGATATAAAGTTTTTAATATAGCTAATTGTTATTTTTAAACACACATGATGGAAATTATATTTAGGATTACCCAATACAATACAATACAATAGACATACCCAATTTGCGGATTGTACTTTTCTCCAGAGTTAGGGTATACGATAAGAGGGATAGGAGAGTTCTGTCGATCATCATTAATCCCCTTCAATAGAGTGGAGACAAAAGATGGCGCGCAACAGTTAACTCCAACAGCCACTAGCTGACCCGGGTTAGCTTCCCAACATTTTTTTGCTACCTTTTGAAAACTTTCTCCGTGTGCTATGCTTTGATTATCCTATGAAAAAAATCATTTATTGTTATGGTTAATGTTTCTTTACAAATTTTTTTTGTCCCTTTCAAGACTCTAAAGTCTAGTTTATTACTTACACCATTATAAATTTTACAGTAAACCGTTACAAGTGTAAATGCTTTCTTTTAATATTTGTTCGGGTTATAATAATTTTATGCTTTTCTGAAGCATATAAGATAAGCGGAGCTTGAAGTGTCGTGACACTTCAACATAACAATTAATTCCCAGATAGATTTGAGAGAGACTATGTTATTGTCGAAATTAAATGCCAAATTTAATCTAAAAAAGACTAAAGAAGAACCCTAACATTTTTTACATAAACATTTCATTAAACCGTAGTCGAATCCATAAAAATCGCATAATTACCGAACATTCTAAATTAATGAGTATCACAGTAGTTTTCTTAATTATATTTTTGTTGCTTTCTTTTATAGATAATAATAGTATAATATAATTGTATTAATATAATCAAATAATAGATATTTTAATAAAAAACTGCAACCACAGTAACTTGCTATGTGGATGTAGGTATATTTTATCTAAGGTCAACGTTTTAACAAATATAATAAATAATAGTTATATCTTATAAATTATTTGATTACACTACTTGCGTTGTTATGTATAATTAAAGAGTTGATTGCTATGTTTAAAATAGATAACGTTGTTATAATATAGACAAAATTACTTTTCTTGCAACTATAAAGCCGATGTTAACAATTTCAATTTAGTTTGTTCTTAGCACCAACTTTGATTTCATTTTCATATGCATAGACATATGCTTTAAGATTATTCTTTTATAATTTTGGTGCCTATGACTATCAGACAACTTCAATAACTTATATAAATTACGTAATTATATCCACTTGTTCCTTTGAACGAGTTTTTATAGGTTTTCTATTGTGATTTGTTAAATATATTGTAATTTGTTTTATTAGCATGCATTTTTTAGTTTCCTTTTTTTATATTTTTATACATATTATTATATGAGTGTATTAGCTTGATCTGTATTTATGTAAGAAAATATTGCAACGTTATTTTAAAACACGCGTTTGTATGCGTATTGTGGGTATGAATTCGATGACTATATGTATTTTTTTACAGCTGAATTCGAGATATTGTATGTCGAGTGGCGGAGATTTAACTCGCTCAGCTAAGTTAACAGGCTTTCTCATATTAAATAAATAAATTATTCATTAATCTTTAGAGTTTTAAGTGAATTAATATTGGCTTTTGAAAATATCTAATATTTGTATATCGCGTTCTATTTTTAATTATATTCTTTATTGATGTTTTATTAGAGCTTAGCATTTTATCACTAGATGTTCACTATATCAATTATAATTTTTTTACTATGCAAATAAACTTGCTAAACTATTATACGGATATATATATATACGAATGTTTATAAAATGGTCCAGTGCAAATCTACATTTTTAATAATATAATTTTTAAAGCCGGTTTTATTTCTATAAAAAGTTCACTCTTCGTCACTGAAACCTAGTGAACCTAGTGTCAAGAAAATCGAATACTGCCTGTAGACTAGCGGGACTTAACGCCATATTTTGTCTTAGCAGTGCGGGGAAATGATAATAAGTTGAAAATAAAAAACTAAGCACGCTTACAGACGCTGCCCTTAGATGGCCTTAACCTACATTAGAAAAATGTTCTTAAGGTTATTGATTAAGTAGTATATCAATGTGAAATATACGTAGATATTAGTATTCCGTTAGTAGCACCATCAATGTGTTACTATTTATAAGATAACTAATTAATTTTTAGTTGCTTGTAATAATAGTAGTCCTGTCAAGTTAGAATAGGGTATATAAATAAGATGCCGCCAGGGTTCACGGACGATTGGGGTAGCTCTGGCTAATGGCGGTTGAGGAGGAGCACTGTGAGGTTTAGTGGGTAGTCAGGCGGCTTATATCTACCGGCCTGGAGTTCCACATAACCTAAGTCCCCCATCGGGTAGGTACCCGTAAAGGGTTTTCATCACGATAAAAAGGGTAAATAATTAAGATTTTTTTATTGCAATACTGGGATCGCCATTAATACCAGTATTGCAATAAAACTTTTTATATTTATAATGATATTCTGATTATTCGCACCAAATTACAGCTCTATGTGAATTATTGTAACCTACTTATCTATGTTTACTGAGCTACAGTTAATGTAAGCCATTCCATTAGTAAAGTTCAGTTTCAGTTTAAACAGTGCAAAAACATTGTACTGAATTTTTTTTTAATAATATTTACTAGGATGATGAGTTAATGATTTTTAAAGTTTTGTATACCGTAATGTTGTGTACGTCGGCAATGTAATTAGGGTATAACTGATTTCAAGATGCCTATAAGAAATTTTGCGTTGACATAATAAAAATCAAAAATCTATATATCTAGAACATTCGAATCGGCACTAAAATGGAAATACATTTCAGCTAAACATTAAGAAAAGTTGTAAATCTTAATCGTGATATTAGTATTGGCTCAAAAACAATTATACTAAATACTTAAGCGTTTTTATAATGTATCTACAATTAATTACTTGAAAATACAATCATGTAATTTTTCACCGACATACATACTCATCCTAAGCATTTTTGTGTGAGTCGTTACAAAATTCAGATATAGGGTTAATTATCCATAAATATCCCTAACTTGGGCCGTCACAAAAACATGTAACATTTTGTTACAGAGTGAACCTCGACGCGACTGAATTACAATATATTAATGTTTCGAGAAGCCGATTGGTAATATATATTCATTTAATTGCATTAATGTCAAATATACTAAATCAATACTTAATAATATTATATTACAATTACTTTATCAGGAATTATTATATTATCGTTTAAATCGGACACTACTCACTTGCTTCACATATTTAAATTTATTAGCCTATCTAATTTTAGTAATTTGCTGTAGTCGTTAAAGTTTTTTCTTTAAAGGAATATAGAGGTGTATTACATTGCAAACACAAATGAACTTATAGTCAAAGTCAAATTCAATTTCAAATTCTTATAATTTTTTAATTTTACAATTTTTTAAGTGTTATTCACACACTTAGGTTATAAAAATCATGTTTTTAGAAACCGTATAAAAAGCTGTCGGTCGCGCTACGTTAAAATTGTTATACGTTTTCTAACTAAGTATTTTTTTTATCATATAACCATTTGTAGCGACTGTAGCCCAGATTAGTGTTTATCGATAAGCAAATATAGCTTACCTTGCAGCTAAATGCCAACCAAGCTTTAATATTAGGAAATTCACGTAGAAGGTCGCACAACATCTCCGCTTCTTCCTGACATGGAATAGTTTCCAATGCCAATAAGTCCACTCCCGCTTCTACCAACGCCTGTATACGAGGTCTGTGCCATTCTCTCATAGTCTAGAATTAATAAAATTTTAATTAAACATCATTGTTAATCATAATCATAAAAATTAATCATTGATAATATTACATAAATAAATATAAAATGTATTTCTAAATATTTCACTGTAATTAAGATTAGTTTATTTATCTGTGGAGGTACCAGAAATAGCCTACCGAACTTAGTGACTAGTGATCTCACTTTCCGACAATTTAAAACATTAAGTGGTAGCAGTACAGTCTTAAGACATATCAGGGCTCTTGGGCATGCTTTAAGATATTAAATATTCCTAGTTGGAAAGTAAAACAAACTATAAGAGATTACGGGAGCCCTGATAGGTTCGGGGCCATGAGCACGTGCTCCATGCTCTTCTCTTTCTACTTGGCACTAATCCCGGCCTAGCCAGGGTCTGCTTTCCTACTCAAACTCCTCCACTTTGCACGATCTTTGACATCCTCAGTGGTTAACCCATTGGCTCTCATGACCGGCTTCACGACATCTAGCTATCGCTTTCTGGGACTTGGCAGGACACCCTCTGGACGAAGGAGCACGGGCTCCATGCTCTACTTGGTAAAATATGATAGGGAAACCTAACCCTAAACTTATCTAGCCAGATCAGCGAAATTTCAACAATATACGTTTCTATTTTTTTATTCTGTGTGTGATTGGGAATTGAACCCATATATTTAGTAATGTATGTGCAATTAAATACCATGTGATTATAATTTGTAACTTAACTGTTTAAGAGATAAGTAATAACTAAATATCTTGCTTGGATAATTGCAGTTATCGTGCTTGATTGAAGATTAGTGTTATATTGTATGTGTGTTCTTATCCCGTGGAAAAGAAATATTGAGATGTATGAGAATGAGTTGGATTTTTTTTACCATGGAATAATATTTTGAAATATATTCCGTATATGATAATTTATCTGTGTTATTTTGATAAACTTATTGTGATGTTATGTTTAAAAAACATCTGTTATATTCCTTCTTGGCTCTTAAGCTCGAACGGCCACCGGTACCGTGCCGACGGTAGCTTCTGGTAGTACTGACAACACTGTCATTTTTATACTAAATGATTTGATTAATTCGAAATTGTTTGCGATAGACTATTTGAATCAATAATATTTTGTTTTTTATTTGGCCTTTGAAAAACAGCAACACGAAATTTATCTTTAAATTTATTTAAATACACACAAATGCTCTTTATATATTAAGGCACACTATAGGCAATAATATCTAACAGGATATTGATTAAATATATATACATATATAACACCTAACCACTACTGTAATGAAGTACTTCAATATCGTAAAAATGTTATTTTAACTTATAGTTGAGTTGAAATTAAGCTGCGTGAATAGGCTTATAGTCAGGTTTAAAATCGTATAGAATCTCATATAAGGCATAACAGTGCTTTAACCTAGTTCTTGCAATAAACACTGACATGTCAAAGCATTATCCAGTCGTTCCATTTGCAGTCTGTTTGATTAACAAATTGAAAACACTGAGTAATTTTGTAACATAATATTAAAATAATTTTATTGAGATTTTAATATCTCACATTTAGAGATTTTGGGGTTTTTCGATAGACGTTACGGCGGCAACATTAATAAAGCGAACGCGGTTAATACATTAACGCTGATCACTGATTACATACCTTTAATCAATGTCGTCTCGTTGATTAAAATACGAATTAATTTCAGCCGTTATAGTATTGTAATTTCGGTAATGTCATTACCTTGGGGTTTGATTTGTCTTTTTTTTAAGATTTTCACGACACGCTCTATATTAATTTAATGGTTTGATTTTGCAAGTACTATTGCATGAAAGTTCTCTTGGTTCTAGTTGACGGAAATCTATTCAGCCTTTTCATTTTTATTTAAGCTTCTTGTATTGTGTTTTCTTTGTTTCCGCATTGTGTGCTCTCTTTTGTCTTGGGGATTTTTAAATAGATCTACTATTATTAAAATTCAAACACACAATTATCACACGAGATGCTTTTCTGGAATAAAATCTTGAAATATTTGCTTTAGAAAATATAAGTTTCCACTTATATATTATTATGCTTAATCAAAACGTTAGATCTAATCATGTTATGTCAATAGATTAACGTGGCAAAATTTATGTTTGTTCTGGATTTTATTAATTAAGCATCCATAGTCAAATTTCATTGGTTGAGAAAAAAAAACGATGGAAATGGAATGGGAGTTTTCATGTAGCCAATGTAAATTTTAATTTGCCGGCAACTTTACGACCCTCTTTACGATTTAGCCGACGCTTTTAACCTTTACTTCGTTGTATTGGAATTCATCTAGCCAGAGGGTTCAGAAAAATAATAATCATTTCTTTGAAATATTCTATACTCTTACTGAATACAAAAAGAATAATATACCTAACATGATAATGATGTTTATACTCGTATATATATAATAATATATAAGTACGGCAGGCGATAAAATAAAAGCAGCGTTATAATATATACGTACCTACAGTAGAGTGATGCTGATAAAAATAATTGGTACTTATTAGCCGGACGATTTTACACCTGATTTCAGACCTTATTAATATTAAATGTTCATATAATTTTTTTTCTACGAATTCTGACAAGAGAGTAAACCCTTGGAAACAATTAAAAATTTAAATACTAAGTGCCGTTTAACATCAATAACGATTAAGCGATGGGTTGACCTAAACATTATAATGAAGGAGGTTTAAATTAGGAGGATTAATAGACGATTATATTGTATTGTGTATAAGCTTATGACTATTATGTTGCTAGCCTATTTGTCTATATTAATTATGCACATATACTAAAACTTTGGCTATACGTACTTGAACGAATGTAGTGTCAGCGTAACTGCCGTCATATTCCGAGCCATCGTGCAAATGAGCACCATATGGTCCTACAGATCCCACCACTAATGGGATGTTATCTATATGTAAAATAAAAAAAAAAACTATCAACAATTCGATGTATATAAATATTTTCCATTTTAATATATTAAGCACTTATGAAGAGTAATTAACGTGCTTGCACCGGTCCCTTGAGGGTCACAACCTTCAGTATTGTTAAAATTCGAATGCAAACGAATCCGTAATTCACGTGTAGATTTTATAATAATTTTGTTTATGGCTAATATAATATTAAGGACAATTATCATTTAATATTATTTATTTCTTCAAAGGTCCAGAGACTTCATAAGCTTTTGTGATAATATAGTAATCACTTACCATTTTGTATATAATCTTGATACTCCTCAAGGTATAAGGTACGTGCTTGTTTTGCAAGATCTACGGCACGGGTTATAAGTTCTAAAGCTTGTTCAGGTGTAACATCTAGGTGCTCTACAAATCCATCAACTGACGCTTGATAAGTATTTGTTATTATTAAATCTGCACCAGCTGCAAATCCAGAGAAAAAATGAAATCGTTTAAAATATTTAATAGTAAGTTATTAAAGAATAGCTCCGAATATTTGTTGCATAAATGTTGCTAGCTTAATAAATGAAATTATTTTTGAGCAAATTAAAATTTTTCATATTGTATGTAAGACATCGAACATTAATTAAACAACAAGCCCCGCAGTGGTCGTCGTTACGAAACTAATTCCATAAATATTGTCTAAGTTCTGTTTGTTACAATTATTTATTAACAGTGAAAAGGGTGGCATTTGGAGACGTAAACATTTAATATTATTAAAACTTAGTAATGTGTAACACGATTCCCAAGTCGGATAAGCATCAGCTTAGGGAATACAATATTTGTTTCTTTGAAGAAATTAATTATCTAGTAAACAGTAGACGGGCTACGAATAGAAACGTATTAAACGAGGCACAGTGATTAATGATGTTAGCGTCATGTATTCGGCGCTCGAACAACGATAACCTAGTATAGAACGCAGCTATGTATTACGACTTGTCTCTCTTCTATGCAAATGTAAGACATTTAGTAGGTATTTACGAACTCAAAGCGAAGGCATATTTTCTCGGTAACCTACATAGCAGCAATCATTACTACTACTAAACGTCAACGTTTAATACTTCCCAACCGTATTATTATCCCGCATTTTTAAGTTCACATTAACCAACTTTCATGCTTCGTTTTCGTATTCTACGATCGTTGACATCAATTACTCCTTAAAATTGTCTTAAAAATATTCTGACAAGGAATGGTGTCATTTTTTATATTATTCGTATCATTTATTCTACATAGACGGGCGATAAAGCAAGGCAGTAGGCTTTTTGCCTCCAGGGAGTTATTTGCTTGCAGACACTTTTCAACTTTTCCTTATGAAAAGAAACGGCCCGTTTTGTGGCGAAGAAAAGCGCTTTCATAGGACGATGACACGAGACGGGGTCGCACTCTCTCCCTGATGCAAGGAAACGACACGCTAAAAGCGACCTAACGTGTAATTCGTCAAAACACCCGTGCACGTATGTGCCTACTGCCTACGTAGTGATAGAGCACTTGTACCTATATAAGTATTCAGCAGCGAGCTCGTGTAATGTGCCTAGATATTCATTCGCACAACGCCTTTGTAACGAGTACCACGCAATTACTTTGTGCTTCACATCTCGCCGAATAGCAGTATCTAATTAAATTAGAACGTTCACAAAAGCTGTGACATACTGAATTCAATATTTGATTGAATCATCATCTGTGTGAATCATATTTGGCAATTAAAAAATGATATCACAATAAAACTATGCTTTTTCTAGGTAGGTTAATTTTACATTTTTATCTTATGGTAAGTAAACCTTTAAGACTACGAATCAATACCATAAAAATGAATATGGATGGCAGTTTCACGCTAATTGCCGCATAGTATGGTAGTCAGAGTGAACGTAGTGTTAAGTCACTCCACTTTCTGCCCGAACAGGATCTCATTGTGTGTTGATTGGCAAAACTCTACGCTGCGCAAAAAATTACATAATTTAACAAAATTAAGTTTTAATGTTAAATAAAAAATGAAAAGCTAACGTTTTTTTTTTGTATGGAGCCATTATTGTATCATTAATAATTTACATTTATACTGAATGGAAGACTAAATTTTACCTCTAAGAAAGTCAAGATGAGTATTCACGACCTCGTTGGGGTGTGTATGCAAGAAGCGGGCGCTCCAAAGAGGGTCACCGTCAATGACATGACCTACGTGACAAGAAAGTTGCGTTGAGAATCCACCGTCCAAGACAACAATTTGTGGTGGTTCCAAGTCCTCTTCTTTTGTTGGAGTCATGATTAAAACCTATGAAAAAGACACTTAATAAAAAAATTAACGCAAACACTGTAATTGGAAATATGTCCATAAAGTAAATACAGTAGTTGTATAGAAATTACTAATCACTATATTTAAATTCTTACTTTTACGTGTTATGAAAATATAATTTATAATAATATTAAATATATGCGCCGCAAACGCGTGCGACTCAAACACGTGTTTGCCCTGCGCTGCACTGCGTGCATTGTCTACTGACTCATTATCTACGTCTCTACAGCCGATAAACAAAACAGATGTACCTAAAGCACACAAAACGAAAAAAAATAATAAAACCTATTTAAATGTATATTACATATATTTTTGTATGTGCAAAACTATAACTATGCGGAAGTTAAATAAAAAATGTATAAATAAGATCAGTCTTACGCAATTAAGTATTTTGCATGTTTTGAGTAAAGATTATAGCAATAAGCTCATAATACCTACCTGTAGGTATGTATTGTCACCGTTGTATACAAAACGTAAAAAGTAAAAAATCGAGATTTTATATGAAACAAAATATTACTGTTTTCTGTTTCTGATATTTTTACAATATAGAGTCAATGTCAATTATGTATGTGTATAACAAATTATTACCTAGTAATATATTGATTTGTTAAATTATAAATTAGTATTTGAAATCCTGTAATTTGTTGAAATTAAAAAGTTCCACATATAAAGAGAAGCTCTATCCAATTAAATTGTAATAATAATCGCTTGAATATTGAAACCTTAAATTTTTTGCTATAACTTTTTAAAGTATCTTCGGAATGATCTTCGAAAACTATTATGTTTTAAGACCGTCTTACGTATAAATATTTCACTTTTACATGGATTTATTTTTATATTATTGGTATGTTATATTTCAAGTACTATTACATTTCGTAAGCATCCCCCAGTTAAAGCCCTGTTAATTAGAAGCGTGAAATATTAAGATGCTCCCGAGTTTCTTCTCACAGAGTAATACGATCAATATCATTAAGGGTTCAGAAATGAAATTGAAGGCGGAGGGTGAGCTTTATTGACAAAAGTCATTAGATGTACGTGTAACGCGCACACGGTTTATTAGAATAAATTATTATAGATTTTTTTTTACATTTATGCACACTTATCGTACATATTTATTTTAGACCCTTTAATTCTAGTAAGTAGTTCACATTTTATTTATCATAGACGTGTAAATCAACCATACGGAATTTGAAAAAAGTATTCTGTAAATAAATTACATTGCTCCAAAAGATTAAATATTTTTATCTGATTTGTCCACTAGTCGTAAAACGCCGTTTGTGTATTAATTCAGCGTCTAAATATATATAAGTGTCAGGGACAGCATACGCAATTCAAAGTGACTTCTCAAGGCTTTTCTCAGTATATTTTGTCCCTTAGACGTCGTTACTTAAAGACACGCAGTTTTCTAAATGATTCCAGAATTTCTGTTAATTTCTTTCATTCCTTACTTTCGCCATGAATTACTAGAGTAACAAAAAATATAAGAGCGTCTTAATGAAACATAAATCAGTGCAAGAGAAGCTCACGAAATATCGCTATAAAAAGGTGAAAATTTCTCGACTAAAATATCCTTTTTGGTGACAACAATATTTTAAGTGTCATGACATCCACCTGAGCACTTTTGTTAAGATGAGCAAAGGTAATCGCCCGTAAAAGCGTTAATGGTTATTGTGATAGACAATTCATTCGTCTACTATACGTATTTTCCTCCCTATAACAACACAACTATAGAGGTACATGGATATATTTTTTGTAATAAACATTAAGTCCTATTTCAGTGTTCGCTCATTTAAAGACTTAGTACTAAGTGGTGAAAACCAAAAGTGTTATGTCTTTACGGACCCAGGCTCTTGTTACTTACGTACTACTATTTCGATTCAAATTTGAACTTACAATAAACAAAAACAAAGTTAACATATTAATTTTGTATTCACTATCAATTTTAGACACTTATGTTAGCAACAGACTAGATTAAACAACATATAACACATTGAGATTCTCATAATATTAAATATTAAAAAGATAACAGAATACATTATATATTCATAAAGTGTATTGCAGTATGTGTGTGTATGTTAGCGTTGGTAACGAAATGATTTCGTCTAACCTTGAGCCTTGGAGGTACATAATTAAATTTGTAAAGATTATCATTTATTAAAAATAATATAATTTAATTTTATAATTAAACCTCGTGTTACTCACTTGTTATTTTAAATTATAACAATTCTTTCTATAAAACTCCGTTAAAATTGTACAGCAGCCAATATAGATCTCATCGTCAATCGGCGCACAAACAAACACTAAAGCACGCGTACCGCACGTTGTGCCTACAACTATAGCACATCAACACTGAGGTCGATCGTTGGTTTTACAGACAAAACTTGACCGTTATGATATTTGTTTTATCCTAATACTCGATCGACATCGTTACCTAATACATTTATTTGTTGGTGACAAAGTGCGCGACGTAAATATCTACAAATATTAAATATATATTAACATTTAATAACTATATTACCGTCTTGTACTTGCTGAGCAAATAATAACAATGATTAATAATATACATATTGTATTTGGTTTACAGATAAAATATAATAAAAGCTTTCTTAATAAGTAGTAAATCTGTTTTAAAATAACTTTGGATCAGTAGTTTTATTCCATATTTTATGTCGGTCCCTCTGTGTGTTTGTAAACGGATGCTGATTGGTTAAAACTTCGCGGTTCAAGAGACGAGATAGATATTAATAGAGTTATCAGCTTGGAGCATTGGACTCGGAGCTGTCACCGAAATACAGAACACTAGTAGTAATAATAAAACCGAACAATAAAATATTTTCTCTCAGTTTTTAATATATTTACTAACATCTAATATAGTTTTTATACTTATCTGTATAATAATTACATTTAAATTTATTTATAATTGTATTTACTTGTTATACATACAAACGATATACCAATATGACATAGAATTTAGGTCGAAAATTGATAATCACAGTATATTAAATATTAATTCTAACAATAATCACTCGTGTCTACATTGTACATATATCATTTTTAGTTTTAACATTTAGAATTATCTGTAGTTTTATAAATACAATTGCTATTCCATTGGCAACAGAAATATTGTTGCATGACTGATCAAATACGCTATCTAAGTTTAGACGCTATCGGTCATTGGCATTAAGCGCCATCCACATGTTTTACAAAAACTAGCACAGAATAACGCACACCGTGACACATGCACGTTTAGCGTGATCGCACTCAGCCCAAGGTAACTTTAGTAAAAAAATCTTTTTAAGCATAAAATATAAATATAACATATGGTAATTAGGTATAAATATTATCGTTAGTGTTCACTTTTGGTCTCATAAAGAGATCTATTTATTTGGACAAAAATATTGGACTTAATATTAAATATATATTTTAATTGAGATTATTATAAATATCTTCCAAAGGTTTTATGTAATAAAATTTTTTACAAATTGAAAATAAATTCCTTGCCTAGTGCATAAGAATGTCCTAAATACATTTAAACAATAATTTTACATTTTTCAAATCAAAAAAATACGACCATCTTAAAATGGAATAAGACGATGTCACCTCATTTGTTTCATCGTTGAATTCTTTTAAATTTTAATAAACGATTTTCATACGAGTTTTAAAATAATATTTAGAATACTTATTTTGCTCAACTGTGTATAAATTACACAAATCTAGCGAGCTCTATTTTTTGCACATGTCAAAAATCAAATTTTCAGGTGCTTTGTTTGTCCCCATTGACACGTAAAATACGCGTTGCGTTAGCAACAAATACCTATGTCACTCCATACAAAATTGGTTGTTCAAACACATAGTGTTTTAAATATTTATTTTAGTAATTTATTTTAATAATGCTTTTTCATTAAAACTTTAACTATGCCGAATCTAATAATAAATTATCCTCATAACTTTCGTAAAAAGTGGCGAAACTTTTTACTTCACCTAAAAATAGTACTTATAATATATAAAGATAATATTTTTAAATAACGTGCTGAAAAATTCCTTTTTAACAGGCTTAGATAATAATCAACGAAAGCACATACACTTTTACCTAAATAAGCTGTAACATAATAATTTCTATTTCGAAATTAATAAATAAAATTATACGTTAGATAATAAACTTTTCCTACATTATAGCAACCAAATACATTATATTGAAAGACATCTCAGAAGGACCTCCACGATGATTGGTACTGCGCTTCCTGCATCCAGCAGCATCCGGCGACCTTGACCAGATCGTCGGTCCACCTGATAGGGGACCTGCTTCCTGAACGTCTTCTGGTTCGTGGCCGCCACTCGAGAACCTTCCCACCCTAACGGCCATCAGCTCTCCTGGTTATGTGACCTACCCACTGCCACTCTGGGCAATTCTTCGAGCAATGTCGGTTACTTTTGTTCTCCTACACATGTCTTCATTCGGATTCTATCACACATTCAGTAATTTATAAAGTTATAAAAAATGCTAACCTACGATGATTTTCTAATTAAAAGTAGTTAACGGTATTTTATGCAAGAAAATAATATCTCAAAAAAATATATATTTTTCTTTTCTGTTTATCTGTTTCTTTGTGCACGCTTATCTCAGAAATGGCTTTACCGATTTAAATGCTATGTTTTCACTATTGTATTGTGGTAAGTTTCCTTTAACATTTAGTGTTTATTTTAAAAAGTGACAACCATTTACATTATAAATTTCAGCAAAGTTTGTGATTTCAGTGAGAACGCGGGCGGCGAAAAAACCGAATAAGCAGTTATAGTCAGTTTATGCACGGGAAACCGCGAGCGGGTCACTGGTTATACATACATTTATAATTTCATAAACTGTTAAAATATATATCATTGATGTATGAATCCTTTAAGCATTTACCTTTCATTTTGAAAAGTTTCCGGAAATTTCAAGATTTTATCGCTGGTAATTGGACTGAATAGAGCTATATTTACAGATGCATCAAAGTCCTCGCAATACTCAAGTGTTACTTGTTGGATGCCTAGATTTAAAATAATTTAAAGTTTTAAACGACCTCCAGAAACTTCTATTTTATTCTCGCGAATGTATAGCTTTGCTTAAAGGCATTATACATCGCACGGAATCGCACAAAATTAAAGAAGTTGTAATTTTTACAGATTGCTTAAGCGCTCTGCAGTCTTTATTCAAAGTGCAAAATTCTTTCCGTAACAGTTCTAGTTTTTACCTTATTTTCAAAATAAGGGAAGCCCTGTATCGTTGTGATGAACAAATCATGCTCTTGTCACTGGTATGGATCTTAAGTAACTCTGGTATTACAGATAATGATACAGATAAAAAATAAATTGCTGCAATTTTTATGCAAAATACGCACTATGCCTAAATTTTAATCAAAGGTAAATATTATGCTTCTATCCAATCTGAAGTTTCAACCCTTCCGTGGTTCTCCCGCTATTGCCGCGCAAATAGAACTTTAACATCTATATTTGTATTTGTAGACTTCGCTTAGGACATGCGTCTGGTGCGTACGCCTTTACATCTGGCTAAATTAAGAATTAAAGACAGCTCTATTTTTGACTGTGGTTTGGATGAAGGCTGTACTGATCACATTATGTTTAATTGCCCTAAACTTAAATACTTTTTGTATTATATTCATCTTTCTAATGTACATCGTCCTACTAATGTTAAATGATTGTTAGCTCTAGCTGTTAGTCCTTTTATTAGAAAGCTTGCTAAGTTTATTGTAAATAGTGACATTAAGTTATAGTTGTTTAGTTATAGTTAATCGTATCACTTATTTGTTCACATTGGATTTTTCTTTTTTTTTATCATGCTTGGAAATAAGTTTATACGTATTTCCGATTTATTAGTATTATTACTAATATAGATTTTTATTAATTTTAGATTTAAACTAGACCAGTCTATCATTCGTTTATGTTTCATCAATTCATATAATCCTACAAAATTTGCTGCTTCTCTTCGTGTTTTCCTACTATACGTACGACACGTACGACCCATTAATAAAAAAAATATAAAGTAAAAAATGATACATTTAAGTAAATATAATTTTCCTACATAATGTCCGCGCGAATCATATTTTTTGGTTTTCTGTAAATTATTATTGAATTTTAACACATTATTTAATTTGAGGCGGTACGAAGTTCGCCAGGTCAGCTAGTAAATAAATATATTAGTCCCTGGCATCAATTATGCTATGAAATGATTGAAAAACAGGTTAAAAGTTTTTACAGCAATAACATTGAGTAGGTACAAATCACAATAGCTGGCTCTCATGTCTGGTGCAAGTCAATTACGCCTATCAACCGCCTAGTTTATGTTTGAATTCACTCTCTGATACAATATGAATTTGATACAAGCGGGTTAGTTTGCATGAAACTGTCTAACACGATTACCTACTACTGTAGCGAGTAAAACTCAATTGCCTGGTTTAATTTTACATTATATATGATTAACGTATTCTCAATACTGAAGCGTAATTATGTATATTGGCCCATTAAGTCATTACTTGAAATCTAGCAATATATATTGTAACATACGGATTAATCATTTAATTTATCAAAATAATTTATTTACTACATACTACTACTAAAATAATTCCTACAGCCACCCAAACAACGAAACAATCAAACGAAACGACTGTAGTGAGAATCTATTCCAAAAGAAATAAAATATACAGTACTAAGAAAACTTTGATTTTATAATTAAAATAATGTAAATATTAATTGTAAACAGTTACATTTTACACTAGCACGGCTTATTCACATTTCAATTTCTTTGTTTAAACAGTAATATTGAATATTGAGAAAATACTGCAAAAATCCATTTCGAGAACTGAGCATCTAGTCTTTTCTATAGCGGAGATATTGAATAATATATGGTATTTACGATGATGATTTGAGGTTATGTAATCCCAGTGCGCAGTACACTGCAGATCGCATACGCTACTAATATGGATATATTGTAATATTCCTCTACGTACATATATCTCTTGTTACATTTTGTTAATTCGAACAAAACATAAATCTTTTATTCTTAGATCTTCTTTTTAATTTAGTAATTTCTTTAAGATTAACTAGATGGCATTTTGTTATGTACTACATCTGTAGGTACCAGATAGTCTATTTTGAACATTATAGGCTCGAACCTGCGGAAAGAATCTGGAAAAGTCGGCTGAATTTCAGCATACACCTTTATTATGGTGTTTCAATAGCTACTTTTGTCAAATATCAATATTGTACCAGCTACGTACTACCTAAAAAATATTCAAATTCACGAAATCAGTTTAATCGAATTTCTCGCACCCTATTTCTTGGTGGTAAATAAAGGTTAATATTGATTATATTGGCCTCCGAGTGATAGGGCCGGAGATATTGCGATAGATTCAAGAAAAACGAAAAGATTTTTATGATAATTATTCCACTAGATATACTATTTACTTTTGTCGATATCTGACACAGATATTACAACACCTTTATATATTAAGATATGTATAATACTAAAAATGAACTCACAATATTTTTTTGTCTGAAGATAAAATATTAAATGACTAGACTATAGAAAAGGATCTTTAACGAACATGAACGAACGAACATTGTTGTTTCTTTTGTTCCTATTTATTATATTATTGTCTCCATTTTCTACCCGATTTTCGAGTTTGAGATACGAGACATTGCGTGTCCCGTGTCGGACCATTGTGCCGCACTTTGTCTTACCATAGCAAGAAAATGAAAATAATTTGAACACTCTTCCGAACGTAGATCGTGCCTTTAATAACAGATGCTGTTTCACTGCGCCACAATGGCTTTTACACTATACTATGAAACAATAAAACGTATGCCTGTACATTTATTATAATATTTACGAAAAAATGGCTTAATAAAATAACTAACTACGGCTTAATAAGATGACTAGCTAAGTATTTGTCGGTCTTTTCGTCGATGTTTCTAGTTAAAACTAACTTAACTTTTAACTTAAAATTAACTAATAATTATAATTTATAACAATGAAATTTACAACAGTCACTTTAAAACTACTTATATTCTGATATTCGGTAAAAGATATTGAAATTAAATTGATTAATAAAGTAAAAAATCTCATTATATCAATTTCATTTTTCTGGCCTTGTACATTTTAGACGACATGATTCAGTACTACGGATTTTCTGCGCTATTACTTGAGGGTAAAGTTTTTAGGCCTCCCTCTTACGTAAACACGTTTTAGCACAGCGATCGCATTAATTTAAAATCTCACAATCGCAATAGGACTTTTTTATATGTATAATTTATTAATCAAATTGTTTCCTAAAATAACCTAACCTAATTATATGAAATATTTATAAATTTGATGATTTTATTTGTGGCTGAAATTTTTTTGATAGTTTAACAAAAAAAATTATAATATAGTTGAACCTGCGACTACAATGGCGCATGAATTTCATTTCAATTTATTGTATAGGTGGTATATAAACATTTTTCCATATATTCGCACTAGTGAAGTAATTTATGTAATATTCGTTTTAGTAACCCTACGAAACTCTACGTAAAACACTGTGTAAAACAGCCTTCTTAGTTTCTTTCGGTGTCCTGGTATTTCGCATCTCAAATTTTGTTGACACTCCAGATCTTATTTTTTATGTTAACGATGAGTGCTCATCATATTAATCTACTTTCCCTTAGACAATATATTCAAATGTCTTAGGCATTTTTTCAGACAATTCAGACAGTTTATCTAAATCCGTCCAGTCGTTTTTGAGTGAAGGGCGAAAAACAGTATGTGTGTCTGTTGTTCACAAAGACAGAAAAACAGTATATATGTAAATTTCTAATTTTAATGTTGATCTTCCATTATTTATATGAAGACCCCTAGTATTTTTTCAGTTTATACTCAATGTACAGAATAGATTCTCTTACAGTTTTAATTATATATAAACTACACAGTTTAACTCTCAAGTTTCTATCATATGTATTTTTTATCTTTACGCATTTTCTATAGTATAATCGACAGAAAGTAATAGGCATTGTGTATTAGATAGCAAGGCTCAATACTCTCTTACTTTGTTAGGTTTAGTTAAATCGGGTAACAAAATATTTTTAATTTGTTTATTCTTTCATATTTGAACCTACAGCTGGACCACATCGCCATAAATATTTTAATAATTTATTATAAAGCCTTTTGTAAATTTATATTCATATACGTGTTTTTTTTAAATAAAAAAATATGTTGTATAGTACAGGTAAATTGAAGCTTACAAAGTTTTTGACTGTGGCGAAACTTGTACAAATTTTGCCTTGAAAGGCGGAAAACGTATTCAGTACGTACCTATACTTATATATTACAGTTCAAAATAATAGATACAGATACTCACGAGAGTCTGTTAATAAATAATTTGGTATAAAACCTACATACTTTTTTATAAATATATAAATACTCAAATATTTATATAAATATCAAATACAAAAAACTCAAATATATAAATACTCAATACTTCACTACAAATCTTTGAGAGGCCTAAAGAAAATAAATATTTTCACACTACATACTTTAAACTAAAACTTTACAAAAATGTGTAGTACTACAACTAATTAGTAGTTTTTAAAAAAACGAATTGTGAAATACATGTATTGAAGTTCTGTAACATTTCAAAATATTTCAGACACAAAAATATTGTTAAAATTAATTAATTGTAATACCAATAAAACAAATAAAAGTAGATAAAAACAAAAGTAGATAGATATGAAATACGCTGTTGTTGAAATGTAAGTGGTATAATTATTAGTTTATTAATTTATATTTATCGGCAACATCGGTATTCATCAAGTAATATATACATTTTCTTAAAATATTTACATTAAATTACGAAGAATTTACAACACAATGACATAAACGTATTTGTCAACAACCATATCATAAAAGATGTTTTAAAACAATGCACTTTAATTAATTTTTCAAATATTTTGTTTGGACGGTCTAAGTAATATTTGTATAAAAACTTTTTTAATTAATATGTTAACCGGTTAAAACGTTTCTTATTTTTTAAAGTTACTTCCTGCCCGGTGGCTCGAAGGTGGTACAAAAATATTTTCAATTATAAACATTCCACTGTCTAGTCTATTCTAGTCAAATATTTCTACACTGTGCCATATTACGGTCATTTCAGAGGTATTAAATAGTGGAGAGCAGTAAGCCCTTGAATTGAATCTTTTTGATCAATATTTTGTCATTAGAAAGATATGAAGTGACTGTGTTATAAAAAATCGTCTCATTCAATATGAAGTATCTACTATACACTTAATCTTTGCTGGGCACTTTGATATATAACATCAGTTACAGAAGTATAAGAATTAAATAACAAAATGGACAACGAAAAGAGAATGTTCACACGGCTCTGGATATTTGAAATTGCTTTTTACGTTGCGTTGGCGGGATCTGGTCCAGCTACGGGCACAGCCTCGCAAACTGTCACTACCTGCGAAGATTTTGAAAGTGACGCTTACTTCAATCCTCACAAAATAGTGGATTCAATGTGGAAGATAATTTATTTTTGGTCTAATACAACAGAAGTGAAACCGATTATATTTTCTTTAGTTGAGAGAAAGGTTAATATCAAAACAAACATTAGCAAAAAAATAATTCAATTACGAATTACTTACATAAAAAGACACATTTTACAGAGGCTTAGACGATTTCGAGCTGTTGTAGATGCTATAGAACCAGATTTAGGTGTCGAATGGCACAAAGCATCGTTGATGATGGAACCACGCCCGGGAGTTCAAGTACTTTTTATTTACAGTGGTACGGCTGGTGCATTCCGAGCGATCGTCAAAATGGAACAACGCCATAAAGGTATCCGCAAAAAATTACTATATATTATAAATTGTAGAATAAATACCATGAAACATTGTGTTTATAATACCTTTATAATAATTCTAATATGTAGGCCATTAGAAGTAATATAAAATATGGCTTACAATGACGAAATTGTTATAATGTATGCAAGCAAACTAAGCATTTTTTAGCCCTCGTCAAGATGGAAGTGCGCAATAAAGGTGCGACAGTAATGCTGCCAGTACATACCCTCCCGCGCTCCATTTCCGCTCCTAACTTTCACGACTTGACTCATAATGACTATAAACAGCCCGCTTTTTAAGCGGTTTTTTTTTTCAGATTTTTTACTAATGTATATACCGGGAACGGAACTCAACTCATTATTTCACAGTAAAATAATGTATATATTATATTTCACAATAAAACTTCATCTCACATAGCAAATATCTATTGTTTAGCATGATGCCTATTTGGTTTCAGATATTTTTTTTATATGTGATCTATGTACGTACATAATATATTTTTGAAATGAAACTATTTTAAACGGATTAATCGCGTATAATTTTGGTATTCGAAAATACATTTTTTTTTTCAGAACCCGACGTTTCGATCACTTTACAGTAGTCCGTGGTCACAGGTGAGACTAAAAATGTATTTTCGAATACCAAAATTATACGCGATAAATCCGTTTAAAAAAGTTTCATTTCAAAATGTGTCATAATCGCCAAAATCAAAGAACTTATCATAATATATTTATTGAAGCTTTTAATGTAGTGAGGCCTCGACCAGAACCATTACTAAAATTCGCTGATGTAAGAATGAAGCTGAAAGGGCGCTACGTGGCCATGATGTGCTGCGAAGATCTCACGGCTTATGTATTCGCTAGAATAGACGAAGTGCCCGAAACCGAAGAGGAATGTGTCGCGGCGGCAACAACACTCGGTCTCGCAGGCCCAGGTGGCAGATCGCATCTTTATGTAAAAAAAAATATCCGGACCGAACTTTAGTTGCGTTAGCGCCATAGAAATACATATAACTTAAAGAAAATAAAAATTTGCGGCAGTCTTGGGTTTGCTCTAATGACAAACCTTGCGGTTTAGAGCGGTGATGTGTTGGCGCACCACGAATCCCGCTCACATACATACCTATTTATGACACACCGACAAATATGTTACATAGTTGTAAATTCAACCAAAATATCACGTACAGTTTGATAATTATTATTATAGAAGGTTTTATTTATAATAACTTACAATATTTGTTTTATTAAACATATAAAATATATTATTTTCTTTTATCTTTTTATTTATATAGAAAAGGATTACTTGCTTTAAATTTACATCAACGTGTATACTCGTATGCACTGCGGCTTATAAGAATTGAATATTTACGATAACACAAAGTAACACTAAATATACATACATGGTTTTCCTTTACTGTTATACATTTGTAATGGTATAGTGAATAATGTGTGAAATAATGTATATATTGTGTAGTCCCAAACTCATAATAATTCATTGATCCGTGCTAAATCCTTCGTAGAACTCCACTGGGATTACGACTATTATAGAAATAACGGTCCCTTTAGCAGTTTTCACAAAATAATATATTTACAAGAAGTTAAGATGAAACTTGTCGATCTCTATATACACATGTGCTTGCCAAATTGTAAACTCAATTACATTAACTGTCTGATAAAAAAAATGAGAAATTTTGAAAACTAACTACTAAGTAATGCTATGTAGAATATAATGTGAATATTTTACTTCTTCTGTACAATATGCTAGAAAAATGTCCCTCTTCAATTTATTACCTACGTTTAGCAAACATGAGTATTACTTCCAGAAAGACAAATTTGGAATGTCAAGGAATTGGTAATAAAAGTTCTTGTTCCTTCATCGTCCATTTGAAGTTTTCAAGGCAATTAATTAGCTTTGTGTTAACTTAGTTTTGTAGTAAAGATATATTATTTGCTAATAACATCTTGATCTAATAAATAAATTACGTAAAAATGTCAAGAATGTAATAGAATGTCCCTTGAACTGTAAAAGAAAGCACAAAATTTTGTTTAATTTCTATATAATGCCAAGGACATTTTAGCATTTATGTGATAATAAACAACACAGATTCTTCGCAGAGTTTCTGAACGCGACCACGTCTGTGTGTACTTGTGAATTCTTTTAGAGAAAAATGGTTAACATTACTGTTATGAAATATCAGACTATACATTAAAATTATCTTATTTTTTCATTAAATTAAATGTCGTTTTCATTACAATTTTCATATTTAACAGTGCTGGTGCTATTGATTTAACATACTGAATATGTAAATATACAAATTAGCATCTCTCCGGTATTTTTAAAATTATATTGAATGACATACAATTGTTCTGATATACAATTTCTTGTGTATTATAATTTAAATATTTTGTCGCCCTGGTGGCCCTACGTTTACGTGCTATGTTTAAAATCTGCATTCAATAACATGTAGGTTCCTTGAGAGCCTTATATTTTCTGGAATAAATTTATTTCCCTCCGAAGCGCACTAGACGTCAACAAATAAGGTTATTTTTCAACGGAGATCTTATTCATTCTTAAGCTCAAGTCACCAGCTCCTTTCAATACTATATTAAAGTTGTTGATTTATATTTAGAACTAAAGCCTTTTCAATGGGACTATACATGAACTTTCAACAAAGAAGACAATAATAATAATTAAACAATTGGTCAATACTTTTAGTAAATAACATACTTAAGTAGAAGAATTGTTATACTTATATGTCAGTATATTATCATATTTAATTCACATCAAAATTCACATAACATCACGAGGCCCTTATTGTAAGTCGCCAATAATTAGTGTTACCAGCATTTTAATAAAGTTAATAGTAGCAGGTAAATGCAAATAAAATAAATATTTCGTTGAAATTTATTTTATATATTATATTTTTAATTATAAATATTAGCCCTAAGCATATGATTTATAATAATAATGGTAAATATAACATAAATGGTAAATGAAAAGATGTTTCTAAAAATATAGGCTTCGTACTATGACTAGTAATGGCATGAGGTCTCTAACAACTCCACCATCTTATACCGAAGAACTTGTCCCATTTCATAATTTCGTTGCCGTATATTCTGCCTGGAAAGATGTAAAGCCAATTGAAGCAGAATGATATGAGCAATATCGCTGTATTTCCATTTGTAAGGCAATAAATAAAGGAAATTTTATTTTATTTTGCTCACTATATAATAATTTTAAGCTTTTTGTTTTTAAAAGGAATATATAATAGTATTGGCGTATGTAGAACGGATTAATATTGTTTATATAAGATACATTTTTAAGTAAATGTAATTGTAAGAGAAGCTTCAAACAGATATAATGACAAGACAAGATATACACAAGGATCTGAACACGCAGCCTCGTGTAAATAAATTGAAGAATTTCACTGGAATTTTTTTTCTAGACTTCCTAATGAGAACGGAACTTGATACTTATTTATATCTCAATTCTCTTATATATATCACACATATTTCTAATGTAGAATTTATATTATGTTTTGAATCAAATATATATATTTTTGTATACATGAGGAACAATCCTCAGGAATACTTTATTTAATTCATTTAAAACGATGTTCTTTAAAATCAATGTACCATCTTGTCTAAATGAATATTTCAAAAACTATATTAATTACTAGTTATAAATTCTCATAGAGCGTAACGACGTAATATATTCAAAAGTGCTATCGTTCAGCCTCCTCGACAGGAGGCCTACTGGAAAGCTTGTTTTATTAAATGAGAAGATTTACTGTGACTTCAAACAGCATTCTTGTGTCAAGTTAAATATTTACTTAGAGAATAATTTTGAATGGATTCTCATTTTTGCTTTATGTTTTCGGAGGTCATAAAGTTTCACGTCAATGTAAATTTTGTAAAAATATTTTCAACTTAGTATTATGTAAGATAATTTCTAAAAAAATTGAATCTATTATAAATTCATGTTACTTCTTTTAAATAAATATGATTTTTAGTAATATATTTTTAAATAGATTTCTACAAAATATTTAGGCATATACCCACAAAAATATTTGTAATATATGTAGTACAACGTATATTACAAATATTTTTATAACGTAATTTTGTGGCTAAACTTAAAGTCTACAGTGAATCACTTTAGAAAAATATTAAACATATTTTTAAAACTCAAAATAATAAAATAAAATATAAAAGCTAACCAATATTTTCATAAGATATAATATTTCTATATACAGTTTCTGGTTGGCACAAAATAAGCTTAAGCCATCGACGGACTTATTATTTTCTGGTCCAAATAGGATACCTTCGTCAAAATGGTTTTCTTCTAAATCCATTGAGTCCTACTCTCACCGAAAAATGATACGAATCTGATAATACTGTCTTCAGCACGTATCTCTATTTACAGTATTCTTGTGGAATTTCTATTAGTAAGCGTGCTTTCGTATTTCGCATTTGACTCGGTAATAAAAAAGCTCTTTGTCAAATAAATGTTTTTTGAATCTTACGAAACAAAACGTTTAACTTAAGAGTACTTGAACTGACTATTAAACAAACGCAGTCTTTATTGTTATTTCTTCTCCAGAATGGTTCCTGTTAATTGAAGTTAAACCTAGATTAAGATTTAATATAATAATTATAAAAATGTATATGTATGTATGTAATGAATGTATATAGTAAATTTTTTTTTTAATTTATACTAATACATTATGAATAATAATAATACTATAAATAGATGGATGTACCTCGTAAACTTAAGAGTACCGGTTGTAAGCCTTCTACTACCTTAAATGCCAAAAAGAACTATATATTTATAAATATAATGTAATTGTAAAAATAAGTAGTAGTAAAGTAGAAAAATCTGGCTTAAACATCATCTAGCTTTAGTTCGGAGTTATCATTTTTATTAATGAAAGTTAACGATTAAAAGACAAATAAAAATGAGAAAAAAAAAGGTACAGAGCAAGTGTTCAAATAAAAATAAAGCATTTTTACTGGTTTTTTTTATTCGATTATAGTTCAAAATGTAATATTCCAATGAACCACTATAACGTGTATATTTTGTTTTATGGTTCGTTTCATATGACTAATACTATAAGTTGGTATGATATGAAATCAAATGAGACAGTTTTGACTTCACTTTTATAACATAACGGTGGTTGCAATAAAGCAATATGTTATTAGAGACGGATGGTCAAAGGGTGACATTTAGATGCTACTTATTGTCTTTTAGATAATAATAAATTAGAATAAAATTCTAATGTATTCTATTCTAATCATAATAAAATAAATTCCTTTGAAATATGATATTATTATATAACCTCCAAATATGATTTATTCACAACATAATATTGTTAATAAAAAAATGAAATACATATAACTTTATAAGCAAGTTTATATCACTTAGTTTACTTTCATTTTTTAAAGTAATTCTATTAAATTAAAACTCGTCAGGGTTTTAGTTCTAATGAACCAAAGTTCGTTAACTTTACCTTTACAAAGATTTTAGAGCACATTGTGAAGTTGGTAGGTGTTTTTAAAAGGTTTTATTTGGCTTTACGTTGGTGGGTAAAATTTGTAAATAAAAGCTACGTTAGTTAGTTGAACTTAACAGGAGAGTAGTGTGTAGTGTCGTTACTGTTACCGACCTTAATTTTTTTTCTTTTAGTAAACATGCACCATTATCAACTTTTTTCAATAAAAATAAGACGTTTGAATAATTAAAATGTTGAGTTTCTAAATAGTGAAACAATTTCCTTTTTACTAACCGAAAATGGTAGCCACCATTTTACTTTAGATACATTTTTTACACATTCCTTTACATACCCATGTCGGTTTCCTTTAGTTGTTTTTATTTGAGGATGTTGGGCCAATCAAAATCTGTTTGAGAATTGAAGGAAAATTATTCTACAAAATGCAAAATTATTATACATAAAGTAAAGTACAAAAATGTTTATTACGTTCGTTTCAAAATTTTAAAAATATTTCTCACTAGGCACTTGTTAATTTATTTCAAGTAATAATAATAAATAATGATAATAAGCGTGTGTGTGATATCTTTTTCTGGTTACAATTGATTATCTATTGGCTACTTAATACATATTTAAATAAATATACACGCACTTAATAGCATTTTTATAGTTACGTCAAAGACTGTAGCCATTATAAATTCACATAGGTATATATGGCCGGGTGCTTTATTCAAGGAACATATTTAAGTCAAGTAGTTGTTCTTTCATTACTGAACACGTCGCCTTGTCATGACCAAAACATCTTTGCTTTTCTCAAGAGCCAGAACCGGCTTCCGTGTCATCCACTTCTGTTTTTAGGTTTCTCGTCCATATTTTATATCTTTTCTAACTATTCGTGTGGTGTGGTTTAAATATATACTTTTTTATTATTTAAAAAACATATATATTGTAATTTAAATTTAATGCAAGTTAAAATGAAAAAGAATTGTGTGCGACCGAAGGGTTTCTTTAGGTTTCGGAAAGTTTTGGCCACAAAATGATGTTTCGGCCACAGTTTCTGTTCCCGCCAAAAAGTGGGCAAACCTTTCGGCCGTGCTGACACTTAGTACTTGTGAATTATTAGACGTCGCTTAGCCACTTTCGGGTGGGTTTGTTCCTCGTGGACCTGATCCTGACCTCCGGACCTGAGACCGTAAACGATCTCGATAAATAAATTATTAATCTCAAGAATATTATAAACTACTGACGACATTCTGGATACACTATCCACGTTCGTATTCAGTAAGACTATCTGCGGGTCTTTGCAAAGATAATAGACCAGCAACTTACTTTTTATTACGGTCTTGTAACTATGATGATACTGTACTAAGGAAACATCTCACATGTGTTCTTGAAAGCGTGTAAGATAGACATATAGTGCTCATAGACCGAACTCATAAAAAGAAAAAGTTAACTAAATATTTGAACTTGGCGAACGCGATTACTGGTTTGTGGAATATCAATTGGAGTAACATGTACCGAGTCGTTTCCCTCAACGACATAATAGTGAAAGCCTCCAATAATATTTCAATAGGCTATCCCGTAAGTTTTCGAGAGGAGTCGGTCAAGGACCTCATGTAGAACATTCAGTTCTTTACCAAGTCCTCCTCAGTTGATAGACAATAAGCATTACTTGAAACAGCGCAAATCGTGAGTACATTCGTCACTTTTGAGCCGTAACCATCGTTAGCTGGGATCTTTGTAGCGCCATGGAGAGACATTTTTTATATTTTTAAATGTACTTTTTTAGGTTCACGCTATTTCCCTAGAAGTAAATAATATTAAAATATTTTGTTTAAAAAATACATATTATAAATAGATATATTATTAGTATATTTACAAATATAAAATATTATATATTGTAATTTAAGTAATATTTCATTATAGGCACAATAATTACATTGAAACTATTCATCTTTTCTCATTAAAGTGTATTTATTGCGTACAAGTGTTAGTAAATTGAATTAAATTGATAATTCGAAATATTATATTTTTTACGGCATACATTTTTAAGATTAATTAATTGATCCTGTTTTGTTTTATATAACTTGAAGACTTTTTACGTGAAATTGTTTTAGATTCTTGAATTAATCTTTTCACCATATGAATAATTTTGCTTATTAACATTTAGAAAATGGTATATGCAATTCGACTTATCAACCATTCGTTATGGATATTGAGTACGTTGATTTTTGCTAAGTTTAGGTACAAAGGTACTTATAATATAGATCTTATCATGTTCATTTTATTCAATTATTTACTATTTTAAATCTGGAATGTAAAAGAAATAAATAACAATTTTAATTTCTTATTAATAATTATATTAATTATTATTATAATTACGTATTAATAGTTTTTCATATTTTGAAATCTACTATTTTTCATTAGAGCAACTAATTGAAATAGTGATTAATTAATTTCATATAAAAATATAATATATATCTATACGAAATATAATTAATATGTTAGCCTTAATCAAACTTCAAAAATCAGCATACTTAATATAATGTAAATACACTTAAATGTAAATAATGCGAATAATTCAAGTGGAACTATTGTTTATAATCAAATAATACATTTATTTTACAAAATAATATATTATATTTTCAAATTAACAAATATTTTAGTTATCTATAATCCATATATATAATAAAAATGTAACTTATCGTTGTTTGTAGTTTATAAGATATGTTTTTAATAATATTTTTTTTTCTTTCAATGGTGGGACTAAATCCAAGCCTACGATGATCAGAGTTCCAAAGTAACTGTACCCATGATATGCTTTGTTTCCAATAATACTTACTGCCTACCTACAGAAGAGAAGTTGGTAAAGAACTGGATGTTCTGCATCCAGACCTTGACCAACTCCTCTCGTACAGTTAGCTGTAGCCCATTGAGACAGAAACGACTACATACCATGTTAGTCGTATCGATATTCCACATTGCCGTAATCTGATTCGCCAAGCCCTAATATTTAGTTGACTTCTTGTTTTTAACGAGTTCCTTCAACTTCTATAAAGAAAGGTAAAAGGGAAAAGTTAGCAAGTACTACAACAGAATTAGCAACAATCAGAAATGTTAAGTACTTCAGGCGTACTCCAGTACTGAAAACCTTGTTTCGATCGGTCACAAAAAAATATATTAATAAAATAATATTAATAAAATGTTATACATCAAATGATGTTATTTATTTACTGACCATTTGGTCACACACAATCACAGTGAAAACTGTTAAAAAAATGAAATACTTATTCTTGGCTTATCAGCATAAAATGCGTCTACTATCTTAAATTTCTCCACCACACCGTAATGCAGCAAGTAATAAACTGGTCACGTTGAGGTTATTTATTGTTATAGGAAGAACACCGAACAAAACATTCGAAACCCTAATATTGTTTGGTGTCCCAGAACTTCGAGGCAGCACAAGAAAATGTTAGAAAAATGTAATGCTAAATAATAATTACGAAAGCTTATCGAAGTAGAGATAAAAACATATCTGGAATTCGCACCACTGAAGATCTTAAAAACTAATTTATAACGGCTTAAAAAGTAAGACTTGTGCCAATTCTCTTACTTAAATAAATAATATACTACTACAATAGGTACATACTGTATATAAATAAAAAATGCTACTTCAAGCCGTAGTGCGATAATTTTATAATTTCCTGCTTTCTTTGTAATCGTAAAAGAGCTAAAAATGTGTAGTAGTTCAAAAAGCTATATTTCAATAAAAGTTAATTTAAAATATATATTTAGGTTTCTTTGTTCTATTTTAATATCATCTTTAAATAAAAAAAAATATTTGGTGTAAATAAATTATCTCATAAATAATGTCTATAGATAAATTTGAGTGTTATGCAGAAATAAACAATAGCTACAATCAACAGTTGTATGGAAAAATCATAACGACATGTTTGTGGGTCGTAATGTGATGTTACTGCCACATAGAATAGTTGTCGCAGTATGTTACCTATGTCACTGCACAATTCCTGAAATGTACCTTTGTGACATTATTAAATTTGTGTCAACACAAGGCTGTGGTGACCGGCCGCCCGCGCCGGCAAAATTACAGCTCCGGCGGGTAAAGCGGCAGCTGCGGGCGTCGGCGGCAGTCGGCGCTCGTCGCCCGTCCGCTCTCCGGTCCGGTAAATACAGCCTCCGTGCCCCGCTTGTATGGATTAATCGCAGCCAGCGGAAAACGGAACCAGTGCGACCCACGCGCTCCCCGCAGTCGCTCGTCCCGCCTGGATCTATGCGTAGCTCGCTAGCTACGAAATCGTAACCTTTCTGTTGCTGTACTGCGACGCGTCGTGCTACGGTATATTTCTTATAAAGCTATTTTAAAGCATGCCATTATTAGATCCCCTTTCCTTTTTAAAAAATGAGACTAATGTCATGTTGATATTTAACGAAACATATCGAAATAAATATTAAGTGAAATTTTTCGTGATATATCAGTGCGAGATTATTTTATAGAGTAAGTATTTAAAAAAAAAAAATATTTATAATAATATTATAATTATTACAAATTCTAATACAAACTCTGTTTTACCCAAATTTATGTCCAAAACAACGATATATCAAAAGATTTATTATTGAAATAATAACTAACTTATAACTATTTATTTTACAGCATAATGTATGCTACATTCAATGATAATAAAATACTTTTACGTCCTTACTTAATATGATATGAATCTCGTATCGCTTATAGTTTAATTTCTACAAAAACAACACAAAAAAAAAATATCTTTGTTTAAAATGTAATTATTTCCTATTTATCTAAAATAAAATTCTTAAATTTTTTTATAAAATATATAGTCAAAAGACCGATAATGTGAAGCAGCTTGGATCGACGAATTTGTTTGTAATAAAGGCGTCGCTCAAACCACCTAGCTCGACCCGTTTATTGATAATTAATATTCAAATATTACATAGTTACCAAATATTTTACTAATATTACTTTGCTGAAAATTTTAAATCAAAATAATACAAGTATTCTTTTGATTTAAAATTTTCATTATTATAAATTTCAATAATTTAAAAACATAAAATGAATATTTATACAAACTATTCTATAGTCGATCTTAATGTAATATGACCACCTATAATGGCTTTTTTTTGTCTTTGTTCTAGTGTACCTTACCTCAATCGCGATCCAATCTTTTAAATTAAATTTCCTCAACAGATAAAAACCAAATTTTTCACAATTCATCGCGTTAGGCACGTTACACTTAATTTTCTGCGCGAGATTCATTGTAAATTCATTACAAGAAAGGTTTTCTCTTACATTTTTGACCCATTAAAAATTTCCTTTTTACTTTACATTGTGTGCAGTGTATCTATAAATGCATACTGAAACCAATATTCAGTGAAAGCATAACTAACATATACTCTAGATATAAAAGTATTAAAAAGTTTCTTAAAGGTTTACGTTACTTTAGAATTTCATTCATGTATTCCTTTGGGTATATTCACTTTTGACTAACCATTACATTGAGCCTATCAACCATATACAATTTAGGTAAATACGCTCGATTCTACGCGTGTTTTATCATTATCGAAAAAAATTGACCATCTGAAAAATTATTCCTGTTGGACAAATTAGCTCGACTCAGATTACTCGGGCGTACCCTTTTTAACCTTGTGTATCCTTTGTAACAACTTTTGATTTACATATTCTTTTTTATATATTTTTTTTAATTTTATAGTGCAACAATTTAGATTTATTTTGATTTAATTACAATAATATATTTTGAAACTATTGGATGTATCTAGTTTAGAATTCATATCTTGTATACTTGGTTTTATATGTAACTATAAAGACTCTTTTTTCTACAAAATATCGAATCGAATCGAATCAAAAGTTCGAATTTATATATACATACATTACTATCTAACGTTTCGCTGTAATTCATACCATTGTTTATTATATTCAATTTGAATGATATGGTATCTAAGTATGAATTCGGTGGGCTGAGGGATGATAATACTCGAAATCATCAATCTTGCTGTCCGAAATTGATGTAAATGAAAGTAATATAGGTCGTTGAATGTAATATTAAATAGGTATAGACGTTTAAAGAAAATATCTTTCTATTGATTTTTTTACGACTACTCTTAGTATACGAATCTTATCCTCAAAGCTACAATTTGTAATACTTAAATCTAATATATACACATAAATATGTGTAAATTACTGATATTCTATTCATTATGCGACTTGTATGTTTTATAGATATGCTAATTAACTTCGCCTTATATAAGAAGCATGTGTTACTTGAAAAGCGCCAACCTTCATAACTTCTTAGTCTTTTATTTTCTTTCATAAAAATATTTTATGGTACTTTCTATTCTTAATAAATTAAAATAAATATAATATTTCTATGTAAAAAGGACTATGTTTTTACATACTTATTTTAATAATAACACAATATCATTCATATTTCTAGGTTGTAATTCCTTCCTTCGTTAAAAATGAATGCAGAAATGTATTTATTTAAAAAAAAAATCAATAATATGGCTTTTACCATAAAGTAGTTGTAGCGTACATCGTATGCGCAAATGCCGTCTTTTCCTGTTTCCGTAGGAATTTGAGAAAATGTAACACTAAAGCGAGCTTAGCGTTTTCCTACACTCAGCAAGAAACGATACCAAACTTCAACTTTCTACGTCCAACAGTTTCGGCTGTACGCTGTTTGACAGTCACATAATGAGTAACGTTGGTGATTGATAACAATCTTTAACTCGGATAGAACTTTTGATTTATTAAGATAAAAAACCATCCAAATTATTGCTATATCATTTAACCCAATAAATTCAAACATTGTAGTTATTTTTTGTTCATAAAAGGTTTTTTAATATTACTAACTACAACTAAATTGTCATCAACTACTAGAAAAAATTAAACTATATTCTTTATCAAATGTTAAAAAGCTATTGTAAAAACTTTGTAATAATCCTAAAATATTCCGATTACAACACTAAAACATTTTTTCTATTTCTTGTGATTTTATTTGCGTCAGGTTGACAGACATATCATATCTGTCAATCGTGACACAAAATATTGTACCCAGCACTCAAGTACTCTTAGAATCTTTCAAACAGTTGTTAGTTATTTTTTTTCTGGCTGAGTGAGCTTTTCCTCTGCTTACAAATGACTGTTTACCTTTGTCGAAATCTTTTCCTACATTTTACTCTCACCGCAGTAGACACTTCCATTATTTTGTTAATGGAATGATGGTCGGACATGCCCAAACAATACACCGACGTATTAAGCGAAAGATAACCCGTCTGTTACTCTTACATGAGATCATATTTTGCAGATGTCTTTTATTTTGATTATGCTTTGGCGTTTCAACTTTCTTGATTATAAAATAAAAGTATAATTTTAGAAATATCCATATCCATTACATTTTAATTTCTTACCTGTGTACTATATTTAGTAAAATTGTAAAATAGAAAATGTTGATTCAGTGCTTATTATTCTGAAATTGTTGTAGTTGTAGTTGTTGTGTGTGTAGTATATTTTGAAGATCTAAGATCTATATTATATAAAAGCGTGTAATTTGGTACACAAAAAGAATACCTAGTAATAGCATAAGAATATAACCAGCACATACGTTAATTAATAATGGTATTTATTATAATTAATAATTAATTAATTAATAATAATTTCTTGTGATAAATCAGTAAAAGACAAGGGATACTCCTGACCAGGGGTCCGTGTGGTGTTAGGTACGGGTTGAGTTGTATTATTGTTGAAATTGTTTAACCAAATTATACGTTATAATAATTAAAAATAGATATATAGAATAACTAACGATTGCAAAATCCAAAAAAAACTAAATGTATAAAGAAGTGTATAATATAGTCATTTGTTTTTAATTACGATAATAATTAAAAGTTTCAAAAAGGAATTTAAAAAAAATATATTGCATTGGAAAAGAAACATTTTAACGTTCCGTGTGTGTTAACGATTATAAAAATATACCCTTTCTATTATGCAATACTCGTAAATGTCACGTAAATTTTTATTACAAACCTTTTAAACCTGAGCATTTTTATGACAAACATTTTAATCCTGACATTGATAGAGGATCAAAGACAAATAGTAATATTTTTATAGCAATATTTTATAAGTAATAATAACTAATAAGTCTTGGTAATTAAAAACGGTGTATATTGTACGTAGTAGATTCAATGTACGCAGCAATACCTACTCAAGTCATGATAAAAGTTCACTTGTATTTTAATATACAAATACATTGTATTATGAGGAGTCCTTTAAATAAATTAAAGTAATATATCTAATTTACAGTTATAATATTTTTAAAACTCTGTATAAAACTTGTGATTTATCTTAAGTGAAAGAAACAAAGCCAAAAGCTTGTTTAATAAAATATTTAATATATATTACGAAGCTGCCTCTTATAGAGAATCTGTAACCCATTCTACCTTTTAGACCATTCAGCACGTGAGTTTGTATGCCTTTCGTGAATAAACAAACCAAAGCCAATGCAAACAGTAGGTATATCTATTAAAGGCTAAAGTAAAAATACAGCAACACATTATGTTCTTCTGAACAAACCATGACAATAGTTGTCATTAGCCGACATACTTCTTCTTATAAATTATAATTTTGATATATTTTACGTATATTCAGTTAAACTAGTACATCGTTTGCTTTAGCTTGCTCGTAAAGTATCTGTCAAATATATGTAGTGTGTGTTACATATATATTTTTTGATACAGTTAAATTATTTAAAATTAAAACATGAAGAACATTTACAATCTCGTTAATGTACATAACATGCATATACCTTCTACTCATGTATTTCTGTATGATTATTATAACCACCTGAATCCCATTAGTCATTATGATAATACCTTAAGCAATAAACACAGCGTTCGTCCTATTAAATTAATGTTTAAAGCTTAATTGTATGATATAATACAGTTACATAAAAAATGAAACGTTCTATTATATATATTTTAGTATTCTTTACTCAAAATATTACAATATCTTTTTTCGTATTATACCCCAATGTGTTGCGCGTCAGTAAAAAGTTTTTTAAAATTAAGTGGAAACTGCGTTGACCAATTTTAATTTTGGGGATTATTAAATTTTGTTTCAGATATTAAATTCTACAACAATTTGAATTTTAAAGTTATTTTTGATTAAGTCTATGTTGAACTAAAGTTTAAAATTCACATTTAATTCACATAATTTTTTTTTTCCTGTTAAACATTTAAAGATTGTAATGTACTTAGAAAAATCTTCATCATATATATTACCTCTTTTTTTAAAATTTAATTTTAATCCTATAGCTGAGTATCGCTACAACTACAACAATTGATTTTAGACCTTTGAAATATATTAATTGAACATTCATTTTATAGAATGCTTTCGTTAATGTAAAGACGATCATGATTCAAGTGGATGGCTTCAAGCGCTCGTCGCCATCGCCATCACGATGTTCTGTTAGGAGTGACAGCAGAGTACTTCGACAACCACGAGTTATTCAAGTAAATAGAGATGCAGCTACTATGATGGATGAGGAAAATATTGAAGTGTCTAATTCTGCAGGAGAGGGTCCATGCCCTTCTGACTGCGAATCACATGGCAATCAACATGGACCACACTTTAGATCACGCACTTTCAGTGATGGCTTTATTCGAAACACTAGCCTTGAGCTATTACTTGGAGTAGATTGTGAAGCATGTTTGGCCATGGCTTCGCAAAGGCATTGCATTAATGAACCGATCTCTGAACAAGATTTTGATTTAGTTTGTAATTGTAATATTCGACAAAATAACTATTTGAATTGCTATCGGGACTCAGTCAAGCAGCGTGGACACACCCTGAATATTTACGACATAGAAAGAATAAGAAGAGACACAGGACGCAGTAGTCTCGCTGTTGGATCGCACAGAAGTCTCGATAGGAAACATTACAAAAGCAAAACAATCGGTGTTTCGAGTTACATATCCAAACAATTTATCTCATACGATCCAACCAACACTTTAGTTCAGAAAATAAAGAGAAAATTGTCAAATTTAAAAAAGATTAAAGGTGAAACAATTCATAAAAAACCTCAAAATTCTCTACAACTTTCGGAAATAGCATCAAGTTCTACTAATTCACTTAAAAGGCTTTCAATGTTATCTCTTGTAGATAAATCTCATAAGAAACTTGATAGTCAAAGTTGTATTTTTTCTTCTTCGAGCATGCAATCGAAAGACGATTTAAAAAACAATGTAACGACATATGAAAATTTTTCATCAAATATTGATCAGTGCTTTGATCGCCTTAGAAATGGCAATGCAGACATGAGCACAACACAGAATGGTAGCAAAACTCGAAATTTTGTCAACAATGAAGAAGTTTTAGTAAAAAATGCACCCCTAATTAAGTTTTCAACGCTTGATAACCGAAGTCGTTGCCGGAGTATAAGACGACAGCTATCGTATAATGATTTTCCAAGCGACCGGTATAGAGATCGAGTAGCAGATTCGTGGTCACAAGATGAAAATACCTTTGTTTCGAGGAATATGCGAAATAATTTAGTTGATGAAGCGCAAACATTTATAGAAACCGATAAAGTAGGGAGGGCCCCAAGAACAACACACGCTCATTGCACTTGTAATTCCAGCCATGACAGAATTCCCTCAATATTTTATGATACACATGTAAGTTTATTTATATTTAACAAATATTATAATATTTTATATAAAAATAAATATTAAATTTAGCAATTTTTTTAATGATCTAAATCAGCTCAGTATATAGGTGCTCGTACAGTAAACTCTCAGTATTAACATTAATTTATTCAAATGTTTCTTAATACTTTGTCTTTCAAATGTTATTACTGAAATGGGAATATAACTGATTCAAGGTTATTTATTGACCGGAGTGTTGGTGTGGAATATTAAAAAAAATATGTAATTACCTTATATATAAAAGTAGAAAAATAGTTCAGGCTGTAGTATATGGCCTTTTAAAAGCTATTCATTATAGAGCACTTCGATTTTATCGAATCTAAAATTTTATTTAGCTATTCTTATTTTTATCGCAAACCATCGTCCATAAGATACTAAAAAAATTGTCTTTTATATGGATATAAAAAGCATTATTCGCAGCAATCCCCCGTACTCTAAGACTTATAATAGACTTATAATTTAAAAGAACTATATTTAAAGAAGCATGTTTTTATTTATTAAAAAAGTATATACAAATAAGTTACAAAAAAAAATAAGCAATTTAAACTAAACAGGGTAAGAAACGTCCGGCTCCAGCACCGGATGTAATAGAGCGATCACAACGCAAGGCCTGTAGCGCCTGTAAGCCCTCACAATGGCTTCCACCTACTACGTCTACCACCAGTCACAGTTCCACTACAACTGCAAATTCTTCACGTAAGTAAGGAAAACTTTAAATTTATTAAATTTAGTTGACTAATAAATTATTATAATTACAATGTCATGAAACCAAAATAAAGTATACATAAAGATTTAAGCGCTCTAATTTCGATTGACTTTATACGATTTTGATTATGTATGGTAATTAAGACAAAAAAAAAAGTTATTACTATTTAGTACGTTTTTAATACGTAAGCTATTTTCACTTGACAAATTAAGAATTATTAGGAATATTTAAATTATATGTAATTCAATGTTCTGTCGGCAACATGCAATATCTCTAAAAGGGAAATTTGAATAACGGTATAGAATTTAGGTTATATCTTCCTAATGAATGCCTACTCAGTTAATGCGTAACACTAAAAAAGACTAATTTATTTGGTCCACAGTGTAATTTGCATATGAAATTATATATGATGTAAATCATAATACCCAAGTTACATGCCCGCAGGATAGAGCTGAAGTTTGTTTGAAATTATTGTTAACAGTCATACAGTATTTTTATGTAAATGTTGTTTATCCCTAATCACAATTACAGATTTTATATAATTATATTCTTTTTTTAAAGAAATGTATTTTTTTTTATATATATATAAATATTTTTCAATAAAGATTCCCTCCCTATTTTGCTACTGCAGCCTGTGTCACGCGTAACGTTGGGTGTTCTAGCACTAAATGGCTTGGAATTAGCGGGAAATGGAACCAGTTTTAGTTATTATTAAGTTATCTACGTAGTATGTACTTCGTCGAAAAATGCAAGAGGTGCATTTAAAAATCAAAATGTTTTACGCGTTACACTGGTCATACAATAGTATGAAGTTGATGAAGATACTCCTTGGTTTCTTTTTGTGGTTTATTTTATTATATACATACAATATGAGATAAGAAAACTTTTATCACTCTGTACAACTTTCCTAAGGTGCTTTTCTTTCTTCTCATATTTCAGTTAGTCTATAATGTTATGTCAGTATTCGTATTCTATTACTGCTTTTTCATCACTTCAAATTATTTTAGAGGTATATTTAATATTATTGTTTTATAATAATCCTTATTTTTGATTATATAATCTTTTTTTTTAAATACCACCAAATTAGCACTTATAGGAAATTGAGCCCCGCCAATTGAGTTAAGAAGTGCTGGCATATCTTTTGCTATATTTATAATACTACATACAACATTGTTATAACAATCGATAACTCTAGTGTCTCTCTTATTCCGCTTGTGAACGCTTTACACTTGTCACAAAATATTTTTAAAAGATCAAAAGAACTTAAAAGATTTTATTAAAACATGAAATAGTTATTGTTGGCCAAAGGCCACTCCTAAGAGCCGAGTTTACAGCTTTACCATGGAGAGCTTAAGTTACACAGTCGCAAAGTCAAACCCTATCTACATTAATGAAAAAAGTTTTACATTTTTACTAATAAAGATTTCAAAAATAAAATATTATATTCAAAAATATGAAACTTAACACATTTGCGTTTGCTAATAAAAATATAGGTTAACCACTAAATTCGTATTTTTAATTTTTTTACCTTTTTGTGTTTGATATTGGCTTAAAGCAACGTTTTGAAGGGACTATCACTATCGTATTAAAAATAAAAAATCATACTAACAGCTAAGTAAAATCTAGACGGACCGCTGATCTAAAATTGCTTTTCCAATACTGGTAAGATGAAATTCGATATTTTGACTTTCCACTTAACGACTATATGTACCGAAACTATTTCACAAGATTCTTCTAACCTAAAAGCTTCAAAGATGCTTTAAGGAAAGGAAAAAAATCATGACTATTACCTATTTTAATTTCTTTATTTATTATTTCAATATTTATATGAATAAGTATTATACATTATATTTAAATATTTTATTACATCTATGTAAATATGAAATAACAACTAATTATAAAATTAGGTACCTACATTAGAAAATACTTCTACTACTTAACTGACACTACAAAGCATTTCTCTGCAAAGGCATAACGTGATTGCTGAAAAAAAATAGTTTACCTAAAGACGGCCTTATCCCCACATGTGGTGAGGTATTTATTGTGATGGTCTGGAAGACATTCGTCTGGGCAATAAAAAAGAGCAGCAAAGAATAATGTGTGAGGATGAAAGAGGATAGTATGTTATGAAACAGTACTAAATGTTATCTATGTCTGTATGCGTACTAAATAAGGTTGATTTTTTTAAATACAAATATTAACCCTATTTACAGACGATTTAACTTTTTAAGGAATGTTTTAGGTAGCGCGTAACCGAGATGGGAAAATAGGGAAGTATAACTACGGGAAATATAATAGGACCTACGGAACTCTAATTTAGTCACTCCAAGTACAACAGGGAATAAGGTTGGCAAATTTATTTGAGACTAGTTCATGCTCACAACTTCGCCTGCGTGGACTTCACGACTTTATGATATACTATACTTACATATACCTTGAACTTGGACATATAATGTCCCACTACGCTACGACAGCCTCAATGTTCATTGATTTAGGAAACATTTCCCTATTTTTGTAGTTTAGCTGGTCTATCATATAAGTCCACATCAAGTTTTCCACCTTTCGAGATAAATTTTGCCCAGAGTTAAAAGATATAAAACAAATATACCTTCAAATCCGTCCAGTAAATAAGAATGTGTGTGTCTACAAACAGACATACAGATAAAAAAATTAAAATCATAGATTCTTGTTATATTACTGTTTTCTCATCTCTCGAAATTATTTTTTCGTGAATGTATTCAATTCACAGACACAACTTTTTTACTGTTTTATTATAGTATAAATAGATAATTTATGAATGATGACAAAGCGACCTGAGATTTGCCCGTATTTATATATCCGCACCAGGCGGTAGTGAGTTTATAAATCGAAAATGTATAATATAAAATGTATTTTCAGGGCAGGGATTTTTAAGATTAATTTTTATTCCTGTATTTTGTTTTATGATATTTTTAAATGATATTGTTTAATTTGAAAAAAAATTGGTCTTATACATTTATTCACTTCAATGTGGAGATGATCAATGTTTGCAGTTAGGTAAATTTGTAGGTTATTGGCATAAGCATGCCTGTAAGGATAAAGTAAAAAGTGATTAAAAGAATTAATAAGAATAGAAAAGACAAGGGTAACTGAACACCATTTTGATAAATGCAAGCTTAAGACATACAGATAGGAGCGGAAGCGGTCGATAGTATAGTATTACGAGAAATTTTAATAGATTTCAAGATGGAAGTTGTAAAATATTTCAATATAAAATATGGACACGGATAATTTCATGCTAAAATGAAAAAACAGTACAATGAAATAATTTCTAGTAAGCATGGTTGAAACTTGAGTAGAGTGCACATATTCAATATATATAGGCATTGTTATTACTGATTATAAATAAAAAATATTATTTCTAGAATATTTATCAGTTTGAGATATAAAAATAACGTACTATACATCAAATTTCATTGTATCAAAAGCTTCAATACTTATATATTAAAAAGCTAAGATTGATAAAATAAAACAATATATATATACGAAGCTAATTCTAGTAATGATATAAACTAGAAAACCTATTTTGTATTTGTAAATACTAAATATATCTTTGGGTAGTATATTATTCTGGTACCCCATTGCCAATGTTTCTAACAATGATGTTTCATAATGTTATCAATTTATCCGTCTGTAAGTTCCAACCAAACCGATCTACTAATGTTGAGTTGGACAAGTAGATTATCGGAAAGCTTCCGACTAGTATTGCTATGACCTAAATCGTTTGTGATATATGTGCTGTCTAAAGTGTAATATATTTGAAACATATTTACATAAATATATAAATTACCTATTTAGGAATACTGCGTAAATAAAAAAAATATTATAATACAATTTTTTCGTATAAAACCCGTGGGTATATAATTTAATGTAAAAAAATCGCTTAGTAATAGTGGCATTAACGGGAATAATGTAAATATAAAAGACATTATTTATGTAAAAACTTTGAATGGAGTTTAGATACTTAACATAACTTACTTACTATCAAAGAAAATACTGTGGTGATAGTTGACTTTCTGTGAAATAGGGGTGTCTGCATGGCACCGTCGCTGGTGCTGTGTTGCAATACTAGTTCTAGTGGCCGGTACAGCGTGCGTAGCGGGACCCCTGGCCCTGCGTGCTCCGCCTGGCGCGCCTCTACACGAACGTCTACGCCTTGCTGAGAGACTTCTTCATGATACACCGCTTATAGATGGCCACAATGACTTACCATGGAATATAAGGAAATTTTTACACAATAAAATTAAGGATTTCAGGTAAGAGGAGTATATTTTATATTTATATTTTTATAAGTTAAAAATCTAAATCTAAATTTTTACGATGATTTGAAATGAACTTTTGATCGTATAAAATTTATAATAAATTGCTAGTTTTTATGACACTTTACGAAAAAATGTATATTAAAGCTGAAAATTTTCAATATAAAACAATAATCAAATTCCATTCGACACGATTGACAATACTGTCACTCATCTTAAAACGTGTAACAAAACTCTGATATGAGGTACGTATGTAGACCATTTATTGAATATTCATGTACAGCCGGCCGTAGTTAACTGAACAAAAGCGTAATCACCGTGTGTTAATAGTCTGTAAATAATGGGCCTCTACTTAGCGAGTGTGTCAATTTTATCTCTAACGCCAAGAATACTATTGTCACTTCTTTTTTTCTGTATTATCTATGCCACAGTCATATTAAGAAACTTTTTATTTAATTTCTTGAGAAAATTATATGTGTATTTAAAGCGAATAGTGTCTTAGAATAACAAAATGAAACTGCAAAGTAACATTTATTAAAAAGGGTTGAATTTTTAATTTAAGTTATATGTTAAACGATATTAAATATAGTAGTTTATAGAGCAACGACGCAGATGGTTACAAACTTTTATAAGTTTGTAACTTTCGCCTCGTTGGCACTTAAAAACATTTTTTTTTATTACATACATAATTAAAGTATACAAACTTTAAAAGTTTATACTCTTAATACTAAGTAATAAGTTAATACTCTTTCCCAAGGCAAATAACTAAATATTTTTAACATTTTTAAAGTGTTATTCACACACTTAGGAATTTCAAAAACATTTTTAGAAAACGTATACAAATTTGAACGCTGTGGGATTCGAACCCGCTCCTCTTTGAAATCGTTCAGGCGCTCTGACCGCTAAGCCATGCGTTCTACATCCGGCTACATAGAAACTATTATATGCTTTCAAGAAGCGTGAGTTTGAATACCTTTTTTTTAAATAATGAAATGTTGTATTTAAAAAAATTGTAGATTCGACGACGACCTGCGAACAATATCACCTTGGGCTACGAGTTCTTGGAGTCACACCGATCTCCCACGCTTAAAACATGGTCGCGTAGCAGCTCAGGTGAGGCAAAGCAGAATCTAACCTGACCAGAGACAAAATAATTCAAAAGTACTTTAACACTGCGACTATCACGTTTTTTATTACATGTCACTGAGAACAAAGGATACGGATTTATATTCGGAAGCGGCTTCGAAATGCAATACGTGCATGGTTTCAAATCAACTACGAGTAAAAATATAGTACCCATCTTTGTAGTTTGTCAGATACAGTGTGTATATTTCACTTCTAAATGGATCAAGTTATTAAATCAAAGATGTACAATACAATATGTTGTTCTTTGAATGTTACTATACTTTTAGACATCTGTATTAATATGCTTTTAAAATAACAAGTCGATTATTTCAATCAACAATAAACATTACAAACTGATTTTTTTCTGATATTTTCTATAGATGCTTACAAAAAAAATAACATATAAGTATATGATAATTTTTCAATTTACTCGAAAATATAGTGCCCATGATACTAATCTGGCCTCAATAAACAATCCGAGCTCCACTACAATAATAAAAAGAAAGTAACAAGAATAAAAAACATATATGTTGTACTTATACTTATACAATACTTATACAATATTTTGAAGTTGTAAAATAAAAAAAACATATTTAGTTCTGGGCTGCGTACGTGCCTTGCGACGCGCAGCACCGGGACGCAGTGCAGTTGACCTTTGAACAAATAGACTTAATACAGAGGCTGACGGACAAATATCATCCACAATTAACATTCTGCACTTCTGCTGATGGTAAGTAAAAGCCTTAACAACCCAAGACGTTTCAAAAAGTATGAAATACTTGTAATGTGTTCTTTATTTCAATTGGTATCAATAAATCACAAATAATATTTGTTTGTGCATTGTTACGGCGTGGTCATAACAACACTTTGGTACATATGATTTTTTTTTTTATTTTATTTAGTTTATTTATTAGTATAAAAAATAATTGGCTCTATGGAAAGCTCCATAAATTACTTAAGAAATTAGCTGCCACTGTTGGGTTATTTTTCTTACTTAATGATGGAAGATATTGGCTCATTTTTCATCCGCGTTTCGCAATGTAGTAAAAACTTTTTTGCGTAACTAACAAAAGTTTCATGTTATTTGTTTAGTTTTATTTTATATATTTATTATAAAATAATAATACTTATTTGTTACCATCCCACTTCTCTCCTTCAGCGTAGCCTTAATGAAATTTACGATTTGCAGATTAGCATATAAAAGGCCTTTTTAACTCTTAAAAATCTAAGCTGAATTAATTTTATCGTCTTGAATTTTGCTAAAGCAAAATTATATTTTTTCCTTTCTTCTGAATAGTCATTAGTGTTACAATAAATCAAGCTGCCAACGTAAAATGCCTTTGCACATTAAGTGTTTAAGAAATTTTAAAAATATTTACTATTTGTGTTTAAGAATGTTGTGTAAAATACTTAATATATTTAACAGTTTTGTATTTATTGGTTTACTGGTAAAAACCTTTAATAATAAAAAGTCATAATTCGTTGTCTACCTACCTTATTGGTTCCATACCTATCAAAACTATACTTTCTTGATATTGCAATTGATATATTTACGCATAGTAACTACTAATACCAAGAACGAAATCACAGCGAACCTCTTTCGCCGCCCGAAACCTTTTTGTAACAAGGGTCGCCTTTAATAACATGTAGAGGTGGACGATTTAGAATAATTAACAAAATCCCTTCAATAGCTCATAATATTTATTAAATGTAGGTAGATACTGCTTTAATATTTTTTTACAGTTGTACAGGTTTTTTTAATGTCTGAGGAGCGGAAGGTTCATTAAGTATATAATAGAATTTCTTTATTATATTTATAATCTGCTAATAAAAGCAATATTTATTAAAATATAAAAATCAGAAAAGGGAATATAAGGAAAGTAGGATTTTGATTTTTTTAATGATATTACGTTTTTTTTCAGATATTTTAACGGCTCACGCAAATCATCGTCTTTGCTCCCTGGTAGGTGTAGAAGGAGGACACGCTATAGGGGGTAGTCTAGGTGTTCTTCGAACTTTGTATCAAGTCGGAGTCCGCTATCTAACGCTAACTTCAACTTGTGATACGCCTTGGGCCGAATGTGCATCGGCCGATCGACCTGAATCCGCCCAAAGAGGAGGATTATCGCCTTTTGGTAAGGTACGTATCGGAAAATGTGTCACTGTATAATTTCTTCTTTTTCGTTTAAAATTTTAAAGAATGAAATTTGACTGATTTATTGAAAGTATTTTATATTTTATAAAAATATTATTAAAAGTTTCATAAATACGTACATCGTTAACCTTTTTGCATTACGACTCTCCTTGTTTTTATTAAAGTACACACTTAGCATTTGGACCTGGAGAGTAATATTACAGAGGGTAATCAAAACAAAACCATAAAGATTGAGATGTCGAGTAGAGCGAGAGTGCTATAATAATAAATATCCTGCAACATTTTGCTTTGTATGAACTCCAGCGGCTTGCGAAACAGCTCTTTGTTTAACGTACGATACTTTTCGTAATATTTTTCTTTGTTAAAACCTCTCACGGCATGTTTAGCTTCAATTACTTAGATTTTTATTCAATCTAATTTATATACTTTACTTTGTCTATTCAATATGAATGTATCTTTATGTAAATAAAATTACGATTTAGCTTATATGTAGTTAGTTTATATATACCTAATATATAAACCATTTACTATACTAGTATTTAGATTCGCTATATATAAGGTATACTAAGATAAATATGTATAAATCTACAAACAATTTCACCAGCAAATATTTACCTATAAAACATTTTTACTTCCACTTTAAACTCAAAGACACTTTTTTCGCATTCAAAGTGGTGCAATGAATGGTTTAAAGCACCTAATGAGAAGCATTTTCGAGTTTTTTGAACACCAAGTACGAGAGCTATAATTTTTCCGGCATGAGTATTATAAAAGGCACTGGAAGAACTTGTCATGATTATTTAAGCAAATAAAATAAAAACTTGAATAACAATTAAAAAGTAATTATATTTTCAGAAACATATAACCATACGAAGATGTATCAAAATTGGATAATATTAGGAATAAAATAAATGAAATTTCTGTCGCGAAGTGGCATTGTGCCGATGTGAGAAAGCGTTTGTCTTAGTTGTGGATTCAGTACCCTCTTGGTGGACTGATTATATATAAATTATTTTCGCCACGCTCGTATGGAGGAAGGAGTGTCTTGACAGTAGGTTCTCTCAGCCTACCCTGATATGGGGGGAAAAGCGCTAAGCTGAACAAAAAACCATTTTTAATTAATGTTACTTTAAATGTTTAATAATCTATTTCCAACACAATTTTTTTTTCAGATAGTAATAAAAGAAATGAACAGACTGGGCATGCTGGTAGACTTATCTCACGTGTCTGAGCGTACTATGCGCGATGCACTTTCTGTCTCGCGGGCTCCGGTTCTATTCTCGCACTCATCTGCCCGTGCTATTTGCAATGTTACCCGCAATGTACCAGACGGTGTACTACGGTTATTAGCTGCCAACAAGGGCGTCATAATGGTCAACTTTTATACATCTTTTCTAACGTGCAGAGATACAGCTACCGTTCAAGATGCTATAGGTACCTACGTTTTGGGCAAATATCTTTACTTATATTTTGTTAACATGTCAATTCAAAAAAATGAACATCTAATAAATAGAAATCATCTATTTATCATTGGAAAATAAAGGCTATTATTCAATTAATCTTTAGTGAAATAATAGCGGCGTCTGTAATTTCAGGACACATTAATCACATACGGAACATCGCTGGGGTGGATAGTGTGGGACTTGGTGCCGGATACGATGGAATCAATTAGTAAGTTACACAGTTGCCTACTAGTATGTACATACACGTACATAGGTATATACGAGATTTTCGATACGATTAAGTTTATGATGACTTTTATTATTTCGACGTAAAGTAAATCTCTTAAAAGCGAGAATGCTTAATTAAATTCTGTTTATAGACTTCAAATAGTAATATAAAATAGTTAATTAATTTGTTAAAAGCTTTAATAATCTCTTTTTGGATTACTGAATAAATCTTTTATATTTTTTAAATAAATTGATATCTGAAGCGCATGTTGCCGTATTAGGCTTGATAACGTTATTTATCAAAGTCAAAGGTCTTGACTTCGATACACGGCTAACCTAAAATAATATAGCTTTTAGGAGTATTATTCTATGTATTATTAGTCAATGGACCAAATGCCCACCAATAATTAAAAAAAATTACAAAAATCGCGGAATTCTTGCGACGGTTCCTCTCGGGTCTGAAGTAAATTATTTAATTTGAATACAATAAAACACTAGTCCGAAGTATCAATTAACAAATCAATTTTATATTTCAATGTCCACAAAATGTTTTCGTCGGTTTTATATCTTTATAAATTAAAACCTTCAACCCTCCATTAAATATGGTTCGAAATGTTACATTACTGCAAGTAATATACTGTTTTTCTTCATATTCATTTTAAGCACACCACAAGGCTTGGAAGATGTATCATCTTATCCTCTGCTATTTGCTGAATTAATGGAGGATGGTTGGAGTATAGAAGATCTAAAGAAGCTGGCCGGATTAAATCTTATACGTGTGCTTAATGCCGCTGAGCGTGTGTCAAGAGAGATGGCTTCTGCGCACATTACACCATACGAAGAAGTGGGTCCAAGAACCTTAGACGCTCATAACTGTTCTAGCCAAGATATATAAAGGCGTTTAACTGAAATTACAAATAATTTTATCTGTCGCATATAAAAATTTACAATTTCACATGAATAATACACGATACACGTATAGAAATTCGTAGCAAAATAATATTTTTATCTTCTACTTTAACTGAAATTTATTATAAATATTTATCTTAACTGAGGCGGATATAGATTATAAAAAAAAACCTTTTTAAAATAATCGAGAGATAAAGTAGCTGCTTTTAGTATTTGCTACGTTTTTTTAAATATAAATTGTGAACTTATTTATTACTTATATTAAAAAATCCCAAGCTTTAATATTTTTATCATTACTGACTTTTTAATAAAATAAATTATTATAAACGTTTCCACAATTAACAATCGCCAAAAGAGTAACAAATAGCATTAGTAAGTAAATATAAAATGTAGAAAGACGATCTAAGTATGTAGATCCTAAACACCTATATACACCATAAGTAATAATATATTACTAGTTTTTGCCAGATGTTGAAAAAAACAAAATAATAAAAAAAGCTTTTTTTTATATTATTATATTAGATTTAATTGTTCCGCTCTTCGCAAACATACACCATCGAGGACCAGAAGTGTCAGAATGTTGACACGACGATTATGAGTTCGATACCTACTTAAGGGGAATCGTTTATTTTATTGAATGCTTTGGTAAGGTTAAGTACGATATTGGATTCCACGACTTTCGTAAAGGTCGTTGTTATCAAGTTGCTATCAGCACAAACAAATGAAACTAGCCGATACTAACACCTTTATGGGGCAAAATTAACAAAACAAGTATTGGCAATAATACTTTTACTAATATATATCTTCAAAATTATGTGGCGTAATTCTCAACACGAAAAAATATCAGATATAAATTATTGTTAGTATTGCTCTAAACATAATTCAAATAAAGAATTGCTTCGATGTTTGTAGGTGTAGAAAATTTGTGAACTAATGTATCTATAAATTTGTAGAAAACAATACGTTACTATCATATCGTATTTATAATAATTTTAATTTTATTAAATTAAAAGTTAGCGTTACATGATAATTTTAACCCTTTTTATGATCTTCTAAAAATTTATCAAATTCATAGCTTTATTTAAAACGACCAAAATAGAGTGAACCATAGATTAGATCTGTAGAGTAAGTGTTCGGAAATATATATAAATGTTTTTATACCTTCCTAATTCATAAAATTGAAACTGTGTAAGTATTAGTACCTGTTGTACTTAAATTAGAATAATAGACCGATCTTAAGACTGACAACTTAATATACTTTCTTCCGAACAAAGACGAAAAATCTTTTACAAACTGTATAGTATTCATCTTAAGATTTGTTTATTATTTCAGTAAATGGTATTGTATTAATTAATCTACATATCATGTTGTTTTGATAGACGTATAAAAAAATATGTCGTTAATGTATCCAAAAATCGACATTGATCGAACTATAGTACATTTTTAACAATATAAAAATAAAATCTACGTTAAAAATATCTAAATAACTCCTTATCTTTTGTTAATTTTTATTATCATATTTATTGTCATAAATTTCTATTGCTTATTTTAACTATATTAACAGTAAGAAACAACTTTGCTGCCATTAATTTCTTAAGCTGTTAAAGTTATATATATATTGTTTTAAAATATTTATATGCAAGAATAACTGTTGTTAAGAGGGTTTTATTTAAATATCTTTGTTTGAATTATATTTCTTCGTGTTATTTTTATATCAAAGTTCTATTATATTTGTTATCATTAAATAATTAGATATATTTGTAGTAGAATTTTGCTATTAACAGTAAATAAATAAAGCTAGATGACTGATACATTTAAAATTTTAAACATATTCCGTTTCAATAAATAATTAAATATATTATATTTTATTTGTTTTATTGCAATTGTCAATCAGTACAAAATATTTCATACTAAAACGGTACTCTGCTTGCAAATTTGATGTCTGTGAACTTAGCTGATGATTGTCCAGCACAACAAAAAATCATCTGAGTTCTTTTTGCATGCAGCTGAGTTCTATCCTTACTGATACGTATTAAATATAGTTCTGGCAATTTTAGCCTCAAAACAGGCAATTAAAAAGAATATCTTTTTTCTTGATTTTTTTAAATACTTATTAACTATGATCATGAATACTTTTCGACAATTCTCCAAATTCAATAGGTTCTGCTGACTGTTTCAGGAAGAATTCTAGTATCGAATCACGGTTCATGTTATAGTTATTGCTATACTCTACGAGAAATTAAAGAGTTAGCAGATAATTTTTGTAATTGCCTGTGTTGAGGCTCAAAACGCTTGAATATAGAACTCAGTTGCATGTGTATAGAACTCTCATTTTTATTGATCTGGTGGGCAATGAATGATCTGCCATGAAAATTTATACCTATATTACATACTAGCGAACCGTTCGCGGCTTCAAAAATTCGTTTCCGGCCGCCTTTTCGTAAAACAATTAAATTCCTGAAAAAACTAAAATGGGAGAAAAAAGAAGCGTTTGTTTATCCCTGGCCACTCAAGTATATGTATATAGAATTACATCAGAATCAATTCAGCGGTTCGGCCGTGATGACGTCACAGACAGACAGACAGAGTTACTTTCGCATTTATAATATTAGTATGGATTACTTCCATTTACTATATGTGGCATTAAAATTATAATGAATTTCATAATAATGGCACTTTTTTTTCTCCAAGTCTTCCACATTAGTAATAATTTTTCAGCTTCATACTTTTATCTCACACTACTGACACCCCGTTTTCAGCATTGCGTACTGAATACCCAAAACTTCTCTTTTTAGGGCTCAACGTTCATCTTTGTCAAACCAGAGAGAAAACATGAAAACAATACAAATATAACCATTATCTGATGTGGCAATCGAAACCATAACCATCGCGTTTACAGTCAGATGTGCCAGAACGACCGTTAAGTTCAATATTTTTTATTTATTAACGAAAACTGCCCACCATATTGAACATTTTTTACTAATGAATCATCTACTTGCTCCTTATAGTTTAGCTACACCATTATGGTTCTTCTTTAGTTGCACCGGATCTTTAATTTTTTATATATTGACAGAGAGAGCACGCATCACGCTGAACAACTTGTGTTAAGGCAGCTATTATTTATTTAGTGTAGTTTGCCTGGTCTATTATGATTTTACATCATTTTACACCATGCATTGTCAAAGGTTTCCTGTATTTGAAAGGATGCTGCTATGACATGTTGTTCATTTTGTTTCGCAATATTTATTTTATTGAAGGCTACTCTAAATATTGCGTCAATGGTAGAAGTTTGCTGTTAAATCTATATTGTTGAGGGCTATTAAAATTATTGGTATGAATGTGGAGTGTCAGTCCCCAGGGCTATTGTTTTTTCTAAGAGCTTTCCAAAAACGTTAAGAAATCTTCTCGAACAGTACGCAGATATCTCAGAATCATTATTTTTGATTGCTTTAGGTAAGGTTATTACGGCTCCTACTTTCCACTGACTGGGTTCCCTATACACAAACGCAATAGTTGCAAAATTAATTAATGTTGCATATGTACAATTAATGTTTTTGTATGTTGAGCTCAACTGGCACGCCTAAAAAACATAAGCTGACACAACCACAATAAATAAAAACTAAAATGACAGATGACAAGCGACGTTTATAAAATAAAAGCGGAGAAGGAACGCAATTATATCTTATCATTTTGCTTAATATCTATTTGTCTATAGAAATTTGTATCTACACAGTAATTATTTGAAAAGGATCTTATTAACTTCAGAGTACGCAAGATGCAAATACACAAATAAATAAATTTCGTCTCAAAAACAACTGTTAAGACGTAAGAACTTAGTAAATCACTGGAGCATTTATCAAAATGGGTGAAAAATCTACTCCACTTTTAGCTGTTCTGCAATTATTACGAAAATATGATTTAAAAGTACGTTGATTTTTAGATTGTTATTAAAGTATTTTTTTTTCTTATATTTATTGTATATGATTTTTTTATTGTTTTTCTAGGGTACAGAAGAAATTTTAAGGAAAGAAGCAAATTTAGGCGACGCAGAATATGAAAATTTAGACTTACCAGAAGTTGAACTTGCTAGCATTCTCACTGCACATCACACTGAAAGTGACCCCTATAGCTATGAGTTTGCATATGAAAGTCTTAAAAAGTTTGTGGAAAATTCGTTAGATATTTATAAGGTAAATGAGTAACTATTTTATTATATCTTTCAAGAAATGATACATAGAATTTTCATTGCTTGGTAAATGAAATTAGTGATATTACCTAATTTTGATTTGTATTAATTTTTAGTATGAACTATCAACATTCCTGTATCCAGTGTTTGTCCATATGTATTTGATACTTATTTTGTATGACCACAATGAACATGCTTCAAAATTTATTGAAAAATTTGGTCCAGAACAAGAAGAGCACTATCAAGAAGATTTAAAACGATTAGCTGCAGTTGAAACTAAAGAACAAATAAAGGGCAATGAACTTGCAGAGATTTACAGGTATTTTCATTGTAAATAAAAATTTTACATATATAATGTGCTATATATTAATAACTTGTAAAATATTACAGTTCTAACAAGTTCCAAGTGCAGTTGTCTAGAGATGCTTCAACTCAACTAAAAAGATATTTACATGAACAAAAAAGTTCACCTATCATTATTAATATTATTAACAATCATATACAAATAGAAATACATGATGGTCCAGGAAGAACTCAAGCTCAAGTAAAAGCAACAATAGGAGGAATTTTAGGAGAAGCTTCCAGATCTGGTAAAAATCTTGTGGCTGGTTTTAAAGTGGGAAAACATATATTTTTTTTACTGTTTCACACTTTTTCCTGTATGGTATGAGAGAACCGAGTGTCAAGACACTCCATTCTCAATTTTCTGTCCCAAAAGACTATATATTGGGTTGTGGAATTCAATACCATACTGTGTCTCCTTATTAGAGCAAAGGAATGAAAATAAATTAAATATAGTCATTTTCCTGGGTGGGGATCAAACCCACAACTAATTTAGTTTACAGTTACAAGCTGCTCCACTGCACCACAATGACCTCATATAGTGAAAACATATTTTAAATTAAATAAAAATCTATTTACACAAATTATTGTTACTACATACATATTTATTTCTTATACATTCAGATAACAGACCTAAAGTTTACTATGGACTTTTAAAAGAGCCCGACATTCAAGTACTTCCTACACCTGTTGAAGATGAAGAAGAAACAGAAGAAACTCCAGACAAACCAAAAAAGAAAAAAGCTAAAAAAGACAACATATTTATGAAAAAGCCAAAATCTGATCCAAATGCTCCACCTAATGACAGAATTCCACTACCAGAATTGTAATAACTTCAAAATTAATTTTCAATATCATTTTAATATTAATAGTTTTTTTATATATATTTGTTTCGTTAAGAAATTCTATAAACAAATTAATTAAAAACTTTCATTGTGAATAAAAAACAGTTTTTTGTTAACAAATAAGCTGTTTTATAAAATTATGAAGTTAAACTTTATTTTCATACACTCCATTTCACTCTATTTTCTCAAAGAAATTAAATCAACATTCAATAATGTGTCTTCTATTATTATTGTTGCCAATAAAAATTATCATTTAAGGAAAGAAACTGATAAAATTGAAAAAGGAAAGGCACTTCGCGAAGCATCAAAACGTGTCCAACTTGGTCCCGACAGTTTACCCTCAATATGCTTCTACACACTTTTGAATAGTGGTCAAACTGCAATATCTGCTGACATTTGTGACGATTCTACTTTACTGGCTGTTGGTTTCAATAATTCATTAATAAAGGTAAAATTTCCATTTACAGTATACACTGATTAACTAATACAATGTGATTAATATAATTTTTATGTATATGTTTTTTGCCCTTCTGACTAACCCTAACTACTAAAGCCAAATTAAACAACTTTGTTATATAGAAACAAATTTAGAAACAATTGCACAGGTTCGAATCCCAATTCTTATTATATGTTTTGTAAAACAATGTTCTTCATATCCTAAGTATGTAAATAACAATATTAAACTAAAAATGGTTCATTATTTTTTTTACCTAGGTTTGGACATTAACTACTCTCAGATTGCGAGGAATGAAATCAGCAGAAAAACTACAAGATATTGACAGAGAAGCCGGTAAGTTACTAGTTTAATAAATTTTAGAAGGCTTATTCACACATCACTTTAAATATTGATTGTAATATAAGAAAAGTATTTTTTGAAAATGTATATTAATTCGATCTATTGTGTACTAGGTCCAAATTTTTATGTTTTGATGAAAAAAAATTGGGATTTAGTTCCCAATATGAAAATAATTGTGAAATACTTTTTTTTTTTGCATACATAATGAACACAACTGTTAAATATTTAAATGTCTTGTTTAGAAAATATTATTTAATCAACAGGTGATGTGCTAGTGAGGATGATGGAAGAAAAAGATAGGGACACATGCCGTACACTCTTTGGACACTCGGGCCCGGTTTACAAAGTGGCATTTGATCCATTTAAAACACTTTTATTGTCCAGTTCAGAGGATTCTACAGGTGCGAATAATAAATGTTATATATAATAATAGTAAATTTCATAACTATTTTTTAAGGCATGTGGTCTTGTGGTGGTGTGGAAAGGAATAGAAATCAAATCCACAATGGTAGTGGATTTGATTACTATTTCTTCGTTCCTGAAACACTAAAATATCCCTAAATTAAAGTGAAGAATAGAATATGTTACTAGGTTAATGAACCAAATACTTCAATATTGTAAAAACATTAAGATAACAATAAAGAGAGAATATAAGTATATGCTGCACCACACAAATTACTTTCAAAAAAGAATCAAAATATAAAATGTATAGTAATATATAAATAAAGCATAATAATTATGTACCAAAAACATTTTTTTTTACATGCTAACAACAAAAATAAACATTCAAATCCGTCATCACGGCGAACTCGGTGAATTAAAACCCGCCGATTGTGATTAAATTTATTTATATAGAGAAACTTAAGTATATGGGATGAACATAAGCTACTTGTTTTCCATCGTTTTAGTTTTTTCAGAAATTTCATTGTTTTACGCGAAGACCGCCGAAAATACCAAAGGCCCGGGGTCGCTAGTTTCTTATACGTTTAAATTTAATTACGTTTATTTTTAAAAATATTCAACTACTACTAATACTACTACTAAAGTAATTACTTTTAGTTATCTTAAGCGTGAGGCTAATGTCCTTAGTGAGGCTGTGGTCGCTGCAATGCTGGACGTGCCTGGTGGTGTACCGCGGGCACGTTTGGCCGGTGTGGGACGTGCGCTGGTCGCCCTACGGACACTACTTCGCAACCGCCGGACACGACCGCACCGCGCGCCTCTGGGCCACCGACCACCACCAGCCGCTGAGGATCTTCGCCGGACACCACACTGATGTTGATGTACGATTCGTAACCGACCTTCTTAAACTACTGTTTATGATTTGATTCAAGTCCAGGTGCATATGCTTGTTGTGAAATCCCCAAGTTTTGTTCCAAAGTTTTATTAGTATGTCTAATTATTGAAGTCAGCCAAACAGACCATCCTGGCGCAATTAAACAGAGATGCAATGATTATATTTACAATATTTTCATTTCTCCGCTCTTACTAGAGCGAAGTTAGAAACAGCGCGGCGTTGAGTTCCGCCACTCAACCAGCAATGCCTCGAAAGACACTCGGTTGTCTCTGACTATTATGCTATGCGGGAAACCGAAAAAAAAATTGAGTGTCTTACAATATATAAATACCGAAGACGTAGAATTATTATTTGTATTATATATGTAACATCTTTATAGTCATATATTGCATGAGGTTTCAATAATATAATTAAACATTACACCATATGAAAGTATGTGTAAAGTTTCCACTACATCGATTTTTTCCGAAATATTTAATTGTAAATAATATTTTTAGTGTATACAATTTCATCCAAATTCAAATTACATCGCAACTGGATCTAGTGATCGCACTGTCAGAGTTTGGGATTGTTTAACTGGGACCCAAGTTCGCCTCATGACCGGCCACAAGGTAAATTTATCGTATATAATATTTTAAGGGATAAATTGTATTCTTTTGAAAATTTTATTCTTTACTCAAAGTGAAATACTGACATTTTCTAAAATAATTATTTATTAAGTGTTATAAAAATCATTAACAAGTGATTACTATCCACTGTGCTAGTAGATCAATAATAGTATGGATAATTGAATTATAAAAATTACAGTCCACACCATTCACACTGGCCTTTTCTGCCTGTGGTCGGTGGATAGCGTCGGGTGGTGGCAATGGTGAGATAGTGGTATGGGATATATCGACAGGCCTGCCCACCGCCAACCTGCCGCCTATGCATACCGCACCAATATACGCATTAGCTTTCAGCCGCGACGGTACTATCCTCTCGTCTGGTAAGTACTCCCGAGTAAGTTGTAATTGCCAGCTAGACCCAACTTAATGGTAGTAAGGCGTAATGCTCTTCATACGTTTTCTAAAAAAAAATTCTATAGGATTTCATTTCATTTATATATAACTCGCTCGTAAGTTGAAAATCAACTAAATTGACACGAAAATACGAAGTTAAAGATTTTCTGTCACATTAGAACTCAATGTATAATAAATATTATACTACTAACTGGACGCATTTTATATAAATGTGAATTATAAGTTACATTTCTTTAGCTAAAACTTTTAAATATTTTTGATTACAGGTTCTTTGGATTCCAATATTAAACTTTGGGATTTTGCGATTATTACCGACGAAACTATTACTGAGGAAAATGGAATTAATAACAATGTTCAAAAAGAAGAAAAATTTTTGCTAAGATCTTTTGCAACAAAAAATTCTCCTATAAAAAATTTGCACTTCACTCGGCGTAATCTTTTGCTAGCTGTAGGTTCATATGAAGGCAACTTATAACTAATGTTAAGCACAGTGTATTTAATGAATAAATAAAAAATTATTTAATATGATTTTTATTTACTACAATGTCTGTAAAAAATAAGATCTTTCAGCTGTTATAAATTGAATTATTAAGTTCAGAATAGATTCATTGCTTCGGGCAACCTGTGCTTTCATGGCTTGCTTGAAATCTTCTTTTACTCCTTTATCTGCTCCACGAGTACCAATACGGCGCTGCCCTAAATGTTGTTGGGAATTTGGCAATATATCTAGAGCAACATTTTTTCCTTGCTCATTCCAAATAAAACTTAACTCTTCCAATAAGTCAATATGAATAATGTATGTTGGAAAAAGATGATAATGAAAAACTCCTTTTTTTCTTATTGTATCCATAATATTAACAAATATAGACTCTTCTTGAGGCCATCCCAGTTGTATTAAAACTAATATATGACCATAAGTTAAGTCAGTGTTATTGCCTGTTTTTAACAATATTCTTATTAGTAAAGTACAAAAATAATGCATAATTGCAACTTTAGTTAAAGGCAGAAAGTGAAGATGTCTATGTTTACCACCAACAATAAGATCTGATTCAAGCACTCCTTCAACAGAAGGTAATAACGGTAAAGCAGCTAATATATTTTCGACACAGGCTGTGTAGTTCTGTTGTGAAAAATTCAAAGATACTTTGGTTATAACAGCTGTTGTATTATTTGGTGCAGAAGTTGAATTTACTTCGTCATATCTTTCTCTATATAGAGCTAGTTCTTCAGAAAACTCATTAAGCCACGGTTTAACCTGCAATTGTGTTGTTAATTTTACAAATTCTCTTGATATCACTTCATTGCGATGTAAAAGTTCCCAGCAATTAGCAGCAGCTTGAAACTGATGTGCTGATACTCCTGTTACTTCAATATCTCCTTTACGTCGTTTTGAAGGTGGCATATCAGGATCTGATAGTGCCTCAACTAAGATATGATTACCTTTTAATGATTTATGTTCATATAAAGATCTTAGAAAAAACACAATTCCACAGTATAAAAGTTGTCTGCAATCATCAAAACTTCTGAGACTTAATAATTTTTGATAGTATGATTCTTTATTTAAACTATTATTATAATTAACTAAATAAGAATCCCATGCTAATTGTCTCCCTAACAATTCTAAAACACCATATAGCCTTTGCCAAGGGTCAGAAATGTCATGCTCTGTTTCATCATAAATATAGGAATTGTAAAAGTCTATTGCTTTTATTACTAAACGTTGAAGTAATCTAGGAGATTCTAATGAACTAAGTAAAGGTAAAGTTTCTACTACGAGCAATCGAGCATATCTATTGTCATAGAAAAATTTCTCAGCATTTATGAGAGTTTTGACAAGGCTATCTACACCTAATTGAGGAAACTTTTTTAATAATAATACCAATAATCTACAGTGCTCCATGGTATCATCGCTATTTTCAACACTTGTTTTAAGTATTGTTAACTGAATATCTGGACAAATGTGATCAAACATTTGGCTCAAAAAGCTTGGTTCATTTGATTTAAGGGCATTGGCAATAGCAGATATTTCCGGCAGTAAATTTGATAAATTTTGTGGTACCAACATTAACGAACTAAAGCATTCTGCAGCTTCTTGTACATTTCCAGATTGCTTTTCCATTAAATAGGCTTCAAATTGAATTTTAAAATTAGTGGGAAATAAAGTTTTTGCAGTTAACATCCAAGCTTTAGCAGAGTACATGTTCTGTTTCTGAGCTTCTTTGGCTCTAGATATAATATAATTTTCATCTTCATCAGATGTAACCTTTTCAATTGCTGGCATTGTTGAATTTGATTTTAATAACGAAAGACCGGCTTATATTTACTATAGATTTTATGTCGTAGTTAGTTCAACATTAATATTTTATAAGAATTGCGTTATGATAACTAATTAGACTTATCAATCAAATACTCTTTTTCCTAAAATAGTGTTGCCAACACTAGGAAAAGGAGTAGTTGTGAAAAAAGAGCTAATTATTTTAGACAAACGAGCTAAATAAAAAACTATATGAAATCAACATTTTAATCATTTGACATTGTAAAAATATTTCATCTCAAATAAAAGACATAAAATTTTAAAAATTATTTAAAAAAAGTATATACTAAAAATATAAAGAGAATATGATTATTTTCATCATGAGAGGAATCATTTATTAAATCAGCTTTTGCTATTATACTTGTGCTTGGTTTTTCTTCATTAACCTCTGACTTATCCTAAGCTGCCATAGTACCAATTTTTTTTAGCACATCATTCCGCATTTTATAACTATGACCACACTTTTTGACTCGTCGTAATCCTGATCTAATAGTCAATATCGCATTGATGGTGTCCTTCTTAATTCTCTCTATTTCTATTTCAGGATTTGTTCTTGACAATATTTAGCTGGCTAAATACCCTTTCAACTTCGCCGTTAGACCATGGTAAGGAATTCACCGAAGGAGCAAAATAGCACAATTTCTTGAAAGGGTAATGTCAGCCACATCCTTGTAGAGTAAAACTTCAGACCAAAATGCTATTGTGGTTTTCTTGTTTTCCATGGAACTAAGATTATGTTCCACAGTGTTTCTACCTTGTTTTAAATTCTTCATTGTTTCCCATTTCCAGCTCTATGACCTTCTTTTTATAGCTCTTTGACCTGTTTTAAAGTATTTGACACAATTGGTCCACTTTCGTAACCTTTTCTAAGTTGTATAAGTCTGTTAAAAATCTATCAGATTTTCAAATTTTCTCTAATTTCTGTAAGCTTGCTTATAAATCCTAAATAAGGATTTAAACCCAAAAAATCTTACAAATTATCAGTTTGTCTGTTGGGGTTGAGAACTCTTCTGCCTAAAAATTCAATTGCCTTAATTAGGTCGTTTAATAATTTACTAGGGACCCAGTTAATTATTATCAATATTATTGGCTTAGAATTTTTTTACAAGACCCTGCAAATGATCCAAAACAAAATGGATATAACAAATATGCTTAATTTGTGGGATTATTATATAGAGAGTAAATAGTTTCGGCACTGTAACATTTTTCCGTATGTCTAGAATGGATTGAAGAAGAAATGAAATAGAATTTTAATTCACTGCTTCTATTGAAAGCCACCTTGTGGCACATGATTGAGTGATTATTTATGGTTTTTCATCGTTTATTGTTAAGACAGCAGACAGCTATATGTCTGTAAACATTTTGTCTATTCGAGGACTTTGGAAATCAATTATACGTCTCCTGAACTAAAAATTCTAAATGACTAGGTAAATATTCGGCAGAGGCATGAGAAACTACAAGCTGCACAGAACATTTGATCATAATAAGATCCACTTTCAGTTTCTGGTAAACTCTATACTCCCGTATACTCCCGTCATAACATTTGCATGGTCAATTCCGACACCACAAAGCTTTTTGATATTAAGACCATATGTGTGTAATGTTCTTTTTAAAACTTCTGTAATGGATTCAGAGTCTCCTTTGGTTATAACTTCTTCTAAATTCTTTTTTGCTTTTACTTTTTTGTGTATCGTTAAATTTGGGTTTGGCTTCAAAAGATTAATTTTTATTGTAACTTTTGGGCGGTAAAAGAATCGTACGATAGCATAGTGTCGGGTTTCGGCCCAAACGGAGAAATGCCCGTAAAGGACCGTAAAGTTGGCCATGTGGCAGCGATGTGCAGCAGCAAGGAGGACAGGAGCAATCAATGCTTCCGGGGCTGCTAACTTGGGCCCACGCAACAAACTCGGCAGCACCGCACTGTCCAGTTTGTGAGGCAGCACAGAAGCCTGCAAACCACAAGGCGTGAAGTGCGACTTGTGGGGAACTAGATCAGGAAGGAGGACCACTAGCCAAAAATTTAAATCAAACGCCCCAACCAGGCGCAACAGATAGAGACTTAATAATGGCTATCCATGTGTTTCAGGCGAACTTCAACCACTACGCTAGTGCCCAGGATATATTAGTCCAAGAGCTGGTACAGTAGTCGATTCAGGTAGCAGTTATCGCTATTGTATCCCCGCGACAGACAACTGGAACGCGGACAACACCGGGGTGGTTAACAGTTGGTGGTGGTAACAATTTTTGAATTTGACTAAAAGTACATTTGTACTGATACTTTGTTTTTATTATAATAAACATAAGAATCATTGATTTTGTTGTCATCATAATAATAACCAGTAAGTAATTTATATATAAAATAAATATTGTATATCAAAGTGTATATATTTTTTTTATTATCTTTTGTGCCTAAATTACTGAACAGACATATTGCAAGGTCTGATATTACTCAGGCTCACGCGTATATTTCGTGAAAGGAAGCTAATAATAATCAAGTCTATAGAGATCATCCAATGAGAAAATGCAATAAATAAAGAGAGAATTTCATAAAACCTTTCTTTGTTTGGTTTTCAACTTTTAATTAATGTGCGTGTCTGAAACTAAATATACTATACCATATAAACTATAATTAATGGCTCTAAAGTAAGTATAAATTAATACTTAAAGCTATACGCCGACATGCACATAATTTAAAAGTGGAAAAAGTAAACAAAGTATCAAAACTGTTCTTGTTGTAGTACGATAAGTATATTTTCACGGTGTCCTTGCCAAGTTATATTATGTATATGACACAATGTCATAATTTTAAATCATCTGTGAAATTTAAAATTTATAACAGTTAATTGTTGTCTAATCTCTATTGAATTTGTCAAGTCAAATGACATCTCGATTCGATATTCATAATTCATACTAGGGATGCAATAAAAATCAATAATAACAATAATTATATAATATTTCGTAATATTGTATCGATACTTTATATTTTCGGTATATCGTAATACTTTGTTTATATTAAAATATTCTTACAATTTTAAATAGCGTTCAGGTTAATATTAGTAAGAACACTAATACATACATAACACAGGGGCCTTACTCTTGACGCCAATGTTAATTTTAATCTAACACCAATAAGTTTTCAATCTAATAGTTACGATGACATATATTCGTACTCTGGAAACCAATTATATCAATATTAGATTACGATCGTAACGAACCAATCTTCCATCGTCGTTCGTTGTTACAATTTGGCAGTACTTCCATATTTCTTACCGATAAATTGGTGACAGGAAAAAAATAACTCATCAATCCTCCATAAACGTTATTTACATGCTAATTATTAAAAAAATAATAATCATAAATGCTATTAAATATCAATTTAGCTGAACTACGACAAAAAATTTAAAATCGTTTATAAAGTTCACATATTTTATCTGTATATATAATTTTTTAGTTGGTTGACATTAAATGTCATTAAAAATTTATTATTAATACAGTAATGCGAACCCAACGGAAAGTAGTATCTCGTGTCGTTGCGTTTCGTTATAGTGAAAGATAGTTTTTCAATAATTAGGTCTAGTACTTTTTATTTTTACTCAAGAGGTCAATCGTAAATATTTAATAAAATAAATTGTGTAAAGAAAAGGATTTGAATGTACATCATTTTTTTATGAATCATGATATATCAAATAAAATATATCGATTGTGCGTATCGAAAACAGGCATTGAAAACATTGTGTTGAAGCAATATATCGATATATGCTATGCATCCTTAACTCATACTTCATAAATCATAAGTTCATAGGTCCACAATCGACATGATTTTTGTTTAGTCCAAGACTAGCACTTTACAAAACATAAACAAATTATTGGAATTCCGTGCTACATTTACAAACAATAATTTACATACACATGAATGCTATTAAATTAGCAATTATTTAATATACGACTTATTTTGAAATGGACCAATGATACTACCTACTTCTAAAACCAAAAACGCGACAAAACCAACAAAAAACCAATTAGTTATTATGAATACATATGATACCAGTGACTATGCTATCGCTGAACTCATCAAGGCCCATATTTTGGAAAATATTTTTTCTTATTTATGTTTACGTGATCTTAAAAATTGTGCATTAGTATGCAAAACTTGGTTTAGAATCTTAAGCGATGAAAATAATGATGTTTGGAGATTACACTGTGTCAAAAGATTGGCAGAAGAAGTACTAAAATCTGACTTGCTTTCTAATTTACCAACATACAAGATAAAATTAAGAGCATTTTATCATGCATGGAGCCCATATGATTGTTCTAGAAACATATACATCAAACCTAATGGCTTTACTTTACACAGGTATGTTCATTTTTATTTACTAATATTATTAAGTAACATAAAATCAATATTTTTGCATATACTTTTTACTTGTAGAAATCCTGTTGCACAAAGTACAGATGCATGTAGAGCAAAAATTGGATTCTATAGAGGGAGACATGCTTGGGAAGTGATTTGGGAAGGACCTTTGGGAACTGTGGCTGTGGTTGGGATTTCAACAAAAGAAGCTCAATTACAATGTCAGGGTTATGTTGGACTCCTAGGTTCAGATGAACAGAGCTGGGGGTGGAATTTAGTTGATAATCACCTGTTACATAATGGTGACACTCATGGACGTTATCCCTTATTAAGTAACTGCCCTAAATATCAAGTGAGTGTTTCTAATATGAATGTCTATCACATTACCATTTCTACATGATACAAATTTAGGTTTTTTTTTGAAACAGGTGGGGGAACGAATAAGAGTAATTTTAGACTGTGAAGGTAGAACATTATCATTTGAGAGGAACTATGAATTTTTAGGAGTAGCATTTCGAGGTGAGTAAATCTTGTATTGATTTGTCTTGCTTAGAATATAAAATATTCATTGTAAAATAAACACAATATACTTTACTTTCAGGTCTTCCGATAAAAAAGAAAATATATCCAACAGTTTCAGCAGTATATGGAAATACTGAGGTGTCCATGGTCTATTTAGGTGCACCTGCTGATGGTTGATGTTCTGTGGCAAAACCTCCTAAGGTTACAAATTCTAGTCGCTATCATTTTATATTTATTATTATCTATTAAGATTTTTCTAGCCAATGAAATATGTTATTTAATGCAGTGAGTTTCTTTTGTCAAGATGTAATTCTTTTAAACCTTTTTTAAAAGTGTACAATATTATTTTATATTATTGAATAAAAATAAGGTATGGTTACCTTAATAAAATTTAAGCCTGATTATTTATTAATTTATTTGTAAAATGTTGAAACATATGTATACAATTATACTTTATGGCAATTGATTGATTTAATTGTAAAGAAAGTAGCATAATCATAAAATACCAAATTCACCATCAAAGCAGCATTTTATTATTGCTATATTTCAATATATATATATATTGAATTCCTTGTATATTTTGTTTTTAAGTTTATTTAAAAAATAACTAATTTGCAGAAAATATATTTTGTTTATGTTAAGGTGTTTTTTATGCAAGCTGTAATCAAAGCCATAATATTTTTTTTTAGCTTCTCGCATTTTACTGCATAGTAGGGTCAGTCGGTCAGAGAGTTACTCCTTTCTCCACTTTCAGCCCGAACTTGAGATATTGCGTGTTGAGTGGCGGGACTCAACGCCGCGCTTCGTCTTAAGACAAAGATCTGGTACCGAATTACCAGAGCGTGCATATGAAAATATTTTAAACAACCATTCCTCCAAGTTGAAATAGAACCCACAACCAATCACGCTTACAGCCAGACACTCTCCCACTGCGCCAAGATGGCCTCTAAACATCAATAGTTCGTAGTGAGTTGTAGGATGACATCAAGATTGAAAATATTCACTACACATTTATTTAAAACGAATCAATAAAATTTCAATGAAACAAACTTTGTATTCTATCTTATTTTTATTTATGGCAATTTTCTGTACATTCAACTGATTGAAGTCTAACGTGCAAAAGCGAATTTGAATTGAGTTGATTAATTTATAGTACTCTTATATTTAGGTGCTAAAGTACAGGACTTCGGTGCCGTCCGCTTAAGATACGGTTATCCATCCAAATTTGACTAGTTTCGTCACGGTTAGTTACGGTATGAAACGTCAACTGGGTCGCTCTCGCTAATTATTATTAGCGATTATATATTTAAAATGCTTAATATTTTAAATATTATTACACGAATTAAAATTGTTTATATCTGCATGTGTAATCTTAACCATTTCAAATAAAGCTATTGAGGTGTACAAACCTCGGACGGACCACGGTCACATACAAATATTAGCGTATTTAGGTTATGCTGTTATTGGGGTGAGTGCAGGCCTCTAAGTGCAGTATGTAGTACATGATGAGACCTAATTGACCTCCAAAAGTACACTGAGTAAACACTATTAGTGACATAATTCATGTATGAGCAAGGAACTGTGACCACATGAATTTATCAAATAGCGTAATAACACAGACCAGTATCAGTATTTATGAAAATCGAATAAAAATCAAATTGCACAAAAAATTTAATTGTCTTCGTTACAGACAAAGCACCCTAGGAGTCGAGATCAGAATTTACAAACGGTAACCCGCGGCACTGACCACCCGCCCCTATCCCTATATACGCCAATGCATACAAACTGTTAATTTAAATAAGTATATATTCAATTATTCTAAAAATCTGTACCACTTCATTTTAAAAATACTATTTTATGTTGTAAAAGCTCTTAAAATTAGATTAATTTTCTTATTAAAATAATTACTTATGTTATATGAAACATTTTCAAGCTGTTTCCAATATTTAATTTAAGCATTTAGTTATTGTATATAATATAGTATACTTCATGGGCGGTGGCTGGTGACCTACCGTCTGGTAGGTTGTCTAACTGCCCAAATTTTAAATATAATTAAATATAACGTTACGCAGGAAGCCTATTTTTTTACCGTCGCCCTCAAAACCCGACCGACCATTAGTGTTTGTAAGTGAAGATTAAGTAGTTTTTTTGGAAAAATTGCATTACTCCAATATATAAATACCTACATGTATATAAAACTCTTCCTTTGCTCACTGACTAATAGATAACGCACGTACATAGTCAATGCCATAGTGGCGCAATAGTACCTCTGTAGTAGCCTCTGACTGCAATCACAATTGGTTGTGGGTTCGATTCCCACTCTGAGGATATCTTAATATAATTCTAAACTCGGATATCTTAATTTAATTATTTTCATTTATCCTACGGAAAGGCAGGGTAGAACCTGGTATCAGCCACAACGCCGCGCCGTCTTGCCACTAAAGTGGAGAAATAAAAACCCCTGAATGGGAATCGAACCTACAACCATCACGTATCACAGTCAGAAGCACATCGCCCAACCATGATGTACGGAATAAAGCCTGAAGCTAATGCCTGTAGAAAGCTAAAATTTTGCTTGTCCAAAATCCCTACAGGAACTTATAATTTTAGTAAACTTTTTTTTGTTAATGTGCTTTTAGCTCATAACTTTTTTAGTGACAATGTTCATAATTAGATTTCATCACTTTTTTTTAAGTCCAATAAATCTAATGTGACACCCAAGGCAAGGCATGTCGCTTCTTTTAACTAAGTCTAGAACATGTCAATATAAATATTAGTTATATTAAAATTTGAAGAAAAGTAGGGAAAACAGCTGTAAAATGAAGTGATACAAACTTTTAACATAAACAATGATTTGAATATAATTCACTAATAACGAAAAAAATATCAATTTTTACATTCCTTATTGTAACTGACCATTTTCAATATTGCATTACTACACTTGAAACAAACACTAATCACCGAATAGAACAATCAACAATCATATATATATGTGTGTACATAAATAATTGTTAACATTGAAGATATAGATACGTTATACGTATACATACGTAATTAGCTGGATCCGCTGTAAATATATTTCCAAAACAAAGTACATTTATTATGTAACATATTATAATACTATGGTAAAATTTATTCACTTATTTAAACGCTTCAGCAAGCTTTAATTAACCTCTATTATTGCGAAACTTACCTAGCAACGAGATTATAAGATTAATCTAGAAAACGATTGCCGATGTACATATTACGTATGAGCATTCGTGAATATCACAGCAGAAAGGCCGACTCAAAAACGTTTACAATGCATAATATGGCGTCACACATTATTAATTACAAGAATATCACAATTCCTAATCAACACGCCCATCTAATTTTCTGTCGTTCAAATGATCCCTCATGTGTGGCTTTACCTTGGTTGGTGGGAATTTTGTCAAACAAAAATCGGCGACCAGACAAAATAGCTTGCATAGTATAGGGCAGAGGATAGCCTGGTGTATAACAGCCGCTATACGGTACCAAGGGCCGTCGAACGGGTCCAGGATCGCCGGACACAGCATGTGGTTCAGGTTCACTTGTGCCGGCTAAAAGACAATCACAAGTAAAAAAATATTGTAATGATATTTTATATAGCGTATTAGAACTCAATTCCTACATACGCAGACAGAACGTAGTGGCATATTATTCAGTTTTTTCCTGATCGATTAAGTTTCCAGACACATCAAGCGTCATCATCGACATTTTTAATTAGTAAGTGGCATTTGAGCCTTTAACTAATCATCATGTCATCTTGTGTAATGCCTCAATTCAATTATGCTTAGTCTAACAAAATATATCTTCTTATATATTTCAGAGAAGATAGATACGACGCATAGATCAAGGAAACGAAAATATTGTAACACAGACACGAGGCGTGGAAATTAAGCTCACAACCATCGTTAAGTAACTTTGCATCTGCGCTACGACGGCGTCTAATATTATTGTTGTATTTCATTGTGACATATTATACAAATAATACTTACAATGGCAATGATTTGCAGAATAATAAAGTGGTACAAGAGATTAAGGCAATAACTGAAAATAGCCCAATTAAAATCCCAAAATGGTTCTACATTATATACACCTGTAAAGAAATATACCTTTTAAATATACTATTTGTTTTACACTATTTTGAGATGCGACTGAAAACATACCACCAATCCTTAGTAGATAATATGGTATGACAAACATCATACCATGTTGTATCCAATACAGAGCAGCTTCTGCTAAAATCTGATATAAAATTGAATATTAGTAACTATATATACATACATACATGAGTTTGTGGACACAAACACTCAGCGTTAAATTACATATTTATAAATCCATACCAGTCATGAATAAGTTCATAAATCGAAAATGCATACTTTTCAGGGCCAGCCAGTTTTAAGTTTATGTATTGGTAAATTCTGTTTTATGTTATTTAAATATTTTTTTAACAAAAATTGTTTTGAAATGAAACTATGTTAAGTGGATTAATCGTATATATTATTGGTATTTGATTCATTTTAGAATACCCAATGTCAATGCCGTGGTCACAGGAAGACAGACCACGTCTAAAAATTTTCTGGTTGCCCCACTTCTCTGGGCTCAGATTTTCTCAGCCATATGTGGATTGAGACGATGGAAGAATGTCTTACCTTTAACAGGAAAATAACCTTGGCCCATACTCATTTCCTTCCTATCCTAGACTATGCTGATTACTGCTATTTAGATTTGTTTGCAACTGATTAATAAACTTGAGCAATTGCAAAATCTTGTAATCAGATTTATCTTCGGAGTGAGGAAATACAACCATGTGTCCCAATACCATACTCAACTGAAATGGCTGACAATAAAACAGACACCATTTACACTCCCTCACTCTCCTTTATCATCCTGCTCCTTCATACCTTAAAAAACCATTCAAGTTCTTAAGGTCAAACACTCTCCACACCCAACACCTCGGTATTTGGTTGTATATATGTATGTTGTATATACATATTTATTTTACATGTATTTTTATGTACCTATATATAGATGTGTATATTTGTGTATTCATGAGTTAATGTATGTATATTCGGTTATTAAAATAAACTTAAGAATATTTGCTAATATTTATTAATACTTTGTGTACCATGTTATATATTCATTATTGTTTCATTGCCTGGAAGAAATTACTTTTAGCAATAAGGCTGCCATCACATCTGTATTTTAAGTGTTGTGCAAATAATATGTAATTTCTGTGTGCAATAATGTATTTTTATTATTATTATTCTCTCTATTTATAAAACAAATTCTTATGCTTATTAAAATTTATAAAATTGTATATGCAAGTTGACTTATGAACTTATTCACACCTGGTACTGAAATAAATAAGAAAATTACATTTATACAAGCATTCATCTCACTCAAAATATTAAATCTTTTGAAAACAAATTGATGAAGTAAACTGTCTTGTAGTAGTGTACTTTAGAACTGTAATAAACTTGTCACCATGAAACAAAAGTTATTAACTTAATGCCTTGTTTTAAATAACACCTTACTCTTTTGACTGCAATCATTGTATCAATTGGTGTTGAGATAAGGCAAAAGTATTTATCAGTTTTAATATTATAAGTACAACTTTTCTAATAATTTTATTGAAAGCCATAAGTTTAAATTTTTCTTTATATACATAATATGTAATATAAAACATATTGTTAATCTATGTAAAAATAAAATCAATATTGAATTATTAATACTTTTTGGTAAATACTAACTGTTCTTGAAGCTGTTTCTGGAAATAAAAACGCCAGTAAAGGGCCATTTAACAAGTTTAAATGAATCCGAAATAATGCTGTAACAGTCTTATTAGGTGGGGCAGCCAATAGATATATCTGAAATAATTACATTAGTGAAGTATATATAAAGCATATAGAAAATTCAATTAGAGGTAAAAAGATTAAGGTTAATTAAATATTAATCATATATTATGTTCAATAATTTTGCAATCCTTCTTTGCAAGGTAAAGTAGTTTTTAATGTGATAGAAACAAAATAAATTATTATCTTATCATTAACATGAACAGATTCGCCAAATTGTGTTCACATCATTACACTATGTGAATAATTGATTAGTTGTATTAAAACATACACAATCTCTCCAAAAATATATTAGTATTTGTTTTAGTGGTAGTGAAGAACAGTGTCTTAATATTAGGTTCTCCTTGTATAACTTACTAATATTAGAGCATAAATATACATATTTTATTGGATTATATATAAATTAATTAAATAAAATTACACTTACTTGAATTAAAGTCGTTACATGACATGGATTTAATAAATATATAACCGTGCGTGATGCGAACTTAAAACCAATTTCCATTCCCCATAAAAGAGCTAGAAGTATAACAAGCAATCTTTTGCCACCTCTGTCGCTTTTAAGATATATATTTTCATTAGGAATTTGTAATTTTGGGAATGTTTTAATCTTAAACAAAGATAATAATTACAAAATAAATTGTAATACAAAATATATAGTTTAAAAGTATATAGATGTTTTAAAAACAGAGATAATATTTTTCTACAGAAATATTAATACTTATTTTGTGAATAACTTACAATTACATAGACACAGGCCGTAATTACTATTAATGTTTCGATTAATTGCCTTCGAGGTGATAAAAAATACGCACATTCAGGGCCCACATTTCTAGGTACTGCTTTGTTAGCACCACTGTAAGCCCATTCAAACATTGCAACTAATTTCTATAAATTTAATTTATTAAATAAAATATATTTGTCATTAGTGTATAGATTTTTTAAAATAATTCACTTCCTTTCATTTCCCGCTAATTGACAGTAAGAGTAAAGTGCTGCAAGTTATTAAAATATATCGTCTATGGCTTGTAATCTACTATCTATGTTATTTTTGCGCTATGAAATTTATACTTTTATTCTTTTAATGAGCAATTATTCTTATTTGTTTGAAAATAAAAAAAAATGCATCGAACTACTGAGATGCTTAATGAAATGCTTAAACATACACACACACACATTATTAGACTAAATTATTAGACTAGACGCAGTTGTTGTGCAACAGCTAAATACAGTTGTGCAACAATTGCGTTGTAATCTCCAAAATTAAAAGATGTTATATTTTCTAAAGATGGCCATTCAACATCTTCGTGATACATTGTAGGTCTATTCCAGAGTTTCTGTTTATCGTTTATAATATTATAATAGATAATCTCATTAGTTAAGAAAAATGGGGTTGTCAGTTAAAGTTTCATTTAGGTAATAGATATACAAAATCTGTTTTAGCATTTACGGAAGATATCGTGTTACTGTCACAAAATCCAACAAAATGTCAGATACTAGTACTATTACTAAACGGAGTAGAAGTAACTAAGAAAATTAACTTCAGGTTCCATACGTGGACGGAAGGTATAATAGTCAAACAGTCAATGCTACTTTCTATGTATAAGAAAATGAAATACAAGATGAAAGACATATTTAGAAACCGCATAAAAATTTTTTGTAGATTTAAACCCGCGCCTCTTGAATACCGTTCAAGCGCTCTGACCGCTAGGCCATACGTTCTACATCCAGCTACATCGAAATTCTTATACGCTCATTACAACTTATATTTGTTGTTAGCATCTCTCTGGAGAGATTTTTACCAAATATATCACCAAAACGTGTCAACCAAAAGCGAACACAATAACTATTGTGAAAGACTGATGTCCATACTGAGTAAATATTAGTGTCAAGTATGAACAGTTTTAACGTTACAGTATATGTATAAAGCCGAAGTGGAGTACATAAGAGGAAGAGTATAACCTGTTTTAAGAAGAGATCTTTGGGCGCGTTCTAATTTGATTACAGTATATTTAGGAACACCACTCTATGATATTCTGCAATAATAAAGTATTAATTGGGATAGGTTAGGTTAGTACCTCCCCCATTGCAAGGGAAAGAGAAGGCAGAGAGTGTCGCACCCCCGATAGAGGATTAAGAGCTCGAAGAGGCTATTCGCCGACCTCACGGCCTCAAGAGTAAGGTGAATTTATTGTTCATTCCCATTGACCACGCAAGCGAAGCCGCGGGTAACAACAGCTAGTTGATAATAAGTAGATAAGTATGTATACTTATATAAAATTATATACTTATATCATATTTTTACGAAGCATCTATACCTATATACTTCCACAATGTATTGTGGAAATAAAAATAAACGGTAAACTATCCAAGAATAATTATGAAAATATATAATGCAAGGTATTTTGAAGAAAATATTTTTTGATTTTAATTTATTTATTAAAATGAAAACTTAAAAACAATTATGGTGCTACATGTAATATTAGACTATCTACAATGGCAGTGCGTACACCAATATATAATAGAGAACTTTAAATATTAATTATATATTAAGAAAAGTAAGTATACCTATTATACTGCTTTAGTGTACCATTGACTTAGTAATTTTCATCATAATAAGTTTACTTGAAATTGAATTTAAGTTGTCTAAATACACTAGATAATCATGTTATATACAAGTATTCATAAAGAAATTAAAATGCCAGTTCTATATTTTTTTTCTTTCCAAGAAAGAAGAATGAATGAATATATCGAAATGTTTTTATTAAAGATTTTTTGTGACTAGTAGCAATACATAGGTACTAATTCATATTGTACATACAGATTTAAATTGCTAAGCAAATTCATAATTGTTGTGTATTTTAAGAATCAGATACAGAAATCTTAAAATGTATGTTATTAGATATGAAATTAAATATACTATACAATATCTTAATCCTTAAGGTTATATTACTTAAAATATGGAGTTTTTTTTTAATTTGTAAAAATATTACCGGATATTTTGATCTCCTTATTAATAAAATTTGTAAAGGAAAACCAAAAATAAATTATCAGCTAATTTAATATAATGGTGTTATGTCAATGCAGATGTTGCTATGTTGTATTTTTAATGCAAACTGCACATCGGGATACCCGTTGCAGAAGTCGTCCAGATTTGAGAGTTTCTCTTTCAGGCATAGAAAATTGCTTATCGTCGTCAATTGTCGTAAGCCAGAAACTGAGCTTGTTAACGAAATGATGACATGTTCCGCCTTCTCCGTTACATTCAATAAACGGCGTAGCTCGGAAATCTTCTAGACATGAGCCAGGGCTAGCCAACGCCTGCCCACCACCTTGTCCACCAGCACCAGTATGCTGTTGAAATATTAAAATGTTCGTTGTTTAGGTAAGAAAGCAAAGTTTCCTGTCGTCAATCACGTTAAAGCTACTAACGTATCGACTTTGACCATTCGATGCAAAATAATTTTTAAATAAGTTATTTATTTTCTTATGGGGTGAAATAGGGGTCAGAAGCATGTATAAAAGTCTGTCATTCTTAAAACTAGAAACTTGAAACTTTAATTTTGGATTACTGTTTGAAAATGAGTAAATACCTATATCAGCGGTTGTGAAAATTGTACCCCTAATAGAGCGATAAGGTGCTTGAACGTTTGTATGGAATATATGTCGGACGACTGTTCGTCTCATTAAAATTAGAAATTTTATTTTTAAACCTTTCATAATGTATTGATTAAATAAATATTCCAGAGTTTGTAAAAAATTTTAGGGGTTTTATGCAGTTCTATGTAGCCTGCTTGAGATTCAGCTCTGCAAGCAGTCTGGTCGTTCTAGCGCGCGAAAGTCACGGGAAACAGATACTTTCATAATAAATAAGTTAAAATAAGAATATATAGAGAATAGAAGTAAATGCACAATTTATGTCACTATTAAGGAAAATAGAAATAGTATGAAAATATGAATCACTCCAATTTTATTTTGTTTGTTTTTACACGTTAATGTGTGGAACAGCACTAAAAGGTTTTGGACGAAACTTTTTATTTTAGACCTATTGAGCTGGGAGTACGAGCTGTTGAACCTGCATGAGTATATATAATTAAGCAATTATTGTCTAAGCAAAATCGGCTTTCGTCGTGCTCATTTTTTGTCGAAATCTTGTAAAAATCACAAGCCTACTACTAAGCCAAGTTACACCTACATAATAATTATTATATGAAGTCACCTTTATCTGTATAAATTTACTACTACTAAATTTACTTACCATAACAAAACTGTATCCAATCCATAAAGAATTCCAGCCTCCAGGACAATTTGGTATTTCAAGAGTTTGACTATGGACAGCTATAACGTTAGCTGGTACTTCACAAACTACACACCTTGAAATATATCTAGCTATTTCTTGGTTCTCTACTGGCATCATAGGAATCGGTTGGTTGGTAGACAACCAATAACTTCTGTCATTTCTGCTAGCATAATTACAAACATCATTAAGATCACAAAACAAGAAAGGCATAGTGCTGAATTTTCGAACACACGAACCAGCGTATCCTAAGTCCTGGTTGTGTGCTTTTTCATTTCCATCAATATATAATAAAGAATAACCATCCCAAAGCTTAACATGACCAGGTTCGCATTGTGGTATAATGTCTGTTTGACTGTGACGAACTAAAAGAATTCCAGTTAAATAATCTGTGGTCACGCATGGAGCTCCAGGTGATCCCTGTAAACCTTGTAAACCGGTTCGTCCTATTTCACCTCTTTGTCCTGGCACACCTTGTAGTCCTTGAGGGCCTGAAGGACCTGGGGGTCCCATTGGTCCAGGGAATCCTCTATCGCCTTTGAAGCCTGACTTACCATCTAATCCTCTGGCCCCAATATCACCTTTAAGACCCGGGAGTCCATTTATACCTGGTGGACCACGCGGACCTGGTTCTCCCTTAGCACCGTAAATTATAGCAGCTGCTTCTCCTTTGTCGCCTTTCTGGCCCATTGTTCCTGTTTGACCTATTCTACCTTGATATCCTCTATCACCTTTATCACCAGCGTAGCCCTGTTGACCTGGTTCCCCAATAGTGCCATCTAGCCCAGCGTCACCTTTATCGCCTTTTGATCCTGTTAATCCAGGTATTCCAGGAGCTCCTTGTTGACCTTTAACTCCAGGTAATCCAAAACCAATAGCACCTTTATCTCCTTTAGGACCTGCTTCTCCAGGTATTCCATGAGATCCAGGACTTCCAGGTAAACCATCAAAACCAGGAGGACCAGCGATACCTTCACGTCCTTGTTCTCCTTTTTCACCTCTTGGACCTGGAGGTCCAGGTATACCTGAAGTACCAATTTGCCCTGGAAGACCAGGTAAGCCTTGTTCTCCTTTTTCCCCAGGGGCACCAGATAGACCTGGTCTACCGTGCTTACCTGGTAATCCAGGCAAGCCTTTTTCTCCAACTACCGTCAAGCCAGATATACCTACTGGACCTGCTGGACCTTTGTCACCTACAAAATAAAAATCAATTATTATTTTCTTATATTTTTTTATTTTTTTTTTGGGAATTTATGTTAAAATGTTGCTAAGTTTAGGTTATTTAAAATTCTTATATTTATGCATTTATACTAAAGATCAATAGAGTATGCTTAAAAATATAAATCATTTTAATAAATTACAACATTTTAACACAGAATCTGTCAAAAATAGTGTACAATAAAAAAATAACATTAACCTTTGTCTCCAGTCAGGCCTATTCTACCTATTTCACCTTTTTGCCCAGCAAAACCTCTGTCGCCTTTTTCTCCCATTATACCCTGGAATCCATCTCTACCTATTTCTCCCTTTTGACCTTTAATACCAGCAATACCAGGCAGTCCAATTTCTCCTTTTTCTCCTTTTACGTTGATAGAAGGACCTGGAAGACCTCTATCTCCTTTTTCTCCTTCAACGCCGAGCTCTCCCTTAAAACCTTCTAAGCCGATTGGACCACGTTCTCCTTTATTTCCATTGAACCCATCACGTCCAGCAAATCCTCTTTCACCTTTGTCACCTTTTTTTCCATCAATTCCAGGTAATCCTCTATCACCTTGAGGTCCTCGAGGACCATCAATTCCAGACCGTCCTTGTGGTCCAACTTCTCCAGTTAAACCTCTGTCTCCCTTCATACCCGATAGGCCTATTAAACCTCGATCACCCTTTTCTCCCACTTCACCTGGAATACCACGTGGACCGGGGAGACCCATATCACCTTTTTCACCGGGTAATCCTGGACGACCAAAGCCTGGTAATCCACTATTTCCTTTATCTCCCTTTTCACCCATTGATCCCGGACTACCGTCTTGTCCATTTAAGCCTGGTATTCCAGACATTCCTTTATCACCTTTTTGTGCAGCAAAACCTGGTTCTCCTTTAAAACCTCTAGGACCTGAAAGACCCATATCGCCTTTAGCACCTTTGCTGCCCAATAATCCAGGTTCACCAGGTGGTCCTGGATAGCCTGTGTCTCCTTTGCTGCCGGCAATTCCTTGAGGACCAGGAGATCCATTCAAACCTAATGCACCCGGAGTTCCTGGAAATCCAATTTCACCTTTGTCACCTTTTTCTCCAGGGCTTCCATCAAAACCAGTATGGCCTCGTAATCCAGGATGACCTCTTGGTCCTGGGAAACCTTTTGGACCATCTTGACCTTGTATACCAAACTCTCCTTTCTGGCCAGGTAGACCTATAACGCCTGGTTTCCCTGGTTGACCTGGATAACCTTGTTGCCCCTTTGACCCATCTCTTCCGGGTACACCTGGTGTTCCTTGAAATCCAGGAGGTCCCACAGGTCCTGATTCTCCTTTTTGTCCAGGCCCACCTGGGAAACCAGGTCTTCCCATGAGGCCTAAATCTCCTTTTTCTCCTTGCAAGCCTAAAGGTCCCGGGGGACCGTCATTACCTGGATTACCTGGATTACCTATACGTCCTTGATCACCCTTATCACCTTTCAAGCCTGGCATACCCTGTGGACCTGGCATGGATGGACCGATTTCTCCTTTATCGCCTTTAAATCCTGGAAGACCCGGGAAACCTCTTGGTCCTGTTTCTCCAGATGTGCCAGGAGAACCCATTCCACCAATATCTCCTTTGTCTCCTTTTAAACCTGGATAACCTCGGGGACCTACTGTTCCTGCACGTCCCGGTATTCCTTTTTCTCCTTTTGGTCCAGTATTACCAAAAGGTCCTCTATCACCTTTTTCGCCCGGCATGCCTAAAAATAAAGTATAGTATATGAAATGCAAATTAAAAAATATATTTTGATATGTTGCGGTTACACTTAATAAATTAAGAATATTACGTTATTTTGCTTAAAACTTAAATGGCAAGCATAAGCACAAAGTATGCTTTAATCTTCTTAATGCTTTGTAGAAGACAAGAAATATGTTATATAATTGGGAATTAAAAAAACACGATTTAAATTATCCAATACCTTGCGGTCCTGGAAGACCTGGTGATCCTAGTGGTCCTCTTTCACCTTTTGTTAGTACTTTTATTTCTTGAGGACATTGACCTGGTTCACCTTTTTGTCCAAATAAACCTGCAAATCCTTTATCTCCTTTTAATCCTTGATCACCTAATGTTCCTTTTTCTCCTTTTATAGACTCTCCTTTAGCCCCAGGAAATCCTGATAAGCCATCAGCACCTGGAATTCCATCTATACCAGAAGGTCCAATTCTACCTTGATCACCTTTTTGGCCAGGCATACCATTGAGTCCAATATCTCCAGAAGGTCCATTTGGACCTCTATCTCCTTTAATACCAATGACTCCTTTTTCCCCTGGAGCACCTTTATCTCCTTTGGGTCCTTTAATCATACTTGAAGGTATAATTGCATCTCCACCTCTTTCACCGGGCGATCCCATAGGACCCTCGTCTCCGCGTTCTCCCTTTAATAAAATTTAATAATATAAATAAAAAATATTCTATGTGTAATATAAACATATGGAAACGGACAAACAAAAAATAATGTCATAGATGTGTCCCTTATTACACATTGTACATAACATATAGTCTAAAATTACACTGTAATAGATTAGATAATTTACTAATATTTTTAAATTAAATTCTAAAATTTACAAATTATTTCATTTATACGCACCGGTGCACCAGGTGATCCAGGTGATCCATTAATACCATCAAATCCTCGTTCACCTGGTAGCCCTACTGGACCAGGGAGTCCTTTTTCACCACGTTCTCCTGTTAAACCATCCAAACCACGTTCACCTTTTGATCCGGGCGTTCCAGGCCAACAGTCATTACAACGTCCCCCAATATCACCCTTTTCACCGGGAATACCAGGAAAGCCGTTGAATCCTGGGCTACCCTTTTCACCCCTTTCTCCTGGTAGTCCCATTTCTCCAGGACTTCCAGGTGTTCCTAAAGTTGAATTCCCAGGTACTCCTCGTAAACCTGTATATCCTTTTTCTCCCTTTTGTCCTTTTTCACCAGTATATCCGGGTTGTCCATGACTACCCATTTGACCCTAAAATATATATTAACAAAGGATAGTACACATACACATTTGAACTTGTATATAAAATTATTTAATATATAATATACACATATATTAAATAAACCGATTACTTACAGGAATTGAAAGACCATCTTCGCCTTTTGGGCCTCTAGGGCCTTGAGGTCCGACAGGTCCATCATAACCTCTAGGTCCTATATCTCCTGATAAGCCACTGAGACCAGCTTCACCTTTTTCTCCTTTATGACCTGCTAAACCTTCTATGCCAGGATTACCAGATTCACCTGGACCTCCACGAAGGCCCATAGGGCCTGGTTGTCCCATATCTCCAGGTCTTCCATCTGAACCAGGAGGACCAATTGGACCAGTGTAGCCTCTTGGACCTGGTGGTCCCGGGGGGCCGCGTGACCCTGTTCGACCACCAGAAGGCCCAGGTACTCCCTTCAGTCCTCTAGGACCTGGGAAACCATCTTTTCCAGGTTCTCCTTTACCACCAGGCCTACCAGATAAACCAGCTAGACCGTCTTCGCCTCTATCACCCTTTGGGCCTCTTGGACCAGAGGCTCCATACATTCCATCTCGGCCCTTAAATTACATTTAATTTTAAAAGAAGAAATTACATTCTATTTAATAACGCTTAGCTTTTTATACAAACCAGGTAAACATAGACATGCAAGTTTACAATAAGCGACAGACGTAAAACTTGGTACGTTCAAAATATCATTTAAAAGTTGTATGAGTCCATACGTGCATGGAAATTTAAAAGCAGCTGCAGGCTTTTCTCCCGCACAGCAGGGTAGTCAGAGAGAACTTAGTGCCAGGCCACTCCGTTCGAAACTCATCGCCGTGCTTTGTCTTAGGTACAAGAGCGGAGAAATGTAAATATTAACCCCGAGTGGGAATCGAACTCGCAATCAATCGTGCTTACAGTCAGACGTTGTCCCACTGCGCAACGACGGAATTGGAAATATCCAAAAAAAAATAAAATATTTATTTTATAATAAAAACAGTTCAGTAGTAAATGTATATAAATTGTCTTTACATTTTGTCTCCTCAGGATTACAACTTTTATAACTTAAAATTTGTTCTTTTCGAAGCTTTGTCGATCCCGTTTAATTCAATTATTAAAAAATACTGCTATTTAAAAGTAAAAAGATTCTAAGAGATATGAAAAAAAATATTATAGTTTAATTATTCATTAATGAAACTGTCATTGAATAGTGCTTGTGAAATACGTTTACTTTTGCTATATAATTAGTTAATATAATTATTACTTACTCTTTCTCCAGGGTTTCCTCGTATACCCTTTTCTCCTTTAATACCCATTTGGCCCCATAGACCCTGTTCACCTGTAGGTCCAGTATCTCCTTTTTCTCCCATTCTTCCTGCTTCTCCTTTCTCGCCTTTAGGTCCCATATCTCCTTGGACACCCTTGATAGCCCCTTTATTGTCTAAAGATGGTAATGTTGCTGCTGGACAGCTAGGTCCCCTATCACCTCTGTCTCCTCTATCTCCTTTGTCACCTTGAATTGATTGTCCTTTTGATCCTTTGGAACCCTTATCACCTTTAGATCCAAGTAAACCCTACAAAAAATATTTAATATTTAGATATTTATGTTTCTGTACATTTTGGCAATATGGATATGCAACAGGTAATTAATATAAACAAAACCTCTTACCAATGGTCCTGTTTTTCCTCTAGGACCAGCTAAACCTGAAGGTCCAGTTAAGCCAACTGGCCCTGGAGGACCCTGCATACCATCAGCTCCAGGTTCACCTTTTTGGCCTTTCGGATACCGACCCATATGCGCCGCTTCTCCTTTGTCACCTTTATCACCCTTTGCACCAGGAAAACCACGTGGTCCTTGAGAACCTTTGGGTCCCATTATGCCAGGTTCTCCCTACAAACATAATTAAAAAATATAAGCATAAAAACAAATACATAAAAAAAATGAATCACCTATATTTCACTGTTTAGAATATTACAAAGTTACTTACATCTGTTCCGTTACATCCATCACGTCCAGGTATTCCAGACATACCTGATTCGCCTTGAGGTCCCGGAGGACCAGCTAGACCGAGAAAACCTTGCACACCAGGTTTTCCTCTATCGCCTTTGGGCCCTCGAGGGCCTTGAGGTCCAACTTGTCCTTTTTGACCTTTGGGACCTTGTGGACCATCAAAACCTTCATGACCAGGCAATCCTTTTATTCCTGGCTTTCCAGGCACACCAGGAAAACCCTAAAAATATTTTTAAAAATTAAATGTTTTATAAAATTTACGACTCGACCAGTTCAGTAAATATGACATTTTTTTTATTTTATTTATGACAATCTAATTAATAAAATGCAAAATATCTTACTCTGTTGCCTTTTTGAGCAAAACATTTAGGTACGCAACAGCCAGGTGCAGTACAGTTTCTATCAAATCCAGTAGTTCGTTGCCGTGTTACAGGATCGTATATAGCAAAATTTTGACCATAGCTTTGTGGTTGATTTTGCGGTGGTGGTTGTGATGGGCCAGCCGATAAATCTGGCCTTCTTGATAGCCCATAAGTATTAAATAGGTTAGTGGTCGGAACATTTTGAGGCTGATATTCCCGCTGAGGCGGCCAATTTCCTTGGGATAGCCACTGATTTTCATTAATGTTATTTTCTTCTACATCTCCTCTTTCATAAATATCCCGTTGCTAAATATATAACAAATAATTAAGAGTATGTATGTATATATAGAATTTCGTTTTTATACAATTATTGAAAGGTTGTCCAGCATGCTTGATTAAATTAACATGATAAAAACCTAGGGACAAATTACTATATTATTTGCTTTCTTTCTTTCTTTCCTAAAAAAATCTTTGCGTCTCGCACTTTACGAAGAGTTATCAGATAAAGGCTAAATTACCAATTTTTCGTAAGTAATTTGCATGAATGCTCGTAAAAACGAAAAACCACAAGAAGCTTTACGGCCACGTTGAAATTTTAAACTTGACTACACTGATACTTTACTGAGTTCAACTAGTTTTATTTGCAATATCGAACAAATCTTTCCCAAATATTTTTAGTTTCTGATTTGTCTTATATTTTTTAAAAATTAATTTATATTTTAACACTTTATAGGTAAACATAATATATTTTTAATAAAGTATTCGTGCGCTGGAATAAAAAATATAAATAGGTACAAAATATCTGATGACTAATTTAAACATCTGTGGAAAGAAAAAGCTTTAAATGTAACGTGCAGTACATTTTTAAAATATAGCATGTTACTCCATTCTTAACTCTGTTTAAAAAGTTAGTTAGTACTTCAGAACACACTTTTTTACCAGTGTTAATTATATTCCTAGAACTTTTCTGATTTTAATTTGTAAGGCGCAATAATGAATACTATTTAAAATTGTTATGTGATATTTTGCTATGATTGCATTTTGCTCGTAAAATGATACTACAAATGTCTCAGTACGCCTGATGCTATATTTCAAATAAAGTGTTAGTTGTATTAAATATATTTTTATCATGTTACAATGCAGTTTTGAATATACAATGAAAGTCTTTTAAGAATCAAAATAATAAATATAATACATGTATAATATTCAAATGAAATATTATAGGAAAATAAAAAGCTTACGTAAATTGTTGTTTAATATTTTTTATGTCGATAATGTTATGACAATCCGTTAGGTTGTATTATAAACTTATACTTTTAAAATATCTCTTAACATTACTATCGTCTTGAGTGTTAACTTACACTAAGAAGACGGCAGTGTTACAAGACTGATGTGATTGACAGCACATGATGATTGTGTGTTAATATTCCACGCGGAGAAATACTTGTGCTTAATTTTCCTCCGAGTGTTTAAAAAAAAAAAAAAATGTTTTTTTAAAAAAAAAAAAAACGTTTTCATTTCCTCAGTGTCTTTAGTTTTTTCTTTGAGTACGCAGTTTTTAATGTATGCATATAATAAAAAAAATTAATTGAATTATAATAAATTGTAAAATTATAGCTTAAATTTTTATTACGTGTAAAATTAAATATCTCAAATTTTTTTAATTATCCATGGTTACGGAAAAAGTATCAAATGTTGTAATTTTTATTGTTTTATAATTAATTTAAATAAAATTAAATCAATGTGTGAAAAATATATATGCTCTATATTGTCCATATTATTATTTTGTTCTATAGATATAAGTTTGCGCAATAACGACGTTATAGTACATCCGAGTGATAAACTTTGTCGGTCTGTGTTATTTTACAATAAGATATAAGTAAAGAAACCTATTAATTCAAAATATTATTTATGTTAGATTGATTTATATTTATATTAGATTACTGAAATTCTCATTAAAATTTCTACTGTAATAATACGTGAACTTATTATGTTGAATAATTTATCTAAAGGCTAAAAGGCGTTTTTGATGAAATTGCAAAAGGACGAATAGAAGCTGACGGACCAGTCGGTTCGCGTGCCCTTTCGCTGTCCCTACATTCCCAAATTCTTACAAAATTTTATTTAAAAGAGCACAAAATTACATTTATTATTTTCTAAATAATTGTTAAAAGTACTCACCGTATTTACTCCTGTTAGGGTCACTAAAACAGTCACCAACCTGTTAAAATAATAAAAAAGAGATAGATTTCATATAATTCATTATATATCAGATAAAATTAATTGAATTATTTAAAAAGTAGCTTAATATATATATATATATTATTAAATATATTACTTGTGATAAAAATAGATAAAGCTTACAAAAGTACGTGAACCGCCATAGCCCGGAGCGCGCAGCGCCTGTGTCCCGTGCGCGCGCGCTGTTTGTGCCGGGATACTAAGGAAAGAGAAGCACTCGGGCGGCGGCCTGAGCGCCCCCGCCCCGCAACTGCGGCGGCGATGGCGGCGCTCGGGCGGACCGGCCTGCGGGCGCGCGGCCAGTAGTGCGGCACAGCCATGTCGGGCCCGGCGCGTGCGCGCCTTCTCGCGACGCACCTCGTGCCCGCTGCTCTTCTATTGCTGACCTGGATCCCATCACCTGGTACTGCAGTGAGTACTTTACTTGAGCGCACATATTAGTTTGCTCTTATTGCATGATAAATCTGCAACTGCCAAAAGACTTCAACGAGTTCGCAATCGTTGAAATATGTTCATAGGTTAACTGCACTAGTTCGGTTATTCTAATAGAAAAGGGATATAAAACGTACACGACATAAAATCATACATTAGAAATACTTCATAGGTCGTAAACATATTTTGAAAAAAAAGCAATACAAATAGCAAAACATTTACACTAAGCGAAGATACAAATTATATTTTAGTCATTCTAGTTTTAGTCAATCTCTACCACTTTTTTGCATGACTATAGTTGGAGAGGTTTCCATCGCATTTTAACATGTGAGTCGGCCTTTTTTCAATTCTAGTTTAAAACATACTTGTCGAATCAAAAATATTACTTGATGTCAGGATATTGGCACACTTAAGCACCTTACTAATAGAAAAATACTAAATTCTGTTCCTAGAAAAAGTGTTGACATTTAACATTTACATTATACATAACATTTAATAAAATTTTTAAAGTAAGAAAGTAGTCTTGAAAAGTTTTAGACAAAAATATGTTATAGAATGTGTTAATATAGTAACAAAATCATTATATGTTATATGGTAGAAAAGGCTAAAGCGTTTTGTGGGCATTTTTCTTTCGAAATGATTGAATTTTGTAGTTATCTAGCCTTCAATAATATAATTATGATTTATTTTAAATAACATTGTATATCTCAAGTCAAATAAGCATCAACAGCAATCGTCAAAATAAAGCATGCTTAGATTTTTATATCATAAGTCATTGAGATACTGTTACTTAACTTAAGCAGCGTTTTCTTTTTGTTCCTATATTGATATCTAAGCTTTTTAGCTAAGCATTTAATCTCTAGCCGTACCTAGACGATTCACTCTGTACACTGGGCCCATAATATGCCCTTGCCCATAATATTAAAATTGCTAGATCAGCAGTGTTCTCGGTGGTGAAAAAAATTCCCTAATTGCAAATAAAACCTTCACTTGCATCACATTGATTAGATTCGGTGGAGACTCTATGGACTACTGCAGTGTTAGCAACTTTTAAAATGGAATAAATATTTGAATTTAAGAGCTATCTATCTGCGTTGCACATGGCCGAGGAATGGGTATATCTTATATACACGGTTTCCATATTGCGATAGTAAGCAGTACTAGTTCAGGTTTTGGCTGATGGTACTTCTCATGAAGAGGCGTTAAACGAAGCACATATTAAATTTGACGACACATCATATAAAAGTATAAAAGCATAGTGCTGAGGAAGATATTAACGGATTCTCACTTCTGGCGCATGAATAATAACAAGATATAAATATAAGGTGTTTTAAGAAAAAATATATTTTGTGAAGTCCCATACTTTAAGGGCCAAGGTTCATAGCATGATACAAAAGATACAACACATACCAGTTTTACCCTTAAACCTTAACTGCATTTTTTTCCTTTTGGGTTTTAATTGATGTACTTTTTTGCTTTCACAATGTTAATTCAACCAGACGTAATAAATATTAATTATGGAATTTAAATTGATTTTGGAATAATACGTTAAAAAATCATTATCAAAAATACGCTACCTTCGTAATTCCACATTACATGGTTCTAAAAATTTATAAATTTCGTATCAATGAAGTATGTAAAATACTTTTAAAATATGAAAATGCTTAGCTTTTCTCATTTTAAGTATATTAAAACTCCTTCAAAAAACACAAAAACAGTTAAAGTATGCTATTCATGTATGTTATAATAAATATATTTGACTATGTTTCAAAATTCAACATTTTAAATATTTTTGTATTGTTAAATTAATTAATATCGAAAGTATACGTTGTTTTAAAATGTTTGCATTAGGCATTCCATAAAAGACCGTGCTAAACTTTTTATAAAGGATTATGTGACATATGACGTTGGTATAATTAAAATTTTACACGTAGGCAGAAAAAAGTCACTACAAATTTTAGACTTTTATAGAATTTTTCGGAATGATTATATCAGTTTTCACAATACTAAATTTAATGTAGTAGAGACCTTTTATTTTTTATAAAAAGTTCTTTACTGCAAAGATCAATACGGGGGCATTTTAATATAAATTAAATATATATCTTGTTCATTATTTCAGTATCTGAAACATTGAGTTATAATTAACTTTTTTTAATAAAATAAAAAATGAACCTCAGTGATGACATCGATGTTTTGTTGTATACAGAGATAGCCTTTGTGATTATCTTATCGAAAAGTTTCAACGAGTCAACAATTGGAACTTTGACGAATGAAACTATCGCCAGAAGCTAAAGGCACATTGAGTCCGAGTTATCAAATATTTACAGTAGTAAATTAACTGTTTTGAACTTTGATGTATAAAATATATAATATCGATATTTGATTAAGCATCAAATAAAAATATTATTTGCCTATTAAATACGACGTACATCTCGATATTGTTATATCGGTTTGAAAACAGTGCTCTAGGAGACATTTATTTCCCGTTAAGCGCATTTGACAACTTAAACGATTATTAATAATTTGTCTATATGTCTCAATTTTTCTTAATACTGTAAATAATACAGTTAAGTTTGTTGAATACTATATGATGTTACATTTTATTAGGAAAAAAATTAATACATATGTATATATTTTAAGTTGTACAACTACTTTTTGATTGTTTGGTTGACATTTTTTTTACCACCCTTATTTCTAGTCCTTTCGGCAAAATAAGCAAGAAGAAAATGTAGTCACTTATATATATACTAGAATAAAACATGTCTGTAATTAAATAAACTTTCGATAAAATAATTTTAGGACAAGAAAAAACTGTGATAAAATATGTAAAAAAAAATGTCTGTCTGTTTTTCTGTACGTATCTTTGGAATTACTGGACGGATTTGAACGTTTTTATATAGCTTTTAAGCCTGGGCATTTTATAGGCATAGGACTTAAAATTGCTTACCACCAAGTTTAATGCATTTAAATTGTTTTAAATGCATGCTCTCGGAGTATATTATTAAAACTACCCACTCTAAAGCAATAAAAAAACCGATACATTGAATTAGTAAGCCCTAACTAATGTACGATCGACACCTATATTTATACCTACTTATTCTAATATTGTTTCCATGAAAGTGGCTTATGTATTTAGTGGAAATAAAATATATCTTTGAAAGTAAATTGATTTCGAACGGTGGAGCACTGTATGTAGAACCATAATAGACCAGCTAGTTTCGCTTTTTTCTCTCTGATAAGGATAATACAGAGTGTTGAGCTTCGGCATTCAATACGGAATGTCATCAAATCGGATGGAATGGGGAGAACGGAGTAAGGCTACGTCCTTATACCTACTAAGAAACAAAAACGTGAAGTTGAAATAAAATTACTATCATCTAGAATATTTGATAAAACATTTGAAAATTACCACCTTAACGAGAGTTACTATAATTATCGGTCCAAGTTTCAATGTCAATAGGTGGTAAATGAAAGTAGTATTTCGTATAATCATAAAATCCACGCAAATGAAGTTGCGGGCATCAACTAGTACGAAAATAAACTTACATCAGTCAGAGTATGGTCAAAAAAAGTTAAGTTAGTTTAGTAATCGTATTAATAATAAACCCAAATATAATTTATTTTAATTTTGTTAGTTAGCTACTTAATATTCTTCTTTTAACACTTAAAAATAACAAAGATGTATTTTTTTTCTTTTATTAAATATAATACTTTTTGACAAGGTTCCAATAAGAATAACAGTCACGTCAATCACAAATCGTCGAATTTCTATATAAATATGTGTTAACACTTTTACTTAGAAAATGGTGATATAAGAAATACCATTTTCCATAAATGTTTTGAAAGCATCAAATAATGAATAAAAGTAATAAAAAAGACAACAAAATATTTTAGGAAATGATATTTTCGTTTATGTCATTGAATATAGTAATATAATTAGAAGGGTCCACCTATTAATGTCGTCAATATTGACGTTATTGCATATTTGCACATGCCACCTAGTAAATTAATATTTATTTAATATTAGACGTTCGCCGCATGGCCTGCGTTTAAGCACACGACTAAATTATTAAGTTTTTTCGCACTTTGCTTAAATTTATAATTCAGATATTTCCTACACATACTATGCATACGCGGAAAATTATTTCTAGCTAACGGGATCATATAAACTTTCCCACTTAAAGCTCTTTGCTCTTTTTATTTAGTCTTTCCAGCCAACATTGCTTATCATAAGATTTACAGTTACATAAATTACAATTGTAAACTAATTAATAAAATTATACAAAGGCGTTAGTTTTTTTAGTTAAATCGGCGTTAAAAATTTAGTTGGCAGTCTGAATTATAAGTAAGCTCTTACAATATGACACGTTTATAAGCTGTAAATGTAATATAATATTTATATATTTACATATCTATACATATGTATTTTAGTATTGATAATTTTTTTATTTAAATAAAATGAGCACATTGTTTAGACATAATATATATCTTAAAAATATAAAAAGTTCTTCTTAAATTTGACAATCTGTTGTTACCGTAACCTTTGCTCTATTATCGTTTAAGTCTTATATAGACCGCCAACTGGCAACGCAATTATCATTCAGCAGCCTCGTGACCTAAAAAAATATTTATTAAAAATATTTATACTGATAATTATCATTGCGGCTGATTGCGGCCAGTCTCGTGTAGCTTGCATTATTGATTATATCAGTGGAGTAGTAGTTAATGGGTTCCTTATATAGATTTTTCACTTCAAAATCCATTCATTCATTCATTTTGATGTTTTAATTCTTTATTTAAACTTCAAATTATTCTTTACATTATAAAATTCACCCCTTTGAAAGAACAAAAATGACTGAATAGGATAAATTTAAAAATCAATGATTACTTTAAAATACACGAAAATTATGATGCTGAATTTGAAGCTATGTATATAAATATTTTAAAAATATTGTCCATTGGTTAAGAGTATTTATAAACCTCCAACACACAATAAAAAATAATGTTAAAACTTGCTAATCAATGTGAAGTCAAAAACGCTACAAGAAATAAATGTCATATAAAATAAAAATATAAATGTAGAAAAATACATGCAAAAATAAAAAAAAAATCCAATGGCAGTACTAGGATCCAGGCCGTCGGTGGCTGTCCTGAGGGATGACCTATACAAGTCTCTTTTGCAGCCGATTCTTTATCGAACAGTTAGGCGGTAGCGTATAGAAGATCATATTTTCGAAATAAATTATAATTATTTGATGAAAATTTAACTTTCTTGAGGCGGAATTTACTTAAGTTGTTAAATTTTGTTAGCAATATTCTACAAAGTATATTATATCTATAAGTTAATATAATATTGTAGAGGCACCCTTAATGCGTATATTACGTAAATTATATGTAAATTTATACGAATGGTCCTAATACGTGCAACTTTATTGATTTAATATATTTGTAATGCCTATTATAAAACATTAGCTTTCTGCACCTCTCCCTCATAATAATTTTAACTCAGCCAAATTTCATATAAGGAGTACAGAGTTCTTTTTCTTAATAACTTTCGCGCTGTTAAATATTTAAAAACAAATACAACGTAATATAAGCCTTAGTACCTATTACTTTTAAATAATATGAGTAAATTATATTTAATAATTAACCGATATTGAGTTATTTAGCTTTTAAGATACTATATTCGGTACCTTATCTCAATTATAATTAAACTAATTCTTCATTTTATTCTTTATCATTTTCTGATAACCTCTTATGATTTCGAGTGTGACGCGTATCGACAATTAAAACATTGAGATATTATTAAAGTAATTTAACCTATTTTTAAAAATCCTTGAAAAGAGATTAAATATTCCATTCCTAATGTATATTAAATAAATAATATAAATAGCGTCACAAAAATCTGAACAGTAAACTAGTAAAATGCATACACGTTTTATCAGAAAACACTCTTCTCTTACAAAACCAGAATATAATTAGAAGTACTGTAACATTTTTGGTTAAACTTTAATTAGGTAATGATATAAAACCAATGTGGGTCGAAAAAAATATTATAAAATAGGTCAAAACCAACTTCCATTCACAAAGCTTTCGTAACGAGGTCGCGGTATGAATAGCAGGATCTCTTATCAAACGGACGGGAAACTGCTATCAACTTGTCGTTAGATATATAATACAATTTTTGCAATAATTGCCGAAATAATGATATTGTAACTCCCACGATGCTATATCTCATGCGTATTGACGTGACCCCGAGATTAAATTTTTTGAAATTGGGTTCACGTATCTATATGTACTTAATGTTTATACTCACATATATATTGACCTATTACTTAGTTACAACTGATGTAGACAAAATAATTCAGCGTTCCTATTTAAACAGGTTTAGTTCGAAAACCAATTTAACAACGGTGACAAAAATATATATTAAAATAATACTAAATTACATTTTTATAGACTTGTTATTAACTTACAATGCAAACAAAACGTTATGTGATTGTAGTTTATTCCGGGGTGAGTCGTCCTGTCAATAGTCGGTCGCAATTCATTAGTCGATGTTTTATCGCCATGACGTAGAGCAACACAGAACGTTGAACCCAAGAGGAAGTATTCGTCTTCCTCAATTTTTAATATTATTGTTATAAGTTAATAAACTTATAGTGTTAATTATATTATCTATAAATGTCACTTAACTGTATAACCTCTACTAAAGCGGAAGCAAAGTTATTAAAATATTTATATTTATATATATAAACTAAATATCACGTAAGTTCATTTCATTGATGAGTAATTCATCAAAAGCATGTTACACGACAATTAAATATGTGGTAATATAAAATGATACAAGCTATGTTAAAGTATGAATATAAGGGCCTATTGCAAAAGCTTGTAAGTCTATATATCTAAGAAAAGAAAATCACGTCAGTTTCTCTTTAGAGTTCTAAAGTTCTTTAGAGTTTGAAATATAAAGTTGCATCGAAATTTGATTAGCGCCTAATATTTTAATAAATAAAAATCGGGAATTTATTGTCCATTAAAATATTGTGTCAACTGCACAGGTTTACGATTATGCAATTTATTTAAAATATATGCAACTACTTTATAGGTTCCTAAATATGATGTGCTATTTATTACAAACAATTTAACAAACAAACAATTTATTAAAAACTATTTATTATAACAAACAATAGCCTTATGCACATCTATCGCTTATTGATGTTTTCATAATATGTAGCTAATTTTTGCGACTAAAAACGTGTTCATTTCAGGTTGCCTTACTTAAATCTATAATAATTGCATAGCTCAATGCGTTATTCATGGGCTGATTTTATGACTACGTACATTGCTCTGAAAATTATTGCTAACTTCCAGTAAAAGAAAATAGGTCAACAGTTTCAGTGCGGTAACAAAAGCCAGTTGAACGTACTGCCATATTCTTGATCTAAATTTAGCACAGAGTCACTGACAGTACGTAAAACAATAAATTGATGATTTAAAGATTAAATAATATATCAGTACAGTTCTTAGTGAATAAATTTGTATAGATGTTGCCTGTCAGCCCTAGAAATTTAAATCTTATGACAATGGTTCCTAGATTTGGTTTCAAAAGCAATAATAAATCGAATTACTGTTTATAGAGTGCCGACCACCTTATATTATTTTTAATTGAGTAGGCACTTTAATATGATAATAGTGGTAAAGACCACATAATATATTAAAATTATAATATGACATTATGTTTGTACTACACTACATTATAAAAGTATAAAGGTAATTTTATGATAAAGAAATTACGACCGAGGTACACTAGAAGAACGTTTATGATTTGTCGGGGTCACCAGATACCGGCAAAAAGCTCGTAAAACCCACAACGTCCCATTTTCTCAACTTGTAACGTTATAAATTAGATTTACTAAAATATTGACTGTTTTAAATAGCAAAATGTTTCATATTCATGCAATTTCATTTATGTTATTAGTTTTTTTTTGTTAGCGCATAATTTGTATAGCTTTTTCAATAAAAAACCAATCATCAATCCTAAAATCATTTATTTTCTTATTAACGGTTCATAAATAAGTAAATAATGTAAATATCACATGGGTACACGTGTTAGTTTGTTAGCATTATCCAAGCCGCAGAGGTTTTGTAGGACGCGGGGTCGCGGGACGGACGCTGCGGGATGTGCGAATGGCCGTTATCGCTTGGGACACTGCAATGATTGTTTATCCAGCCCGTTCCTTGAATTGCAATAATGAGTCACTCGTTCTATAATCGACGGCTTCTGTAATACCTACCATGGTGCCGTCATCAGTTGCTAACAGGACTTTTCTGATTGTGATTACAATTCCGAAAGTACAAAAAACAGATGGTTTAAAAATTGTATTACATTAACATACAAGAAATGGTTATAATAATTATAATTAAAATTGTAGACCTTAAGAAACTTTGTGATTATTTACCTAACTATATTTTAATTGTATGCTTTAAAAATGTTGTATTAAGTTTCATCTATATTGCTCAAATTACTCTAATTTTGTTTAAAAAATATATCACTGTACTTTTACAAAAGTGATCACACTTCTCTATCTGTAAAAGACTTGCCGTGTATGTAATCATCGCCTGCCTCATTTATACTGACCGAGCACATTCTTTAAAATCAAATAGCTGCTTCATATTGCAGGACTGGGATGTGCGAACTAATAACATTAATCATTATGTGTTTAATATCAATACAAGAAAATAGTATGAAAGTATAAGTACGGTAATGAGAAATGAGAATGAGAAATGCAATCGATTTTAAAGGATAAAATTTCTATATATTTAATTAAATTATATAAAATTTCAAATATATTAACAATCCAATAAAAAACAATAAAAAAAAATATGTAACGAAGCACTATTGCGCTGCAAGCACGGCACAAGCAACAGCCTAAGCGTTGCAGTTGGACAGCATCTATCTGTAAAGCGGAGAACGGAGTGCCTTGGCACTAGGTTCCCCCTACCTAGCCTGCTATGTGGATTTGAAAATCAAGAATCATATTGTAAGCACAGCATATATATGTACATATATATATATATATATATATATATGTGAGTTACAAATTTCATATTTAGCCAGAAGAAGAAGAAGTTTTTACAAAAAATATTTCATTTGAAAATACGACTATAAACATATCAAAACCAGTGGTATGCTACCGGAAATGTGGTTGCCCACGCAATCGCGCATTACCGGAAGCCGGATGTTACTTGTAAGTTGGTTCGCAATACGTAGGCAGTTACGAAAAAAGTTATGACTGACTTTGCATAGATTTCTTAACATCAGATCAGTTTCTATTGGCTATATTGACAATGAAACTAAAAAAATAAATACTGAAACAAAAACATATCTACGATCAAAAACAATCTGAATTATTTATGTCGTTTGAAACCTAAAATCAGATATTTGTTCCCGAATATATGTTCATTACCTTATTTACAGGTTCCTATTCACAGGAACTCGAAAGTGGTGCATTAGTTCCGAATAATCTCAGCACCAAAATGGTGACGAATAGTATGCGAGACGTAACCTAAAAAAGTGTTCAAAGTATAAAACAGTTCAACTCAAATCTTATATGGAAAATACTAGATGATGTCTAGTAAGCAAAATATATTTGAAAAAAAATCTTTTTTGTCACTAATAGTACTTTTACAGCTATGATCATAACTTTTTATAATTATTGAATAGTTTTAAAAACTATTCTAACTTAGATAATATGTAAATAAATAAAGTACAAATATATATATTAATATGTGATAGAAAAACCTTTTTAATCCCTCTGGCTTTAATTATAATAAGTTATTTTATTTTTAAAAATTATTGAAGCTTACTTTACTTAGAAGACAAATGAGCATCATTTTTAGTTAGTATATTATAATAATGTATTTATAAATGTATGACAAAAAATATATACGAGGATGAAACACTGTCTTCTTAATAAATAAAATAAAGACGCAATCATAACGAATAGGTACCGGCTTTAAGATGTATCATATAACTTTAATCATGTATGTGTATTGAAGTTATTTATATTATTACATATATCACAATATAATCGCATTATTTTTGAATTGCTCTGTTTTACGTGAAAACCATCATTAAAGTATATAAATAAAAAAGGCACGAAAACGTGACCTAAACGGAAACATAAGTAATGTGATGATGTGAGTTTCTTGTAGATACAATTTTATTTGTCAAATGCTCTTCAGTACATCAGGGAACACTGAGATTCAGAAAATAGAATTAGTTTTCTCTCGTAGAAACTCAGAAAAGCTAATGAAAATCACTTTAACTTACGTTCTTACGTTTGTTCTTACGAAAATTGTTCTAACATCATAATATTTTTTTAATATTATGTAAAACAAGAGAAACTATGTGTAAAGTGATATTATAATTAATTAAGTTTTAACTGGAAAATATATATATTATGTAGTATGTAGTATGTACTAATGCTGCTATGCGGGAAAAAGCGTAAACTGCTTAGTTGTAAATTTTTATCAACGATATGAGAATAGAATATTAGCATTAGAACGGGAAAATTCATATGTTATTTTGTTGGACAATCATATGAAATTTTAAGCCTTAGAAATAACACTTACAATATTGGTAATTTAATAGCTAGTAAGGGAAAATTTGTTGTTGTTATAAAGAAGGTTCCTTCTTTCGGTTGATTGTTGAATTCAAAAGGAGTGACTTCATAGGTACCTTTTAAATAGTCTATTTTTAACATTTTAAAGTGTTATTCACACACTTAGGAAATTAAAAAAACACTTTTAGAAAATAATACGCATAAAAAATTGGAACGCAGTGGGATTCAAGCTTCCCGCGTCTCTAAAAAGCCGTCCAAGCGCTCTGACCCCTAAGCCATGCGTTCTGACACATCCGGCTACGTCAAAATTTTATACGCTTATTACAACTTATTTTTTGTTGTTAGCATCTCAGGGAGGTTTTTGCAAATTTCTGCTACGAAGAATTGTTCTACGAATAATGTTTGGCGCGAGAGAATGCGTTTTATTAAATATTTTTTATGTTATTCATACACTTGGGAAATTCGGCGGGTACGAATCCCGCTGCCCGTCCGTGTACCATCAATAGTGCTTAATGTTCAGTTCGTAAACAAGCTAAAATATTACTTTAATTTTAACATTTTTAAGTGTTATTCACACACTTAGGATAAGGAACATATTCACAAAAAACGTATAAACAGTCGCTCTACGTTTAAATATTTCTATGTTTTCTTAAAGTATATTACTTTTATTTGGGCTTAACGTGATTTTTCAGACAGTGAAAAGACAAATTTATATTTGAAGGGTCGCACATTTAATTTATCCGACAAACTGTTAACCGTACATAAAATTATAAAAACATTTTGGTGTAAATTCAATTTTCTACAACTTAGGTTATGTAATTTTTATAAACCAATATTATAATAATATGGTATCAATGAAAAACTTTATTTTGCCAACATGTCAAAAATAACAATATTTGACCATACAGAGTACAAACCTGTTTCAATTAGCTGTCTATACCCAGTCACTCTCAATAATCAAATTTTACTATTTTATAGCTTTTAGTAGACAGCTCTTATAATGATAAATGAAGTGTTTCAATTATTTTGCTCGTAATTTTTATGTCAAATAAAGTGATGATTTGTCCGTATTGCCATAGGCACATAAATTTGGTTTGCTTCAAGGTGACGCATTTAGTATCAAAATTTATTGTCGTAATTTTGACTCTATGACTCTATCTTATCACATTAGGATAATGAAATGATACTTATTAGCATTTCATTCAAATGAAAAGTTAGGGCCGTTTGACATTGAGTTTGTTGCATATAGCTGCAGCCCAGCAATGACACAATTTATATTAAATTGTCATAAAGTAAATTTTGCAATCTGTTTTTATGTATTAGAATAAATTGGCAACGTCATTCTTAATAACCGTGGACAGTGTTTTGTTACGTCTTCTATTTCGTGTCTTTATAGCTGAGCAAATATGGACTGACAAGAATAAATTTTATTTCTTTGTAAATAAGGTAAATTAATCACATAACCTCTATTCTCCACTATACACATTTTTTCAGTATGTTCAGTGACGAAACCTTATTTCTGTAAAACGCTCTTATTTTTCGTCCTGTGCAATCTTATGTTTTAAGTTACCTACTAATGTAATGTTTAAAATTTCACTTTACCAGTGCAAAAATCCGGATCATTAGTTTTTTTATTATGTCAGAGGTGCCTTTTGATTATAAAAAAAAATTCAATTGAGTTCTTTACTTATGGAGCTTTGAACGTGCAAGTAAAACAAAGTTTGTGTTGCCTGAAACAAGCCATCACTTTAAAATACGCCTTTTTCAAATAGTTCTGAAATTAATATTAGATTACATTTTGAAAGTATTAATTGGGCTGAATTATAGAATAATAGGGCTGGAAGTTGAAAATACTATTTAGTTTATTGTTTATATACAATGTAGAACTGAGATTCGAAGTTGAATCTATACTTTGAAAAATTTAAAAAAGGTTGCTACTTTTGCCATTCCACAATATTTGTCAAGAAAATAATTAAGATTATTATAGAGTGGCATCACTAAGAAATAAAGTCAAATTATATCAAATTGTGGTAACATAATGTAGGAAGTACAATGATCTCACATTGATTGTGGCAATCGTATGTATGTCGCAGTTCTTGTCGATAAGGCACGTTTCTTAAGTTATTAAATTTATATATTCTTAATAGGCCGTTACATAGCAACCACTCTTAGAGATACAACTTATGATATCTTAGTTAATGACAAACATTGCAAGGTTTTAGGTGACAGAATTTCTTATAGGCACACAATATTTATATCAACTTCATATTTTTTCGAGGGGGATAGAACCCACAACCTATTACGATTACAGTCAGACGCTGTCCTATTGCATTGTGGAATGGCCTCATTTTGTTTATATAATAACTGAATTATTTATATTACTTATTCAGATATTCTGGAATAATTTTCTCAAAACTTAGTAATCAGTCATTGTATATATTTAAAACCAAAATAATCAATGTAAAATTGTCTGATTTTTTGATTTTTTGTTTGAGATTCTTACTATAATTATGTGATTGAAATTAAATTTGGATTGTAATAAATATAATTACAATAAAATTATTAGTGTACCGTCATTATTATTAGTATTACCTACAGTATTGAGCACCTTTCAAAAAGTTTTGCGCAGTTTGAGGGATTATTAAATTGGAGGGTTCTTTTTTATACTTTTAATTGGTTAATTATTATAATAAAATCAATATACTCTCCAGAACTTCCTTCGGTTTAATTACGGCAGAAATTACTTTTGGTAAAGATTGTATAGATTTACTTCCTAAGCTAAAGCTCTTTAGCTCTTATTTCGTGTTTAATGTGTGGCTTGTCCAGATAAACACCACTAATGCTCAATGCTCAAAAGTATTAAATGTAGAAGCTTTTTCCCGCATAGCGGGGTTGTCAGAGAAAACCTAGTGACAAGACACTCCGATCTCGATTTCTGCCCGAATTTGACATATTGCGTGTTGAGTTGAACTTAACGGGGCGTCGCTAAATGATTTCAATACCTTCAATATTTAAAAAACATATTTTATAACCAAAATCTCCCATAAAAATAATATGTAGTTATATAAATTCAAACCACTTCTTTCTTGTACTTCTATACTTTGTTACCTTTATTATTACGTGTTACCGTAACTTTATATTGATATTGAAATAATGTTATATCCAGGTTGTATGCAATCAGACGATATGTAAATGCGATGGACTCCAAGGCGATCGTGGTGACCCGGGGCCACCGGGAATACAGGGACCACAGGGCGAATATGGCGAAGATGGACCCGAAGGCCGTATTGGCTTGCCCGGTGAACCAGGTGATTTCGGTCAACAAGGAGATTACGGTGACAAAGGAGAACGAGTACGTTACCTAAATAATAATAATAATATATCTATATAATTTTTAAAATGCAAATTGATTGTTAAACAATTAAATTTCAGGGTATTGTTGGACCTTATGGGAGAAGGGGCGACACTGGACCTCAGGTAAAACGATTCTTAATAAAATTAATATTTTCTTTAAATATGTTTGTATGTTCAAACATACTTTTGAATCGCTTTCGCTGCCTCATGACTTCGGGATGTAGAAAACCGTATCTTAGCTTATAACGCTTATATAAATATATCCATATATTGTGCATGCCAGTGTAGTGGCTAATTTGAACATGACATATTTATAATGAGTTAAAAATAATATCTCGCGGACTTTTATGTTGACATTAATGAAAACATTCAATCATATTTAATCATATATTTTATGTAAAACCAATACTTCTTGCAGCGCACGCCATTTTTTTCCGTGTTAAATAGTATCGACATATCTATGACTAATAAAATTGGGCAATTACTTTTTGAATCTATCCACTACAAATAAAAAACCAAAACTTTCCTTGATCAATTTTATGTTGATTGATTTAGGGACCATATGGGCTGGAAGGTGTTATAGGTCTAGCTGGCTTAGATGGATGTAGTGGTATTGATGGTGTTATGGGTCCTCCTGGACTTCAAGGATATCCTGGTGATAGAGGAATTCCTGGCCCTTTCGGGGAGAAAGGACTACAAGGTTTAGCTGGTGAAGGTGGAGTAAACTCAAGAGGGGCAAAAGGAGAGCAAGGTGACTATGGACGTCATGGATCGCTTGGGCCAGCTGGTCCAGTAGGCTGGAGAGGTGACAGTGGGGCTCCAGGATTAGAAGGTGATCAGGTAGGAAAATATAACCTCACAAACATTTTAAAATTAACATAGTATATATTTATAATCAAATTATTAAAATATAGGGTCCTGTTGGATATAAAGGTGAAATAGGATATAGAGGAGAGTCTGGTGGCGATGTTGTGGGCTCGCCAGGGGAAAAAGGAGACCAAGGAGAAATCGGAGAAGCCGGACGACCTGCTCAAGTGATATATGTAGATCAAGTCCAACAGAATGTTACTATATTAGCAAAAGGAAATAGAGGTGAAAAAGGATTGCATGGATCTCAAGGAGTAAAAGGAATTAAAGGAGAACGTGGTTCAAGCGGATTTCCGGTAATTATATTTACATATATATATTTTAATAAATATTATTTATTTGATTAATAACCTTTATGTTATAAACCATTTGTATAGTAATAAAGTGTATAAATGCTAGAAATTAAAGTAAAACGCTATAAATCCTTAAACCATTTTTAATAATATATACATCAGTGGCAAAAAGTCGTATAATCCGATTCCAATTTGGTTATCTTTACAAATATAACTAACTCACTAACATTAATTAATACAATATTTTTTTTTAATATAATGAATGAGTTGTATTGACAACTCATCAAGTACTGAAAATAGCTATAAAGAGCCTTACTTTATAAGCTTCCTCCTTAATGTTAACGTTATATTTACAATATTTACCTACCGCACGTATTGTACTATGATAAAAGAGATTTTAGCGCAAAGAACAGCCGCTGGCGACTGTTTTACCATCTAATCATAGCCGTCGTGATTGGTCTTTGACAAATTATATTATTTCTTAAAAAAAAATATTTCTATTGATTTCCAAGAACGTACTTGTAAGTACGTATACGTTCGTGCTTGTAACTTGTATATTAATCACTCCACTTATTTTAGGCCCAATTTAAATAATTTTGTTCTGTGATAGTTAATTATGTAGTGTGTTCGTTTCAAGTATCTGTTAAATAGAATTTATCATTTTAATTCACACAGAAGATTGTAAGACTAATTCGAAACTTTATACTGGTATGCAAATAGGCCATTTCAAAGATGCCAACACATCTTCGTAGTTGCTATAATGCCACTTAATAAAATTATCATTGTCTCAATCATATTGAAAGTGTAACCTTATTATTCTTAAGACATCATTATTTGACTTCTGAATTTTAGAATGGACCAGCTTAGTTTAAGAAAATTTCGTACTTCGCCACCGATGTACATATATAATCTATAATACATATTATTTTGTATAAATATAAATGTATATATTTTTTACATTTTTTAAAGTGTTATTCGCACACTTCGGAAATTGTAAAATACCTATTTAGAAAACGTATAAAAATTTTGAAGAGAGAAGAGATTTGAACCCGTGCCTCTTGAAAACCGTTCTATTGAACGGGTTCAAATCCCGCTGCGCTCAAATTTTTATACTTTACCTAAATAGGTCTTTTTCAAATATAAATGTATTTTTTTACTTATTTAAAGGGTCCAAATGGTCTTAATGGACCTCAAGGCTTTAAAGGTGATCAAGGTGAAGAAGGACCAAGAGGTAAACCTGGTCATCGTGGTCTCGAAGGACCTACCGGTAGCAAGGGAGATAAAGGATGGCCAGGATATGCTGGGCCTGATGGCGAGGATGGTCTACTAGGGTCCAGAGGAGAGGATGGAAGACACGGAATGCCCGGTGAACAAGGATTTATGGGAGAACCTGGAATCTATGATGAAAGTTTGAATGAACCGCTCTTACCAGGTTCAATGGGCCCACAAGGAACCGTAGGATTACAGGGCCCAATAGGACGAAGAGGTGCAGATGGGTCAGTTGGCACTCCCGGTATAATGGGTCCTTCAGGTCCACCCGGGATTAAAGGTCTCCCTGGTAGACCTGGACCACCAGGAATATCGCCCAAAGGTGAACCAGGAGATGATGGTTTTAAAGGTTTACCTGGGCTTCGTGGATTAACAGGTAATCCAGGTCGAATTGGAATCATAGGTCCAAAAGGCTTTAAAGGAGCCACTGTAATAGGACCAGATGGTGAAGAAGGTATGCCTGGCACAGACGGTATATCTGGTCTAAGAGGTGATAGAGGAGATGTTGGATTTATGGGGCCACCTGGATTTCCTGGACGAGGTGTAACTGGTGCTGGTCCACCGGGTGAAGATGGTCCTACTGGACGTCCTGGAGTGACAGGTGATGTAGGGGTATCAGGTCGCCCTGGTTTACCTGGTTATAAAGGAGAACGAGGCGAAAACTGTCCATTTTGTCCTTCAGGTGAATATTTAAAAATAATTATTACTTTATTAAATTGACATAAACTTTCGTATCAAGTGGTATAAAAATAGCTAAAGCAACGCGTATTTCACACAACGACAATTTAACAAACAAGCTCATATGCATTTGATACGTACATACATTAATAGACTAAGGAATTAAAATAAAGTTGGCTGTAAATAATTTAAGTATGTATTATTTTGCTTTATAGGCCTTCCTGGAGCAAAAGGACAACGAGGAGATGATGGTTATCCCGGTTTAAAAGGCTATCCAGGGTATGAAGGACCTCTTGCACAGCGCGGACGTAAAGGAGAAGCCGGTTCCCCAGGACTTAATGGACCAACTGGTCCAAAGGGAAATAAGGGTCAAGCAGGAATGGCAGGTCCTCAAGGTCGAAAAGGACACAAAGGCCGGCTTATTCAGCCACCGATGTCGTTAATAATAGCCGATTCTGGACCACCTGGTGAGCCAGGCAAGTACAAAAATGAATTAACAATAATTTATAATGTATAATGATAAGAAAAGGGGTATTTAAATTCATATTTTTAATTTGGTAATTACTAATTTTCTATTTGGTAGGTTTTATGGGTAGTCCTGGTTTACGCGGTGATCCTGGTTGGCCTGGACGTCCTGGAATTTCTGGTTTAAAAGGTATGAAAGGATTAATGGGTGACGAAGGATATTCCGGAAGACCAGGCCTCAACGGTACCCGAGGTAGAGATGGAGTGCCTGGTTGGCCAGGTGCCAATGCTGATATACCGATATCATTTCTCTTCGGACAAAAAGGTGAAATAGGAATTAAGTAAGTATACATTTTATGTAACTGTATGAAATGATAAATAAAATAATTGGGGTGTGGCTGCGTCATTTGCTTGTTAAAGTTACGCAAATGGAAAACTCAACTAATACTTTACTTTCGTAACTTATAGAAAAGTAATCATTGATAGTATTAAAAATAAAACAAAAAAAAATTTACACGTAATTTAAATGAATGATAGTTATTATTACCTAGTACATTTTAAAAATATACTTAAAAATGACTGTGTATATTTTTAGAGGGGAACGTGGTGAGCCTGGATATGATGGACTGAAAGGTGATGCTGGAGATGCACTAGATTTTGATATTAATGCTACAGGTGAAAAAGGTGCAGTGGGACCACCTGGGATACGAGGTACAAAACATTATAAGAAATTTATTTTCGTTTGATCCATGGTATAAAAGTAAAAAACACACAATTTTATTAACTTTTTGTAAATATATATTTTAAAAGAACTTGTGAAATTGTTTAGAAAAAAATAATACCCCGTTTTATAAACGATAACCCGTGCCGACTTGATATCAAAACTTGTCCATACAAATTGCGCTGGTACTAAGCTGCTGTCTGTAAATGTTTCACTAATCATATTGTACGTGATTTCTAAGATTATTAGTGCACTATTACTTATTGCATAAAGATGTCGGTAGAATAACAAAGTGACGAACTAAATATATTCCTTGTCAGACTGCCTAGCCATCAAATAAATAGTGCAAATTATCATCAAATTGACAAGTACTCGTCGTCTTATTTTACAAAACTCGCGAAGTCAAGCTGCCTGTCAGTGAAATTGCTAGGATTGTAATTAAAGATTACAGTAAATTTTGGGTAAAAAGCACTCACTCTCACAAAGGAATTTATTACCTGCGAGCACGAACTTATTGATTTATATCATGTTTGAAGAGAGCAGCAAAAAAATTATAAGAAGACTCAATACGCTTAAGACTCGTGAAACTAATTTTAAATGTCTTACATTAATGTGTAATTAGCACATGCTGATTCCTTTGAAAAAATGGAAATAGAGGAAGACAAAACATTTTTTAACAAACAAGTACAATAATAAGGTACAAAATACACCTACATTTAAAACAGTACTCTACAATAATTAATGAAACAATCACAAATTGATTAAACTAAACAATAGTTCACAGTAAGAATTTATTATCTTTAAAAATCTATTCGCCCCATTACCATGGTAAGGAAAAAACAACATATTCACATATTAAAATAAAAACTAAAAACAAAACATAAATTCAAGTCACGAACAAAAAAGTTAAAATACATACTACATATGAAATATTATTTTTAAGGATTTAATATATATTTTTTTTATTTCTTCATCTTCATCAGTATAAAAAAAAATTTTCTTGTATTCTAGTATGAAAGACAGCATTCTACTCCTATGAAACATAAAACATTCTCCGCTTTTTCATTCTTAGGAGAATCAAATGTAAAAAAACATTAAGGACAATATAGACACGCGGTCGCGTCCCCAGTCAAGTTGCGACGCAGCAGCGTAGTATATTATTACACGAGATATTTAAAGCCATTATAAATGTTCTATGACGTTTGAGTTAAATAGTACTGTTTTCATAACAAATTGTTTTTTAGTAGACACTACTTATTATAATTTTCACTTTCAATGTTATGTAGTTAAACGTATCTAGAGAACATACAAAATTGTAATATGTGGCTTTTTTTCGCTTCTGTTAATATTTTAACCATCTCAATCAATATTTTTCTTAAATGTTTAATAATGTACAGAAATAATTTTACAATATTTTTATTGTATTATATATGTGGAAATATAGAAAAGATTTAAGCCTTTATTAAATCAACATAGTTGTACCAAAACAATAATTACCATTGTTGTTTTATGAACAAAGAAAAATTGTCTTGGTTGCCTTATTATTCTTCCAGTCAACACCTACCATAGAAAAAATTAATGATTAATGATTTTATGATATGATCGAGCATGAATTAATGATTTTATGATATGATCGATAAATTAACATTTTTAAAGTGTTATACACACACTTAGGTAATTGAAAAATATTTTTGCGCGTTAACAAACACGAGAACATGTGGCTTACCGGCCAGAGTGCTTGGATGGTTTGAAAGTGTCGTGGGTTTGAATCCTCAATTTTTTAAAATGAAAATTTGCCTTGGAATGACCAACCAAATTTGAGCTCCTGGATTTTTTTTCAAATAAATCGTCTGTAGATGTTGCGTGCGGCGATTGGCCACCTAAACGAGCAGAGGGTAGAGCCCTCTTCCTATATAAATTGATGATACATTTTCAGCTAAAAGTAATTTTCATTATATTATTTTTTAAATATAAATCTTAATCAGTTTGAAGCTAAAAATAACATCATAATCATTACGCACATATTCTGCATTCAGATTAAACATATAATAAAAAAACACCCATTTTACTACATGGCCAACGATAATCATTAAGCGTGGACGATGATTTCATGAAATAGTCAAGTCTACGATATGACCACTAGCATATGAATGATCATAGTACGAGTAAAAGAATCACCATTATCTTATTGTCTATTTGTTTATACCTAACTTGACCAAAATAATGAATTATTCCTTAATACTTATTATTTCTTATTCTGATTTAACGATAACTCAAGTGACACTAATTAAAATAAAAATATTTTATTTATTTAAAAATTCTACATATTATACAATTATATGGACCATATATGTATGTAATGTGTGTTTATTAGGTTTACCCGGAAGGAAAGGAGTCGCCGGTGAAATAGGTTATGATGGATTCCAAGGGATGCGAGGTGATCTTGGTGACGTGGGTGTGTCGAGGTCGGGCCCAATAGGGGCGCAAGGATTTTTTGGTGACAAAGGAGAAACTGGTCCTTATGGAGAACCAGGAAATAGAGGACTACAAGGACCTTCAGGACTTTCTGCAGTGAAAGGAGTTAAAGGATCACGAGGAGATGTAGGCTTATCCATAGTAGAAGGTGAAAGGGGTATTGATGGAATTATAGGAGAATTTGGAAATGATGGTGAGCCAGGGTATCCTGGATCATCAGGTCGTTTTGGTATAATGGGACCTAAAGGGGAAGCTGGCATTCCTGGAGATATGGGCCCATCGGGTCCGACTGGATCACAAGTAAGTTATGATTACTTAAGTTAACCATAATGCTGATATAATAAGAATAAGTTATTATTATCTTTACGCATTCACTGTGATAAGCATTGAATCTGGTGTCAAAACAGACGTCTTACCTTATAAGGTAAGACGTCTGTTATGACACCAGATGGGCTATAGCCCATTCTAAAAACATTGCGTGTAAGTGGTAACAAAGAGCCGAGCTTTTTCTATTTAGTCAATAATTTGTAAGCATGCCGGAGTGCCGGTTAAAAGCACAACCTGGTGTTTTTGGATATAACCGCCACCAAATGGCACCTGACAGTAAAGATCATTGATACCATTTTTATAATCAGACGTTCACTAAGTGCCTTAATTATAATATAACTTTTACCATGCGTCTTCATGATACTCGTAATTGAACTTTTAATAAAATATAAAAAAAAAACATAATGAAATTTTCGTTTTTTAAGGGAAGAAAAGGATTACCAGGAATCACTATACGAGGAGCTCGTGGAGTTTCTGGACAGCCTGGAAGATCAGGTTTTTCCGGTCCAATAGGTGAACCAGGTTTACAAGGGCTTAACGGCTTACAAGGTGATGTAGGACAAAAAGGAATGAAGGGTGAATCAGGAAGACCAGGAAACAGAGGCTATACTGGAGAAAGAGGTTATGCAGGTGTATCAGGTTTCCCGGGCTTAATGGGGCGGCCTGGTATCGTTGGGGAAATAGGGGATCAAGGAGGAACAGGAATTTCTGGATTTCCAGGTATACCTGGAAAAGTAGGCCCTAAAGGCGTTTTAGGTCAAAAAGGAGTTCGGGGTGATATTGGTATTGCGGGAGAAACCGGTTTTGAGGGGTTACCTGGATTAAAGGGTGAATTAGGTGATTTTGGTCCTATGGGAGTCCAGGGATTACCAGGAGATAATGCCATTAAAGGTGTAATAGGCGTCGAAGGAGATCGTGGTTTTGATGGAAGGGATGGAAGATCTGGCTTAATGGGAATCAAAGGTCTAAAAGGAGATGAAGGAGATCTTGGTATCGACATAAGTGGCACAGACGGTCTTAAAGGTGAACAAGGAGATCAAGGAATTATTGGATTACCAGGAGTTAAGGGACCTAAGGGCCAAATTGGTGACTATGGTGATGAAGGTATTATCGGTCAAATTGGAGACAAAGGGTTCCCTGGTCTACCTGGTCGTCCTGGCTTTACTGGACGCTATGGGCTTAAAGGCATTCCTGGACCAGCTGGATTTATTGGAAAACCTGGAATTTTCGGAGACGTTGGAGATTATGGTGAACCTGGAAAAATCGGTGCACCAGGTATGCCTGGAGATTCTGGGTTGCCTGGCTTACAAGGTATTAGAGGCGATATAGGTCTTAAAGGAAAACGGGGTGATATAGGTCCTAGCTCTTATTTACCTGCCACCAAAGGAGACATTGGTGATATAGGTATGGAGGGCTTACCGGGACTACCAGGTGACTATGGTGACATTGGATTTAATGGATTAAAGGGTGCCAAAGGAGAACTGGGTGATATTGGTTTTCAAGGACAATATGGAGACGATGGCCTTTATGGACCAAAAGGTATGAATGGAGAAGTAGGTCCTCCTGGTCCACCAGGTATTGACGGAATGTTTGCCAAACAAGGTGAAGCTGGAAAACCAGGCATTGACGGTCTCGCAGGTTGGCCGGGACATATGGGTCAAAAAGGTGCACCTGGTGAATATGGAAACGATGGTCCTAAAGGAGCCCCTGGGCAACCAGGTCTAACATTCCAAGGTGCAAAAGGCTTCAAAGGAGATGATGGATACACAGGTAGGCGTGGAAATATGGGTATTCCAGGCAATCGGGGAATGGAAGGCTCTCCTGGTTTACTGGGACCTAAAGGAGAATCTGGTGAGCCTGGTATGGCAATAAGCCCTCCAGGGGTACCTGGTGACCAAGGTTTGCCAGGATTTTATGGCTTAAAGGGTCTTAAAGGAGGTGTTGGTGATTATGGCTTAAATGGGTATAGGGGTTATCTTGGGCAAAAGGGTATAAAAGGAATAAGAGGTGGCGATGGCGAAGAAGGTTTGACAGGATACCCAGGGCTAAAAGGTGTAAAAGGTGATGACGGTGATAGTATTCCTTTTGCTGACGTTCCTGTTGGAGAACGTGGAGATGTTGGTTCGGTTGGATTTAGTGGTGTTGATGGTCGTAATGGAGAGCCTGGTGATTTCGGACAAAATGGAATACCTGGATTTAAGGGTGATATTGGTGATATCGGTGATATAGGATTGGCTGGCTTTCAAGGATCACGTGGAGAAATCGGATTCTCTGGTATAAAAGGTGTAATTGGTTTGGATGGCGCAAGGGGTATACCAGGATTGCCTGGAATACCTGCGCCACCACCCCCAATTCCAAAGTCAAGAGGCTTTTATTTCACTGTACATTCACAAACGAGGATGGTTCCTCAATGTCCATCGGGAACAACTCCATTATGGGATGGATTTTCACTTATACATATAGTTGCAAATGCAAAGGCACATGGCCAAGATTTAGGTAAGCAATAATAAAAAAAATATTACAAAATTTATAAAAAAAATTATATATGTATGTAAAATATATAACAATATACAAATTTCTATTCTCTGTAAAGTATATAAAGAAATATAATTTTATTTTAAATATAATTCAAGGTAACATAATTTAGTTACTCCATAGCAGGGATGTTATGGAGCTCCATGATTTTTTAATTAAAAAATAAGAAAGTATCCGTAATCGTAACCGAATTTGATATGAAAGTTTCGGATAATTTCAAATATCAGGGCAGGATCTAAATGGAAGCTGCCAATAACAGATTCTTTAAAACATAAAGGCACATGATATGAGAGTAATATTTAACGGAAAGAAATTGATAAAGTGTAACGAAAGAAATTAGTGGCCGAAATTTGTAAACCGAAATGATTCGAAAGTAACGGATAATCGGAAATAACTTCATATCGATAACCGAAACTGATATAACTTTCTTCCTATATTCTAAATCGTGTATAGGTCCAAAATATTAAATCCGTAACATCCCTACTCCATAGGCAAAAAAATATTAGAATTAATAATAATTTAAACATTTAATAGTTTCACTCAATTCAACATTATAATTAATCTTTCGTATTAAGTATTGTGTACAGTTATTAAAAACGACTAATAAAATCCTATTATCGAAGTATTGTGTATTGAACTTCCCTAGACTACCAAATAGCCAGCGATAATGAACGTACATTTTTTTACAGGAGCACCTGGAAGTTGCCTTCGAAGATTTTCAACAATGCCTTTCATGTTCTGTAACATTAACAATGTATGTGATTTTGCACAGCGAGAGGATTATAGCTTTTGGCTTTCGACACCGGAGCCTATGCCAATGACAATGACACCAATCCAAGCTAGGGATGTCGGCTCATATATTTCTAGGTATTACAATATATATGTCATATTTCCTTCTTATATTTTTATTTAAATTTTTTATAATTATGAAGATGTAACATCCAACCAATCTCCTCTTTCACTCTAAAATACAGAACGTATTTAGATTAAGCATTTCGGTAATGTAACGATAAGTAGCAAGTAAGTAAATTTGTAGACTATCATGGCGTGCGATATGCGCGTGCGAGGATTATGTATCGTAGCATTGTTTGTCTTAGTTTTAAATAAAAATCAGCATATATCTATTTAGCCTTTATCTCGAAGCCATTATATCCAAAATAGTGAGCTATATAGCTCAAATGCCTATAGGACTGGATTCCAAATTTACAGGTTGCAATTTTGCTACCTTAAAATTTATATACGATCTTAAATCTGTTTCTTAGGGACCAAACTTGTAGTGATAAGACCACCATTGTACATGACATTTACCATGATATATGTATTCTTTTCATGCACATCTACAGATGCTTTTATATACAATAAAAAATCAATTTAATATATAATAATGTTCTATTTTCTGTTTTTAAAGATGTCAAGTATGCGAAACATCAACAAGAACAATAGCAATTCATAGTCAAAGTAACAATGTGCCCAGTTGTCCAAACGGCTGGGACGAGCTATGGATAGGCTACAGCTTTCTCATGGTAAGAAGACATTGTTTTTATATTCCGCAAGTAGTACTTGAGCGTTTATAATAAATCTTATACATTAGTTATCCAATTTATTCTGTCTATTAAGTTTACAATTTTTTTAAAACGAGCAGTCATAAGTGTACCTACAATTTCATGGTTGCCAAAGAATGGCATGATTTTTTTTGGCTTATGGCTTTTTTTTTGTTATTTAATATTTTTTTATGTAGGTATATATATCCTAAAACGTATATAAATATTTTTATAGCATACAGCTGGAGCAGACGCAGCAGGTCAAAGTTTAATATCACCTGGATCTTGTTTGCGTGAATTTAGAACGCGTCCGTTCATCGAATGTAATGGACTAGGCCGGTGTAATTTCTTCGCTACAGCAGTATCGTACTGGTTATCAACAATTGATGATAATAGAATGTTCCAAAAACCTGTACAGCAAACTTTAAAGTTCGATCAAGTATCTAGAGTTAGCAGGTACAAACTATTTATATTGAAAATAAAAAAATATATAAATATAAAAGCATGAAATATATCTAAATTTTTCACGTCTACATGATATGTTACCTGTAGGGCTAAGCCGGGAAAAGGGAAAAATTTATAGGAATCATAACAATGATTATATCGAATAATTAAAAAAGATCAATTATTCGAGCCGCTATGGGTGTTGATAGGTGGGTCGGATACAGTGAACCAGTGAACGGATACAGTGCCATTCAGATAATACTTGAGGCGGTATCTAAAAATAGAGCAGAGTAAAAATACTTGAAACTTTCGATTTTTTTCTCACACTCAAACCATTTTTAAATATATCAACACTTTTCTTCTTTCAAGAAATAGAATGAATAAAACTTGCCTTAAATCACACTTTTCGATTACAATTTTCTTTTCGAATACAAAACTATAGTTTTGTCTTCATTATTTACGATGGTCTTTTTAATAAAAATGTGTGAACTAGGCAGCTATTCCTCTTTTTTGAGACTTGACCACAAACAAGAAATATGATATACATTAAAATTCATATTACTTTATATACAACTGATATTGTCCAACATTATAACTTAGTGTGTTAAGTAACATTTAAAAAATATATTTACCTTTGTTTTTTTATATGTACTATTTTAATGTTAACCAAAATTGCTTAAAAATAAAAAGCATAACAATTAATTACAATTATTAATTTTCAGATGCGCTGTATGTATGAGACGCCAGCCAGCCCGTGGATCCTTGTCTCAAGGTGTTATAGGCACAGTAGAGGCTGTACCTAATGAAGCACGACGCCGGTATCCCTATAGCAAACCAAGATATCGCCTAGCCTCCTCACGTAATCGTGGAAGGCGCCGCTATGTTTGAATAAATCTATATGTTATCTGATCTAACAGCTAGCATCCCATAAACTAATCTAATCCAGAATATAAACTAAATTTGTACTTAGTCAATATACTTATTATAGAAATATTTATACAGTAAATTTTGTACTAAGTAAATGGAGAATTCGTATAAAATGGTATTGAATGCCAGTTCGTTACTAAATGTAACTTATAGCCTAATTATCAATAAAGAATATTAAAGTATTAGATATAAGCCAGCCAAATACATTTCAAGTACCAGTTCAACATAGAAGTTAATGTTAACAGAAGTCCGCAGTAGTAAATCTTTTAAAGATAATGAAGATACACAAAAATGTCTACCAATTGTTAAGTTTAATAATTATTATTTTATACATTATGTAAAAAACTTTGTTATAAACATATATTTATATTTTTTTAAGCCATTTCATAAAGCCATAATGCGAACTGCTTTAATATACGTAGTTATAATTTTTCTTTACATGTTTGTAAATAATTTACACTTGTACGTAGAAAGTTTATTTTAATTTTTATAAATAAAAATTAGATCAATAATGATAGCTTTGTGTTTATTTGTTTTTTCAACGAAACTTACTTTTAATTTTATCTCACGCTGTTACGCATAATGTATTTCTTTAAGTATTTTTTGAAGTGAACATTTTTTAGGCGCGTAAACGACTTTTCGTAGAGGAACCGCCAATGAGTTTCGTCAGAAACTTGCTAATGTCTATCTATGAGAATAGGTTTTTTCCATACGTCAACACCGCTACCGACGATATTGTTATATATACTAAGGTATACGTTGCTATAGACATATCTTAAATTGATAATTTGAATAAATAGTGATGAAGTATTGATTTTTAATCACAATCTAAAAATTCAAACACATCGTTATGTTTTCTCTTCTCTCAGCTTCTCATGACTGCTTCCAATTTTATTTTAACATGGATGTAAGTAAGTAGTAGAGTTTCATTTGCAAATCCGTGGAACGCCGTTGGAGTCTGAAAATTTGAAAATGGCATTATAAATGGCAAATGTTTTTATCGACCCGGTTAAACAAGAGAGACTTCATTTTTTTTTAACATTTTTAAAATGTTATTCGCACACTAAGGAAATTGGAAAAATATTAAGGAAATTGAAAAAATGGTTTTCAAGAGGCGCGGGTTTAAATCCCGCTGCGTTCAAATTTTTATGTTTTCTAAATATGTCTTTTTCAACAGAGACTTTCTTTACCCATATGCTTCTGGCGTACTGCAAATTTAACGTAGTAGTTGCAGTAATATTATCATGTAAAATTCTTTGATATTTCATACTTTTCAATCTTTTCTTAGTAATTCAAGACACACTTTACTCTAGCAGGTTTGGGATCCGGCAGACAGAAAATATTAAAACTAAATTCAGACAATATAATGAATGAACCCATTGGTTATTATTGATTGTGTTTAATATACATGTTCTACATCAAATTTGTCCATATATTACTTAGTCTTGCCATAAATATTATTACAAAGAAATGCGTTTTTTATGAATGTACGTAACATTTATTACTATAACAGTCTGTTAGTGTAATACATTAATATAAAACCGTTCAAAATATATATAAAGCTTATTCGAATTGGTATCCATTGACTGCAATACAGTCCTTTAACGTTGAGGTCAGATTTATCAACAGCAGCACGCACTCTTTCTATGTGAAAAGTATTAACTGACAATCGTATGGATTGTTTTGGGGACTCCAAAATATCATGGTGTTTAGAGCAATCCTTACTCTCTAAAACCAACCTTAAATCATAATCCAGAAGATTAAGACCAGGACTAGATGACGGCCAGTCTTCAGCTCTGATAAAGTCTTGATGACCCAGCGCTGAGTCTTGCTGAAAGGACTATTCTTAATTTTAATATAACTAAATATTGTACAATATACTGGCCCGAAAATAAGAAAACACAATAAACAATCATATAGAAATGACAGATTCCAATTTCAAAAGTAATATTTTGTTTATTTTTTATTTTATAACAGTATTTATAGCTAGACTAAGTAAAAAGCAAATGTTTGACGAAACCGAAGACCAGTAAATGCTGCATTAGAATTTAACTCAATTGATACTCTATCATGTCTAGGCTACTATTACAGTAAAGTAAACAATCACAATTCACAGAGCAGATGCTCTGAACGACTCATATAACCCTTAAAAGTTTGAATAGTGCTTTTTTTTTGAAAAATATCTGTTGAGACCATCGTGTCGTTGTGCGATAGTGTCTGACTGTAAGGCTATCGATGGTTCGATTGGGAGGAATGATTATATTTAAATTATTTTCATATCTCCACTCTGGTGACAAGACTAAAGGGCAGTGTTTAGTTGCGTCACATAACACGCCAACTCTCGAATTCAGGCGGAAAGTGAAGAAGAGTGTCTTGATACTAGGATCTCTCTGTCTACCCTGCTTTGCGAAAAACAACGGAAACCTAAAAAAAATAAAAAGGAAAAATCATGTTAATCCCTAGACATTGTACACAATCTCTCTAAATTATATAATACTGTTAAGTATATTATAAGCTGCTGATGACATACTAAATACCCTAATGTATGTCCGAGTACGTCCTTACGAGTCCTTGGGTCCTAGAAAGTGGCGTAGGTTTATAGTACGTAATATGTCTAATTCTTACTAGTAGTAACACTTACTAGGTACTTGTTTATGGAAGTTGAACAGGTGTATGGAGGATCCCACAGGACCTTAGCGGTCTGTATGGTTGTACAGATTCCACTTCAACTTGGCTACAGCTCGGGGATTTTTTTAGAAAAACCGAAGGTTTATACTGTGCAGTTATAGACGAAGATATCAGATATGAACTGCCATTACCAGAGACGTATTACGGGAAAATGGCACAATCGACATGTGTATAGCAAGTCATCGTCCTGGAGCATCAGTCAGATATGTCTGACAGAGACAATATATTATCTCTGGTTGTTCTCATCTTGTTAACGGTGACTATTTGCATAGAAACAGTCGAGTTACCAAGCTAATACACCAACCAGCTACTTACTTTCGTTAGTCTTCTGGATATGGAAGGCTAAGGGAACAATCCCACATCTGTTCTTTAGAATATGTAATAATATGTATATATTTATATAGTCTAGACTGAACTCATGAAAAAAGAAATGTTAAAAATACTTCGTTTAATATTTCAATAGTCTATCGCTTAACTGAAGAAGAGTTGGACAAGAACAGAGTACAACCAGTTCTTGACAAACTCTTTCTAGTAGGCAAGCAGTCAGCATTATTGGAAACATCTTCATGACATTTCTCACTCTGGATCCCTAGTAACCGATGTTTCGACCCTTATCCTGCCATTTAGAACCATTTTTTATAATATATTATTTACAATTTAAATATTTTTTTGGATTCACACATTATCCGTAAACTAAAAACATTGTTAAGTGTAGTAAAAGTAATATTTTATTATACCTACAATAATTCATTTCAATTTTTCATCCTTTTTTCTTTTCAGTGTATTTACTTCACCCTTAGAGAATATGCCAAACACATTGAAAAACTAAATCATTTATGATTCTATATGGATAACGGGTGATAAAGAAACATTTTTTTTTTTAGATTGTTTTATTATATCTATTATTTACTATTTTATATATTTACAATTTTTGGAACCTACACTTAAAAGTACAGTCTGGAACTTCCAGCGTAGGGAATCCAGTTTTGCTGCTCTTACATGGCCCAGGGCTGGAATGGGCAGTCTCTTGATAACCTTTTCTTTTTAGGATCTTTAATGTCTTTCATAGACATCAACCGTTGTGCACAATGGATTTTAAAGGTATCTTTTCGATTACGAGTCCATGAATAATATGCTTTTACAAATGTATAAAACTAGAATACCCTGTGCCACCATTTTGTGAACTTCCTGTCCACAGAGTCCAGTGCTTTTGATCTACCTGCTTTATCAACACCCCCCCATATAAGAAATGTAGTCTTTGATGGCCTTTGGACAGGTGATTGTAAATTTTTACCCACTTTTTTCTTTGCGCGATACTGTATTTTCATCATTACCATGAAAATTAAAAGCGAAATGTATAATTTTGTTGGCCTTCCATTGAAAATACACAATTTTTAAATCAGAAAATCTCTAATCACACTTTAGAGTCAGTTACCAGATTATTGGGAATGCCGTTACGGTTAGACCTTATAGTTCCAAATGCATAAGTTCCTTCTGTTTTGAATTTTATCAAATAAATTAGTAGATGTAAAAAATTTTTTTATATAAATGACCTTTTGTATACGACTTTCTTTTTCTGTTAACTCTAGTACAATTTTTGCACACAATGAATAATCTGCAAATCTTATAGCTATTTTTACTAAAGCTTTTGATAAAACAACGTTGGTCAGCAAGGCACCATAATTTAGAACCTCTTTTTATTGGCTTCATACTCATCTACGGTAAACTCTATGGTTCTATAATAACAATCATTTTTTTATTTACAACATTCAAAGGTCTGATTTTATATAATTTATCTTAACAAATGGGTATTTGCGTGTTATCGTTACGATGAAAATGGCTCAAAATTTATTTAAGGTATAATTCTATATATGAGGGACTCATTCAAATCAGGTGCCGATGAATAATAGTTTGGCCACGAAAGCCGGGTGTTGTACCCCATATAGAAGTTCATTCCGATAAAGGCCATCAACATATAAGTTACTTGGATAGACTATATTATTCCGGCCATCACTAATCAGGACTAACAAAATATCAGTTGCCATAGTGTATTTAACAAAATATTCGTCAACTACCCCTGTGTTTGTAGAATATTCTGGTAAGTACGTTTCTACATCACGTTTCTTTCATTTACGTTTAGGCTCAATAGGTTTTTTTTTGAATTGTGCATGTGTTGACGTAACAGTTTCCTCAGTCTGTAAATTATCTGGAACAGTGTTAGGAATAGATTGTACAATTAGGTCTTGGTCTATTTCTTTACTAGGATCTTCTCCTCATGTTCCGTATAGGGTTCAGCTTGGCTCTGCATATATTTTTATAATGCTGCCTCAAAATTTTCATCAAAATTGCTAGTTGAGGGTAGTTCTTCTTCGAAAATGTTTTCTTCGTCAGACAATTCCACATCTGCAATTTTGAAACAATCTCGAAGGTCTTCCATAAGTATTGGCTCTATCACAGCCATATGCTTTGAAATATTTATTATTAATATCTGCAATATGAGACAAACAAATATCATAAGTGATCTAATTAACAAAAAATACTAATCCTTGTATATTTTTGTTGTTATTTTAGTACTAAAATTTCTAATTATTATCTAAAATCATATTTATGGATATTTAAAACTACAATTTAAAATAATAATATAAAACAATAACACTAACCTCATTTATTCTATTTTTAAATGCTTTTGAAATCAACAATCCGCAATTCTCAAATCCGAAACTTGAAAGTAGGGTAACATTGATTCTGATTCTACCCAAGAACGATTCGGTAGTCATAAAGAAGAGAAGCCATTTTAGACTTCCTTTTTTTTAGACATGTCTTCCACAAAATTTATGGTAAAATGGTTTTGTACTCATAATCGAGTTCATTTACAAGAATAAATTGTTAATCCGTTCAAAGAAATGAAATTTCTAAGAACCGAAACGAAATCGAAAATCAGTTCTTCGTCTTATGTTCATCCCTACTTGAAAGTGTCGCTTATTGGTGGTAAATAGGCAAAATTTAAATAAATCACTGTAATTGGCTGACGTAGTAGTACTCGAAAGGATTGATAGCGTCAAATATGTACCACGCGATTGTATTGTTGAAATAATAGAAGGGGAATGAGATCATTACAAATTAGTACTGTCAGTTAGGAGAGGATTAGGAAAGAATATTAGTAATTTTTTGACAGAACTTATAAAAAGAAGCCTAACATGTGTTGTATTCAATTATTTATTCATTCTAATTTATTCATCATCAAATCAAGTCACTATTTCTAAGCCTTGTTTCAGTCCAAAACTAAAATATATCTATTTACAAATGCAGTAAGACAGACCACATAAATTAACTTTATTCTTTTTCATTACTAAAAATTTTAAAAAGAAATACCTACCACATATTGAAAAAAAACTTATGTTGTGTAAATGTTACATATTATAAAAATCACTTTTTGCACAATAAGTTCTAATCTATAGTTTTGCTAACTGAATCTAAATGATTTAACTTATGATCGTCAAGCATTGGTCTAGATTCATATGTACAAATAGTGACTCCATGTTTATGACCAGGATACCATTCCCCTTTAAGGCCTATATAAAATATTTTTGTATTTTCAGCACCAAAATTTGCAGAAAAATGCATTGTTAAATATGATACACTTGAAAAAGTGACAATCCTAAAACAAAGAACCAATTATGTAAAGACAATATTTTAACATAACACTAATACACAACAATAATAAATTAGTAATAAATATTACTTTGGGTTGTATTCAATAACTCCTTCACAATCCTTTTGAAGATCAAATGTTTGATCTGGTTCCATAGAAATATCATCAAATGTTAAATTAGGTCTGTTTTTAAATCTGATAAAAATAAAATATCCATTAATATTTTCAATGTAAATAAATAAACAATAGTCATTATGCAATGCACAAATGCAAGGAGATAGCAAATAAGCAGTTTGATAACATAGATTTATATTATTATTATGATTGTAACATAGTACTTGCATAAATAATGGGCTTACTGTAATAGTATAGAAACTATTGAATGTGAAGAAAATATAAGTTTATAACAAATTAACTTACAGTCTTAATTTTGCTGGATGACAATCAGTGTCTTCAGATACTATTCTTATGCCTTTTAGCTTAACATTGCCTGTAAACGGTATATTAAAAAGTAATTCCTCATCTGCATCACTTTCAACATACTAAAAATTAAATCAATTATTTAAATGTAATGTATATACTTTAAATATTCGTAAATATAATCGTAATTTCACCTCTGTCCTGTCAAGTCTTCTTTCCCATGATTTAAAGACAGTTTTTCCAGAACCATCTACACTTTCATTTAAACATTGCAAATGTTCAATATCAATTTTTTGAAATAAATTATATTGAAAACCTATTTCATCGTGACTTGCATGATCATGATCATGATCACAGTGACTGTGTGACATTCTTACGTATGTCTCAAATACAAATTTTTAACTTATTAAATAAGAAGGTGTAGAAGTAATAAGTAATAACTGATAAGTTTAATATCCAATTGTTGTTCCGACCTCAACTCCTAAAAATAAATAAAAACTAAGCTAAGCAGCAACTCGTGTCAAGATTTACCACAGATTGACAATAAATTGAAAGTCATAAGTATGACATGGGCAAATATATTATTGGTAAATCTTATCATAAATGCTTTGTATCATATTATAAAAAGTTTTAGCAATACTAATTGTAAGTATGTACTTAATGCATGGGTGATGACTGATGTGTCATGCTTACGTGTATGATAAAATTCATACAGATAAACTTTTGTAAAAATCTAGTTATGCTTACAACTTATAATTTATTAGAATTACGGTATTTTAATTTTCGTATTATCAAAATGTTGATTCCAAAACAAGTTAACATTATTGTTATATATATTCTTTTAATATTATATATATTGTACAAATATATATTATATAATGTAAAAGATTTTGTAAATAACTCATTTAAATGAATAATGGGATTAAAATTATTTCTTATAAAATATGTATATGTTATATAATACAAAATTATTTCAGTATTATTTAATCTTTAACCATATGTTTAAGCTATGCTAATTCATATTTTTTACTCTATGGTCTTCACATATAGGCTTACTACGATGTGAAATCTACATTCTACAAATGTGAATTGACTCTGGTTGTTTGTGAGTTGTGTGAATTTGAGGATTACCGATTAAGAAATTGCATAGTACATTTTTTTCCTCAGTTCTGTCATATGATTTCTTGTCAATCACGATATAAATTTGAAATAATCTAGTTAAAATGTCATTTGTAAATAATATGAATTTAACATTGTTTGCTTCTACTTTAACGTTATGTGTTATATTATTTAGCAGTAATTACGTCGTACTCGCTAAAGAAAATGAAGCAGAAAGTTTATCAAAAATTGGCCAAGGAGTTGGCCACATCATGAATATTTATTATTGGTTAGTATTCAATTTACATGCTCAGTAATGCTTATTATAAAGTTAAATCTTAATATATGGTGTTTGCATTATCATTTACATTTTTCAGTTATTCTTGTGGCTACAGAAAAGTGTTTGAAGATTATGCAGCAATAATCCAACAAAAATATCCAGAAATATCTGTTCTAGGTGCAAATTATGATCCACCTGGTCTTAACATGTATCTTTCTAGAATTATTGTAAGTATTTACTAATCTACACATTTATTAAATTAAGCCTCTTTTATTTATGTTGTATTACCTAAAGCATTTATTTTAACTATTGTAATTATAATGATTTAATTTCAATGATTTTTATATAACCATCCAACCAACTTTCAAGAGGTGCTGGTTTGAATTCTGCTGCATTCAAATTGTTTAGCATTTTCTTAAAATTCGTTTTTTAATTTCCTAAGTGTGTGAATAACACTTTAAAAATATAAAAATAGGTTAAACAAGTAGCTTTCTCTCTAGCCAAACCATTATTTGTAGAATAATCTTTGGGTAGCAGAAATTTGTAAAAATCTCTACAGAGATGCTAACAACAAAAATAAGTTGTAATAAGCATATAAGAATTAAAGTAGCTGGATGTAGACTGCATGGCTAGCGGTCAGTCCACTTGGATAGTTTTAAATAGTAGATAGTTAAAAATCCAACTGTGTTCAAATTTATTAACATTTTCTAAAAATGTTTTTTTTTTATTTCAATAGTCAATTATACTTTAAAAAAGTTGAAGCACATTACAATGTCTATAATAATCATTGTATTCATTAAGTTTTGAAATTGTAATAATTATAATTAACCATTACTTTGTGTTAAAATATTAAATAGTAAATATATAAAAAAAAATGAAAACTTATTAATTCTAAATTTGTTTTAGGGATTTGGGAAGATGATTTTAATAATGTGTGTGTTGAGTGGAGTCAATATATTTGCCTGGCTAAATAAACCACAACCAGCCTGGTGGAGTTGGTGCCTTGAAAATAAATTGTATGCTTGCATGATGATGTTCTTTTTAGCTAACATGGTAGAGGGTCAGTTAGTTTCATCTGGTGCATTTGAAATATCTCTTGATAACATTCCACTGTGGTCCAAGTTAGAAACTGGAAGAATCCCACAACCACCTGAATTGTTTCAAATTATAGAAAATACTTTACAATTTTCAAAAATGGAAATGTCTAATAACTTTGTACAGTGAGCTATTAAAATAATGTAAATAAAATATTAAGAGATCCTTCCTTATTGCAATATTTTTCATATTTTTTTTATTTGAAAACTAAAAAAGCATTTATACATTTACCTATATTCATCTTCATTAAATCTACTCTAAGCATTGTTTAAAGAACAAACTTATTCTATATGGTTTGGAACAGTTACATGTCCTTGCCTAAAAAATGATTATTTATCATCAAAGATATTCATAATACAGTAATTGTAAAGTATTTTGAGTGACCTCATAATGTTTTCTTAAATTGTTATTATATAAAAAATTCTATTATTTTATGGTTTACTTTATCTTATCAAGTAATAAGTATTGTGATTACTATTTTAATTAGAGTTCTCATTCTGAAACCATATGTTTTCACTTATGTATAGTATTTAAAGGAATAAAGTTCAAATTTCTATAAGTTTCAATTTATTTCCAAAATATACTCATGTGTAATACATAAGTACACATATGTCAACCTTTTGCTATATTTGAATAATAAAGAATATTAAAAAACTAATTTACCTATAGAAGAATTTTGTCTACAGTATGTACACAGTTTTGTAAAAAGCATCACACTATGTGTGTCCTATCTGTAGTCGTTTTAAAAGATTTAAGGATGTTGTTTTATTTAGTTATAAATATAAAAGTATTAAAAAAATATAAAAGAAAATGATTTTAATTTAAGAATCTGAAAAAGGTTAGGAAGAAATTAATCATAGAGCAGAAGTGTTTTAAATATAGCCTAAAAATGCAGAAAAATAAAGTATTTATTAATTAATAACAAACATATAATTATATATTATTGTAAATTCTTATTTGAATTAGTAAAACACTGGTATTTGTATAATTACACTATTTGGACAGATTTAGCATTTAAATATTGTGTCAATGTGAATTAACACTTCAATAAGATTAAGCAACACATGTGTATCTTCCTATGAACTGCCCTATTTGTAACCCTCTTTATTTAAATTAAGTAGAACAATGGACTGCTATATAGATATTTACTGTTCTTTGTACCACATTATTACTATTGACAAATTGTTTATGATTAAATACATGTAGTCTATCAGTTTAAATACATGTAGTCTATATAACACTTGTGTAATTGTATGTGATTTGCAAAACAGATTAAGGACATCTTTCTTCTCTCTACTCCTTCAGAGAGAGGGGAAACTTCTTCAGGGCCTGGCCCTCTGGAAGTGGATGTATGCGCCATCTATAAATATGGATAGGAGTCGGGTTGGCCTTATGTGGCCGGGGGTTTGTTCCCATGCGGGGAACGGGGTGAAGGGTAGGATAGGAATGAGCTAGTATGCTGTCCGGGCGATCAGCCCAGCCGGGTGAGACCCTTGATTCCTCAAGGGAGGCCCAGCTAGACGATCAGCGACCGTAGCAGCAGCTGCAGGACATCTATGAACGTCATGGAACTGTTATATATGTTCACATGGATTCGGTCATTCTTAAGTTCGAAAAGATTCAGACAAAAGAAGCACTCAAATCAAAGAACTAATCAACAGCCTGTAATTAAAAGTAAATATTATAAAGCCAATTTAGCAGACACTATTCGAAAGTATATATTGTCGTATAGAGTGTATCCGATACTTTGAAGGAAAGAACACCAAAAAGTACTTACTTCGTACATAAATCTGCTACTTACATACTGAACCGGTAAAAGTGATGGTAAGCATATAGATTTTTAATACTGCCCAGGAGGGATCCTTCCTCTAAATAGGTTACTTTGAAAACTTATCTAATTAAAAAATACTATGGAAAATTAACTAGTATAGATTGTTCAAAACTCGGCTTAATGTTATATTGATTGTATCCATATTATTGATAGTACTGTTTGTCAGAAGTCTGACAGTATCCATGTTATCAAAATTTTATGATTCATTCATCAATACTATCGATAGTATAATTGTCCTTCGTCAATAGTATTGTTACATTCTATTAAAATCGACATCGTCAATAATATGAATAATAGTATCGTAGGGCTATTTTAGGTCGATATCGATAACGATATAAAGCTAAAATAACCCTACCATCAGGGCACTAACCATAATACAAAAAATTACAAGCTGATTTTGATTAAAAAAAATATAAACCTATTTATACCCGACTATAGTACCTACTGACTGAATTATGTAGTAAGAGAAAATATATATTAATGTAACGTATCAAATTGTCTAAAAAAAATAAATATTACACAGGGGGACTTGATTTTATTCTTCAAAAAAAGGAGTCCTGCTAAATTACAATATATATTTATGTGAGCTGTGTGTGACACAAAGGGCAAGAATGTCGCAAAACTAGGTCGTGGTGCTGCGCGTTAGCGTCACACTTGCTGCATGTCCATATTGTATGTGACGATAAGAGAACGCGCCCGGACACTACACATCCCGGAAATTCTGTCGAACATCCAGGACAAGTTGCAACCCTTAAAGAAAAAAAGACTTATATAATATTAATGGTAACTGATATTTTATTGGAACGGCATAAAAATAAAAATGTTCATTAAATATTATACATTCCGCGTCAGTGACGGCTGACCACCAAACACGCTTTATTAGTGTCAAGAGTCACTAAATTCGTCACTCATTAAGTCAGATAGGTCAAAATAAATAATAACTATGTAATTTCATTCATTACAATATAGGCAATGTGAGCTTACCAGTCAGGTATAGTTATCTGACAGTGCGGACATTCTACTTTATTTCCTTTCATATCTTTAGGTTTATACCTTGTAAAGATCTCAATTGCTATGTTTTCAAATACTTCTGGCTGCAAAGTAAAAAATAAATGTGTTATCTATGTCCTGTCTCTAATATGGCTATATGATTAAAAATTAAAACATTGAGAAACCAAAAAGTCTATACTACTTACATTTAAGGCTTCCAACTTAATCAATGCCTTAGAACAAAGTTCAAAGGCTCTAGCTTGAAGGGATATCGCTGCAACAATGCACCAAGCCTGTTAAACAATTGAGAGGTGTAGTTGGTCACTGCTGACTGATGACACAAGAAATCTTGACATGCGATAGAAAGGTGAGGGAATTGGTGACGCTACGTAGTGTAATATTGCAAGAACTATTTCGGGTCACTTGAATGCACGTGTACGTACATTTTGTCTGCGTTCAGCGTTGTCTTGGGTTAATATCTTTACATAGTTAATGATAATCTTCTAGGTGTTACTTAATAATTCACCAGGAAGGACTATACTCAACTATCATGTACGATGAAATAATTGTTATTTCCCATGACGTGAGCGAAGCTACGGGTAACTTCTAGACAAAATGTAAAAAATATGATGTAATTGAAGCGCAATCTGGCTAAAAGCCACAAAGGAACACTATGATATAATAATTAGATAATAGATAATTTTCTATGCTTGTGGATTCTATTATATCGTAACACACAAAGGGCGACATTAAATTCGAGCACTCAATGGAAAATTAAGCTCTTAAAGTTTAACCTACGCTTGGTGATAAGAAAAAAAATATAATAATATTATTACATTCGTTGTAAGTAAATAAAAAGAAATCCATTAATTTTAATTCAAATTTTTAAGATTTATTAAAATAGTCATTTTAATAAATCCTTAAATTTTCATTCGTTTTTAATAATAACTTTTTAGCACATTGCCTATCTCATAAAAGTTTTCGTTTTCGGATTATCACTTTTTTTTGTCAATAAGAAAATTAGCAAGACAACTGAGAGTTCTATTTTTACAAGCTACTAATGCGGCGGTTTGATTGCCTCTTAATATATGCCTTTAGAGCATCTGCTGAGTCATTAGTAATGTGTAACCCGGTGTTCTCTTATTAATTCCATTTTGGCGGTGTCCATTATTGCTGCAATCTCAAACTATACTGAATTAAACAATTGAAAAATTGTAGGACATGAATTTAACATGAAGACGATTTCTTATAATTCTAATGCCACACAGTACCACATGCACGCATATAACGAATACGATAACAAATAAGATACAGATCACGTTAGCCATGTATAGTACAATTAGGAATTTGTTTACTACACCCATTGTTGTACGCACCCATCTCATACGCAAAATTCATTGGGAATAATTTAAACTAAATTTAGTTGTCAAAATAAAAGCAGTTACAAAACAAGTGGTCTTGCCTGCAAGTGTTGCGCGGGGTCTAGTTGCGGTATCACGCACAAGAGCCGCGCGCCCACACGCAGAGCGCCGTCGGGGCGCGCCGCCCTCGCCGCCGCCGCCGCCGCCGCCGCCGCCGCGCACAGCCAGTGCTGCGCGCGCGCCAGGCGCCAGGAGCGACTCGACTCACGATTCGGTGCACCGTCTGTAGTGGCACAGGGCACACCATTATATAAAGCTTAATTTTTTACATAAATCTGCAACAAGTCCTGTTATATCATATCAAAGAATAAATTGTAAAGTGAAAAATCCAATAAGGCAAACAATATAAAATAAAATTAGAACACACATATAAGAAATGAATAGATATAAAGGTTAGATTATATTTATACAGTCTAGATTAGAACTAGAGAAAGTGTATAAGTAAAAGAAATATAATGCAAATAATATAATTACCACTGGAATGTTGGCTGTATAATAGCCCAGCTAACACAAAAAGTTTCTTTACACGCCACGGTGATGCTACTTTGGATGCTTCCATATTAGCCAACTGTAATGGTAGTACTTCGTTACTAGTTACTCAAATATATTTTATAATGAATTCACGTAATATATTATTGATGTCAACAACTCATAAGATAAAAATGGCAAATATATATTTCATAAGAAGCATATCATCTATTTAACACTTAGATAAATCATGAACCGATCCATAAATGAGAAATAAGTCACGCAGTGAAGACACTATTAATATTGAAATTAAGCACTGTATTACATTAATATAATAATAATAAATATTTCATAAGAGCCGTATAGTCTTATTTAGACTACACAGCTGTTTCGTATTTTCGGCGGTCTTTAAGTAAAACTACTTGGAAAAACTAGCTACTAGCCTAGCCTATACTCATCTCAAGACCCTCAAGTATCTATATAAAATTTCATCACACGGTTCTGCGGTTTGGCAGTTCAGACGTTACAGACAGACAGTTCCTTTCGCATTTATAATAATGAAATATGGATTTTAGCAAGCCATAAAATAAGAACACATCACGTTTTCTGTTAACGATGCAAGGTAAACTAATCTTCAATTAATAATCATAAGAATATTCATCCCACTAAACTTGTAAATTTTAAAAAGTTTATATTTGGATATTTAGATGTTGGAATATATGAATGTTTGTTACTAGATAACTCAAAAACTCATGATTTAATGAAATTGCCCTTTCTATATTAGGTAAAATGATTATTGACGCGGTCATCTATTTTTGACAGAAGCTCCAGATTCCTACATTCAGAGGAATGCAAAATTTTGTTGCAATAAACAAATATGGCAGAAGATAAGCAATAGTTCTATTTGAATTTCATAGCTGTTACGATACCAAAAAGTAATGTAGCAAAGTGAAATTGCCTACAAAAATCCATTTTCATTCGACATACAAGCTTTGTTGAGGTACGGTGATATATGTGGAAGAGGTGGTCTATTAAAACAGTAACGAGACAGGCGTTTTGCCCTGAGATCTAAGTCCTTTAAAGTCCCTGAGATCTAAGTTAATTAAGACCATGCACGTTAATTGTTTATATCAAATTATACACTTTAATTAATTATTTCCTTTTAACTATTTTTGTATTTTCACACAAGTATTTATTTTTTGTATGTTTTTGGAATATAGTTTTTGTTTCATCACTAATACTTATATTGCATGTGTAAGTCTGGCATGCTGTGATCCTTGTAACTGCGTTTATTTCGCTAGTCTTGACTGTGTTGGTGATTATAATAAATAAATAATATTTTTTTTTACATAAAGTACCTGAAATGCAGTAGCTGCAGCTTGTAAGGTACGACCGCTTTCTTTTAGTTGTTTGACAACCTGTATGGTACATTCTTGGGAGTTATCGGTATTTTCTTCCGATATTTGCTTTGATAACGAATCCTTAAACAAAATATCAATGTCAATCTGACTAGCACTATGTAATATTATTGCTTATTATATTATGTAGGAAAAATTAAATCATTGTTCGAATATTTCTATAGAAAATAATTATAAAAAAAAAAAACAAAAAATTGTAATCGTATAAAAACAGTGAAGATTTATTTAAATTATTAGATAACATAAATACTATTGTTAAGAGACGTATTTACCGATGGAAGCAATAAATTGAGTGATGGATAGTATAGTATTAGCTACAGTAATTATTTACAGAGTATATTAAATTACCTTTAGCCTCGGTGATCCTGCAACCAGCTTTGCGAGAGAAGCATTATCTTCTAAAGCCATATAACATTTTTTTAATCCTTCACTGTTGTTCGACATATTGTAATATTCGAGTGCGCCAGTCCTGATTAACATTCTATATTGTTCAATTGGGTAGGTATATTACAAGTTTCAGCGAGTTTACAAATTTTAAGTTATAATAACATTAAAAAAGTATGCCTAAAAAAACTCAAAAGATAAAAGAATAAAGATTCATATTTTTTATTTAATAAAAATAATATTTAATATATTACCAGTTTTGCCTGTCAATATAGTAGTCCGCAATGTTGCTGTAAGCATGTTTGATCTGTGCGTCATTGGTGGTCACCGACGTCTTCAATAACTCCACCACCCGAAACCAGTGACCTAAACGTTTGCGTAAAGCTATAGCCAGATCTCTGTAAGATTTTAAAATTATTATTTTAAAAAAATCAAGCATTTTTATATTTTTACGCATCTCCCGCTATTAATATGTAATAATACGCTTATTTTAAACAACTCACGGACATACAAAGTTCAAATAGTGATAGACCATTTTAGTTTAACTTCTGAAATCTTGCTAGCGTACAATACGATCTGAATGTAAAAACATATTTAGACAACGTATAAAAACGCAGCGGGATTTGAAACCGTGGCTCTTTTTTCTTTAACATTTTTCAAAGTGTTATTCACACACTTAAGAAATTTATAAACACATATTTAGATCAAATATTTAATAAATAGCATTCTCTTTTGCCAAACGATTGTTCGTAGAATGATCTTTAGGTAGCAGAAATTTGTAAAAATCTCTCTACAGAGATGCTAACAACAAATATAAGTTGTAAGAAGCGTATAAATTCTTATACGTACGTGACGTAGCCGGATGTAGAACGCATGACTTAGCGGTCAGAGCGCTTGAACGGTTTTCCAGAGGCGCGGTTCGAAACCTGCTGCGCTTAAATTTTTATACGTTTTCTAAATATATGTTTTTCCATTTTCTAAGTGTGTAATAATAAAACTTTAAAAACAATGTTAATAAAATTAATAGTTTTTTTAAACATATTTAATTTAATTATGTACCTACACGTTTTTAATAATAAAGACTTCTTTTGTAATAAGCGTACGAACACGTATTTTAGTTAATCCACAAAATACTACAAAAAATCCTATAAGCGTTTCGCTTGCAAAAAGAAATAATACTAAAACATATCACGTACCGTCTATCCTCGTTGTGGTATATCTGTTCAGCGGCATCGAAGTCCTTGAAGTAGGCGAGTATCTCGGCTTTCTTGAGTGCATTAGAGTGAAGCGCGTTTAGGCGGGCCACAAAACGCACGCCGGCGTAGTCTCCGCGTCGTACGAAAGCCGCTTCCGCCGTCTCCAGCGCAGACGACGACTCAAACTTTTTTAACGAAGCTTCTGCTAGTAGCAACCTGATGACGTACGATCGAAAAATAAATATTACCGGTAAATATTATTTATAAATTCTTTTTCTTTTCTATTTAATCCAATAAACAATGTAAAGTTATTATTTTTTCATGATATATACGAGTATGCATAGTAAGTTCAAATTCTTATAACCGGGCATGAAGCTAAATTGGGTAAAAAACTCAATGGTTATGTAAACGGTATTTAGAAAACTTGGCCGGTATCCCAGAGACGCGGGTTCGAAGCCCGCTGCGTTCTATTTACGTTTTCTAAAAAATGTTTATCATACCCTAAGTGCGGGAATAACACTTACAATGATTTACTTATTCAATTTTTATTTTTCACAATAAAATATAGATTTCAGTCATATATTTTTTCCTTTTTTATCTTCAGGCACATCCCTTTATTATAATGGTATTTAAGGGAGTATAGTCGAGCATGTCTTGTGTAAGCATATTCCTACATACTTCACAGGGCTCCCCCTATCTGGTTCAAGCAACTTCCTACATATTTACCATAATTTCGGATGAGGGTTGTCTTTAATAAAATTCTCTGCTTCTTTTAATCCGACTTTCTCAATGAGTTGTCGGGTGTCTCTAAGCGACTTCACTTCCACGGTCACTATGTTTTGAGGCGTACATTTGTCCGTTATATTGTCTAATAGGGCCATAGTTATTTCTAGCTCCTGTAACATGTGGAACATCAACATATATTTAATTATTAAGCTTTATTCATAAATTATCGGTGAAGTTCTACAAAATTTACTGTTTCTAAAAAAAACATATAAGTTATTATATGTATTAAACGTAAGACATGGACGATTAATACCTAAGTCTAGTACACGACAACGGTTTATTATGTATGAACTGGATCTCGATATGCCATTTCGGTATTACGGGATCCCGTATCATTTTTCAATCCCGCGTGGTGCGGGATCCGCGGGATGTGCGGGATGTGCGGGACGCGAAGGAAACATGCACTTGGCATCTCGTGAACGCGACCGCTCGGTGATTAGCGGCACGGTCAAAGACGGACATAGTTTATTTCGTGGAATATATTGTCCTATAAATAACCTTAAAGCGGCACAAGTATCCCTGCATGGCGAGCGGCTCCTCGGGCTGCCCGTCGCGTAGCACGTAGAGGCGCGCCTTCTCGGCGACGGCGAGCAGCGGCGCGTTGTCCGCCCAGCTGGCGCCCCACACGTCGCGCCGCACCACCCCCACTACGTGCGGCGATTCCGTTTCCAACAAGTACAGAGATCCCGATTGATCAATTACAAATAATTTGCTGTAAACAAAAGTGCATGGCATTTTATATAATCAATCCAAATAAAATCTCTTTTTTATTGTATAATGAGTACCCTGTTTTTTTTTTATTATTTATTTATGTACCATACAAAAAAATGTACAGGAACTTAAAACAAAAAAGAAATGTGTACAAACGATAACTTATCTCTAAAAGAGATATCTACCAAAATCCCTTCAATTTGGGTAAGTTTGAGGTGAACAGAAGCGATTCGGTTACAGTACTTATACTTTGTATTTATTACAAATAAACCTACATAACAAATATACTTAAAATAAATATATACCATGCATATATAATTATATAGTATAACCATACATATATGAAATATACCAAAATAAAAAAGAAAGTCGTGAAATATAAATAAGAGTAATAAAGGAAAACCTCAAAATAAAGAAAGGATGACACAAGTGCGTACAGACTTATCACTTGGAGTAGCCAATTAAAAACGCTCTCTTAAATAAGGTGAGGATGAGTTTAAAATATTCAACAGGGTTATGATGGTGTGCATATTACGGCGCAAGTGAACCGGAAGCCAATTTAGTTGTCGCCGAAAGTCGGAGACGTGGTCGAATTTGCTTAAGGCGAAAGTTACCTAGGGCAATTTTGATGTTGCCCATACAACGCGACATTGGCGAAGTAACTCGTACTGCACGCTTGAAAGGTTTAGCTTAAAGTGTTTGTAAGTCTAAAATTAAAATCAAACTTTCCTCGTTTAAGAAGAACAATCAAGTAATATTTGTACATACCTGGAATTAGAATTTAATCCTAATTTATACGGTTTTGAGTTTACATTAACTGAAGTAATTTTTTTAAAGTTAAGCATTGAAAATATGATAATAGTTCCAGAATCTCTCCCAATTAAGAGATGGCTATCCGAACAGGTAATGCAGCATATAGTATCTTCTTGAAACCCGGCTTCTGATGTCATAGGAGTGCCATCGGAATGGAACATTTGTTCGGAATTATCTGTTAATTTAATTATAGATACATTATGGCTAAGAGTTGATATTTGTTTACAATATATTTAAGGTCAATAATAAAAAAAAAATTGTATAAAATATTTCACAAAAATTTTAGCAAGTTACTCGTAATTTCAGTAGCAAACTTCAGCCAATGATTACTTCAAATATCCTTATGACGGCTATAAAATTATTGCTACTTCTTCCCTTTAAGCAGCATAATGATTAATTGTGAAAGACGTGTACCAAATTGCAAACCCATATATAATTTAAATATACTCACGTGGCCTTGTAGGAGTAGAGAACTTCCAGATTAAAAACGACTCCTTGGATGCAGCCACTGCTATTGCCTTACTATTAATCGCCACATACGATACTGGCATGGCGATTGTTTTCGCTAAAAATATCGTTATCTCTTTTAATATTATCACTATTTCAAAGTATAATTATTATATTTGATTATGTATATATTTATACACTGTATTTAACATTTTGTTTTCTATATTTAAAAAAAAACCAAGCAACTATAGACTGCCGACTAGGATATAAGTTATAGAAAAAAACCAATCATTTTACTAGTCCAGCTCAGTTCTTTATTTTATAGTGCTTTTAACGTGCCAAAATTATTTTACTAATAAATTATTTTCATTCATCGTTGAAATTTCTCAAAGTAACTAATTAAATGACAATACCCTAATAAAAACCTACCTACCTATAATTATCTTAATAAATAATTTTCGGTTCTGATATTAAGCAAAATGTGATATACGATTTTAGTATAAGATAACTTACCATCACACTGGATGCCTTGTTGGTTGGATATGATGAGACTACTCATAGTCGCAATTATGCAGTATTCGTCCACACCGCACATATCTATTACGTCGGGGGTGTGGTTTATCCATGACTATAATAAATGTATAGAACAAATAAGCAGCTTCATACTTTCCCCACACATCAGGAAAGACAGAGAGCAACTAATAAATCTAGTGTTAAGAAATACTACACTTTCAGCCCGAATCCGAAACCGAATTGTTTGAAGAATGGGGCAGTTCCGAAAATGTGTAAATGAAAATAAATGTTAAGAAATCTCTTGTGTGGGCATCGAACCCGCAGCCATCGAGTGGCCTCGAAATAAATTAGCAATTAGTATTATAAAACACACAAGTTGTGGCATTTTGAATATAAAAAAAAATAGTAATAAATTACAGAAAATGAAATAAAATAAATGAAATTATATATTATAGTAGCTATCGATGAAATACCATAACTAAAACGTGCAGATATAGCATTAATAACTAAAGAGAAAAAAATGTCAACAAATATTTCACTTTATTTTTTTTAAACTATTTTTTTAAAGTGTTATTCGCACACTTAGAAAATCCGACTGCTTTCAAATTTTCATACGTTTTCTAAATATGTGTTATTTCACTTTATTCATTAAAGATTAAATATCACCCTGTAGTAAACTCACCTGATAAGTGACTGAATCCCAAAAAGTAACAGATTCCGTACCAGACACAAAGGCAAGCGTATTGCCATAAAACGCATACTTATGATCGGGTTTCACATTAGCAAAGTATATAAAGGAGTCAATAGTAATAGCTAGACGCAATGATCGTTGCTCCCAGTAAAGGGCTCGCATGGATCCGCCTGGGACACGTAATGTCCGTATGTGCTAGAAAAACAAATTTTTATTTTCATGCTTTTCCTTATATGAAATCAAAGTAATCACTTTTATAAAAAAACACAAAACTATAGCCGTGTTTAGAAAATTATATTTAACGATTAGTTATCTAAATAGAAGAAGATGTTTGTAATTTATTTTGTCAATAACACTCCACTCATAACATACCTCTCCATAAGCACTAAAAAATTGTACCACATTGGTCTTTTCTTGCGTTGCCCCGGCCACAGCAAGCACAGTGCCGTTATGATTCCAGTGGCAATCAATTATTGTCATTTTAGTATCTACAACAACACTTTCTGAAAAAAATATAAATTATTCTAACATTATACAATTTTGACGAGTTGCATTTTAAGGTATACCATAACATGTGGGTAGGCTGAACATTTAAGTATGCCAACTCAAGGCCAAAACAATGCTTCCTTTAAAGCTAATAAACATTTTACAAGGCATATTTGTTTCCATAATATGGTAACCTATTAATATAAACAAAAGAGGAATATTATCCTTACCCTCTTCAGTGCATGACTTCATTAATAATAAAATTCCATTCTTATAACATATTACTAGAACGGGCCTATTGATTGGAGCCCTACCAGAAAACCAGTCCATACAAATTATTTCCATTAATCCAGGTACTGCATTATTTGCAACTTGCATCTGTGAAACAGTGAATGATGCTTATTAAAATTTTGGGTACTATTTTCTATCAGCATATTTTTTACATCACAGCTCCCGCATACATCAGTAAAGGCCAAAAAATCTAGTGTTAAGACACACCATTTATCACATGTTTTTCTCACGTGTTTTTCTACTGTCCACCTGTTTTAGAGATATTTTGCATGTAGTGGAACACCTTAATGCTGTATATTGTGATACTAGTCAGGAGAAATAAATAGAACTTAAATATTCACCCAAGCAAAAAAAGTCAAACCATAGCAAAGCCAAAATATGATAAATATTAAATTGCTTTAATGAATCCCTTTAAGGATATAATATATAACTATACATACTGTAAAGTTTCCTTGCTCATCATAAAGATGAAGTTCTCCATTAGATAAAGCAAAAAGGAGTAGTGAGTTGTCTGGAGACCACTGAACTGCTCTCAAACCAGGACCCTTGATGTCCTTTCCCCAAACTCTGGATCCATCCACTGAGCCTACTATAACTGCACCTGTAAAAATCAACATTGATAAGTGTAACATACAGTAGTTAACACATGTATTTGTTGTGATTTTAAATATTCATAATGGTTTGATATTAACAAAACACATTTTTTTCATTTATTTCTCATTCTAGTTCTTACCATCTTCATATGCTATACAAATTTTTTGACCATCTGATCCCCAAGCCATGCTTGCAACTGTAGATTTATTTCTATTGTTAATCATTTCTTCATACCAGGAACCCTATAAAAACTCATTTTTATTAATTATGATATACACAATTAGAATCATAAATAAATATATAATCTATGTCAGCTTTAGAACAACCTGCACCTTATATAACATCCAAACAATTATAACACCATGTTCATCACTAGTAGTTAATTTTTGAAAAACTTCATTCCACACAGCTACACAAACTTGTCCTGTATGACCTTCTAAACTGAGATTCATAGAAAGGTTTCCACTGCCACCTACATTTTAATAAAAATAAAAAACAATGTTAATATTTTAAAAAAAATATTAATAAATTAATAAACTATAAATCATACTTAACCTGATTCCAATTTTAATACTTTTAACATTCCATCTTCTCCTCCGACTGCAATGTATCCTGAAGAATGATTCCATGCTAAACAATTCACATTTGATTGTTTTGGTATAGCAATCTGGAATTGAAAATAAAGAATAAAAAATAAATCATTAAAAATATCATAAAAAACATTATATTTTCAATAATTTATTTATTGATATAGTATATCTCACTTACCTTTTTACTCATGTAAATAAACATTTTAGTGGATATTGTTGGATAAGATTGATTTATGAATTATATATGTATAATAACTATTTTACATTATATATTACCAATATAATGTATACTTTATATCATTGAATTTAAAATAATATGTGAATTTATCACATCATTTTAAATCTCATTAGAACATCTTTGAATAATCATAAGAAAGATCCTTTTAACATTGTTTAGACTTGCGTGTAAAGGTAAACATTTCGTTGCTGGGATACGAAGTAAATTTGAAGGAAACCACAGATATTGATAACAACTACAATGACAAAACTCACAGATAATATTATAAACATTTGGAACTACAATTTATCGTTAGATACTTTTACTGTAATTTTTCGTGTAATTATGTTTCATTACAATATTATATTTTATACTCCTTGTAAGTACCAGTGGCATCTTGTTTTAAAACTTATAAACTGTAATAGATACATAGTGATACACATAAATAAGTGATAAATGATAAAAGAGTAGTCTCTATAATCTATATTAACCAGAAGTTGTCAAACATTAACGTCAAAAAAATTCAAAATAGTGTAATCTGTATTTGTCCATTTGATAAAATCAATATTTTAGTCGTTTCAATAAAAGAAAAGAAAAAGTTTTACACGAGTAAACATTTTCTTTTTCGTATGAGATATACTACATTTTCATCATACATAATGAAAGAAAAACTATCCTTTTTATATTATATCAACATTAAATCGCTTTTTATCATTCCATAAATATTTTTTAGTTTTCGCTATTATTTGAATTTAATTAAAAAAATACAGTATGTTGGGCCGAAAACAAAGTTTAAAGGGAGAGCCTGTGCTCGCGGACTACGGTCCCGAAGAATCACTTAATGAAAGTGCTGATATAGAATGGGTAAATAAGGTATGTAAGACTAAAGAAATAATAATTATGCGAATAATGTTTTATTATTTTATTTGTTGTATTTTTACTTTTTCAGCTATGGGTTAGAAGAATTTTAAGGTTTTGTGCTCTCTTAAGTTTGATGTCTGTCTCGTTAAATACACCGAAGTCCTTTGAAAAGTACCCATATCTGCAAACTATAACATTTGCTGTTGATTGTTGTGTCACACTTCTGTTTACAGCCGAAATGATTGCAAAAATGCACATACGAGGGGTTTTGAAGGTATATTAATTGATTAAATATAAAAAAAATTATAATGTATAAATTACATTGACATAAAATAAAATGTATTTAAATAATTAATTAACAAACTATATTTTAACAGGGTGATGTTGCTTATTTGAAAGATCACTGGTGCCAGTTTGATGCTTCCATGGTTTTTTTCCTTTGGGTGTCTGTTTTACTCCAAATGTTTGAATTGACTGGAATTGTGCCAAGATATAGTTACTTAAGTATTCTGCGAGCTCCAAGGCCACTGATAATGATTCGATTTCTTAGAGTATTTTTGAAATTTTCAATGCCTAAGTCTAGAATAAATCAAATATTTAAGTAAGTTTGAACATAATCATTTCAATACAACAACAATTCATTTTACTAAAATAGGTGTAGATACTAATTAAGTTTATATTCCATTATTAAATTCTAGCAGTCTTATAAATAAGACAAAAGTTTGCTGTGTTGTCCCTAGAACATATTTAGAAATACTACAATTGAAATTATTTATAATTGCAATATACTAACATTACAATATTTCAAAGTGCCAATTCTAAACACAACTGTGTCACTAAATAGCAATATCTTAAAATAAAATAGGCATATGCAAATCTTGATGCACTTCTTGAAAAATATTAATTGTAGTCCTGTGTATGTGATTATGATTAATACTTTTATTTCAAACTAATTTTATTAATTAATACTTTATTGGATTTGGTTCTTCTTTTAATTTGAGTTACTGGCTCTTTGCAGGAGATCAAGCCAGCAAATCTACAATGTGACATTATTTTTTCTCTTCTTTATGTCATTATATAGCTTGTTGGGAGTGCAATTTTTTGGAGAATTAACTCATCACTGTGTCAGAAATAATACAGATCCAAAGTTGGTATAAGTAATCAATTATTGTTCTTTTTTTTAAATATATATAATTATGTCTTACTTTACAAACTCATTTTTTTTGTTTTAGTGAAATTACTATTAATTCTTTAGCAATTCCTGACACATTTTGTTCACCTGAACCAAATTCTGGGTACCAATGTCCAGCTGGAATGAAGTGTATGAAGCTCAATTTGTCCAAATATATAATGGGCTTTAATGGATTTGAAGAATTTGGTAAAAAATATTTTTCCTTTAACTAGTTTTAGGTTTTACCAAAAACAACAAACATTTTAATACTCAATAAAATAAATCTTTAAATAATTGTATAAAAGCATAATACTATTTAATTATTGATATTTCAGCAACCAGTTTGTTTACTGTTTATCAAGCATCATCTCAAGAGGGTTGGGTTTTCATTATGTATAGAGCTATTGATTCCTTGCCAACTTGGAGGTCAGCTCTTTATTTTAGGTGTGTATTATATTTGAAAGAAATTATTAACATTATTATTTTGCATTCATAGCCAGTCCATATTTTATAAAATAAATAAATGCTCTAGTGCCAAGTTTTACAATTTTCTTCTTACTATTCTTTTTACAGATTTTCTCATTGTAGCATTACCTGTGTGAACATGGCAGTCGGCTATCAAATATTGATTTTTTTTGCTTAATTTCAAAGTTCAATAAGTAGTATATTGTAGTACTGCTAATTTCATTTCTAGAAGATTCAGTCATATGGACAGAAGAAAAACGTTAGTAGTGGAGTGGAGTTCCTACAAAAAAAAACGTAAAAAAAATTGCACTACAATCCACGTTTTTCTTATAGGAACAGCCGGAAGAATATATATTTTTATTTTATGCCTTTTTTTCTGCTGTCCATATGTTTCTACTTATAGAAACTTGAAAGTTTGAAAGTCGAGTGCCAAGTTCACACAGGTTGTAGGTTTTTATTTACCTTTACCAACTATAATCGTTATTTATTTCTGATAACATTTATTTCAAGTATATATGCATGTATTTGATTTGGTTTAACCCCTTATGCATTTTTTACATTTCAGCACAATGATATTCTTCCTTGCCTGGCTGGTAAAGAATGTGTTCATTGCTGTTATCACTGAAACATTCAATGAGATAAGAGTCCAATTTCAGCAAATGTGGGGAGTTAGAAATCCCATCACAAAAGGAAGCACTACCCAATTTTTTACTGGTGACGATAATGGATGGAAATTGGTTACAATAGACGAAAATAAGCATTCTGGTATTACATTGATACATTAAGCTTGGACATAGTTTTAGTCTATTTTTGTTAAATATTTAATGGTTCTAGGCAGTGCACCAGAAATTTTCCATAAAATGCTACGGTCAGCATACTTCAGACTTATAGTGATGGGTGTTGTATTAGCCAATGGGATAATCACAGCCACTATGAATTTTAAACATGACGACAATCCACGAGAATTTTTTTATGAAAAATATTATTATATTGAGGTACTTTTATTTTTGTTAATAGATGATTAGAAAATGATGAGTATAAAAATTTGAACAAAGAGGGATTCAAACCCGCATCTCTTGGAAATATCCAAGCGGTTGGAACGCTAAGAACGCATGGGTTCTACATCCGGCTATGTCGGAATTCTTATATGCTTATTACAACATATTTTTGTTGCTGGCATCTTTGTAAAGAGATTTTTACAATTTTCTGCTGCCAAAAAATTATTCTAGTACAATCGTTTGGCAAGACAGAATGCTGTTTATTAAATATAAAAAAAAACTGTAGTGTTATTCACACACTTTTTAAAAACATTTATACACATTCTTTTTTTATTCAATTATAATTTTAACACCAAAGAATTCTATTATTGTATAGATTTTTTTAATAATATATGTAATGTTTTAGATTGCATTTACAATCTTTTTGGATTTAGAGGCGTTAATAAAAATATGGTGTTTGGGATGGAAGGGATATTTCAAACATTCAGTTCACAAATTTGAACTTCTTCTTGCAATTGGCACCACCATTCACATAATACCTCAACTGTATATGTCAGGCTTCACATATTTTCAGGTATGAGCTAAAACAGTTTATAAATATTACTATTTCGTACTAATAATTCCTTAATTAAATTACAAAACGTTTGTTATTTCAGGTTCTTCGAATAGTTCGCCTTATTAAAGCGTCACCACTCCTTGAAGGATTTGTGTATAAGATTTTTGGGCCTGGTAAAAAGTTAGGAAGTCTCATAATCTTCACAATGTGCTTGTTAATAATAAGTTCATCGATCTCAATGCAATTGTTTTGTTTTCTATGTGAATTCACAAAATTTGAAACATTTCCAGAGGTAAATAGACAATTTGTATTATAACATCTTGCTTATCGTAATTACGCGTGCTATAATCGCGGAAAAGCAGCTTGTAAATACCTCGTAACGGCAAAAAGTAAAAAATTTAAATATCGCGTTTACAAATTCTAAGAGCTAATTTGCTTATATTACTCTATAAAAACACCGCTGAACACTACTTGTGTTACTAAATTATTAAGATTTTCATTCTTCATGTGAAATTCTAAAAATGTAGATACACGCTATTTACAAACTGCTGTTTCTTCTGCGGTATTGCGAGCGCAAATTAATTATATATTTTTTTCATAAACAAATTTCTTCGTTTTAAATGGTAATAAATAAATAAAAATTAAGCTGTTGTATTTTCTTGTAAATCGTATTTTTTTTTATTTCAGGCTTTTATGTCTATGTTTCAAATATTAACTCAAGAAGCATGGGTGGAAGTAATGGACGAAACCATGATACGTACGAGCCAAACATTAACTCCCCTAGTTGCGATATACTTCATACTATACCATTTGTTTGTCACATTGGTAAAACACTTTTTATAATTAAAATCAAAAGGCTAACTGATTAGTTAACTTATTTATAAAACTCGTGCAATTTTAATTAAACAAATTTCAGATTGTACTGTCTCTCTTCGTAGCGGTAATTTTGGATAATTTAGAATTGGATGAAGATATTAAAAAGTTAAAACAACTAAGATATCGTCAGCAAAGCGCTGAAATAAAAGAAAGCCTTCCGTTTCGTTTGAGAATATTTGAAAAGTTTCCAGACAGCCCACAGATGACGAAGTTACATAAAGTTCCGGGTGACTTCAATTTGCCTAAGGTAAATTAGATAGAGAGTAGATATCGGCGTATTTCTTTTTTTTACGCTCTTAACAATAATATTTGCTAGGAAACATCGACCTAATAAGAGGACATAATAGTAACAAAAGCGATTATTATTAAAATTCTTCTAATGGTAGGTGCGTGAATCCTTCATGCGACAGTTTGTGTGCGAAGTGGAGGGCGAGGAGGACGGCGGGCGCGGGGCCCACGCGGACGTGTCGCGTCGCGCCTTCGAGTACATCGGCGTGGACAAGATCTCGTTCCCGTACCGCAAGCGCTGCTTCGTGAAGACGCTGACGGTGGCGCCGCCCGCGCAGCGTCCCAGCTCCGCGCTGCGCCGGCACGTCGTCGCCTCCATTATTAAGTGAGATTCACTTCTTTTTTATTTTTTTATCTTCTTTCTCTGTATATACATATTTTTATTGATTCATATTTTAATTTGCTTTTACAATTTTTATTGCAATTTTTTTTTGTTTTATATATGGTTTATTTTCTTATAATTTTCAGATAGTGAATCGTTTGTCCGAAATTAAAGGTATAAGCCTAATGTTGTATGTATTTTAACATTTTGTTTTTTCAAAAGAATTATTTATAATATTTGATATTTATAATTACAGTGACTCAAATAATCACCGTCGCTTGGTTCTTGGAGACTCGGCGATGTTGGCTACAGGAGGGAAATCAGGTTTGAAACCGCAAGGAACTGTATCCAGCGCTAAACAACTACGCGTGGATCAGAAAAAGTAAGTACAGTTATTATTATAAATATTAATATTAACTTAAATACCTGAAAATTCATATAACATTCTAAAATAAAGCTGATGATTCCATGCAGAAATGTTTTACGGAACTGCATTCAGTATGCCATAATATAATTTATATTTTAATGACAAACTTAATGAAATAAATATTCAATGTAAAGATAGCAAGTTGTAAAACATATATGTCTTGTCTTAAAAAAATTGTACTTTCTGTAGAGTTTAGTGTAGTGTTGTATAGCATATTTTTCCACTGTGGACAAAAAAATTTGTGAAATTATTGAATTTTGATTAGATTCGGGTCCCGATCGATCCGTCGGTCAGTCCGTAGCGGGTCCATAAAGCTGAAGCAAACGTACGAGCACCTATTGGAGAACGGCGACATTGGCGCGGCCTCGCGCGTCGTGCCGTCCTCCCGCGCGCGCCCTCCCTACCTCGACATACGCCTCTTGCAGGCCAAGAGGCAGCAGGCGGAAATGAGGAGGTAATCATATTGTTTTGTACTGCACTTTATTAATAAGTCAAGCAAGTACATAAATGGTAGACATTTCGTTTAATATTTTAAATTAATTTATTAAAACCAACGATTCAAGAAATTTAATTGTAAATAAAGTAATTTAAAAAAAATGTGTAATATAAGCTAATAATGACCTACATTCGAATGTATATGTTGTCGTCCAAATGTGTGTAGGAATCAACGCGAGGAAGACCTGCGCGAGAACCACCCCCTGTTCGACACGCCGCTCTTGATAGTGCCGCGCGAGTCGCGCTTCCGCAAGATCTGCCGCGCCATCGTGGACGCGCGATACGACGCGCGCCTGCGCGACCCCGTCACCGGCAACGAGCGCAAAGTCCACTACAAGAGCTTCCAGTGAGTTATTACGTTATGCTTTTATATTGATACATTGCTCTATGACATTTAGTTATATTGCTTCTAAGCTGCCAACGACTTCGTTTGTATGACCTAATGACCCTTCTCACTTAAATACCCATCACCCAATTGTAGCCTAAGTCTTGACTAGGCTTAAAATCTATACAATAAAAAAAATATTCAAATTATTCCAGTTCCGAAAATATGCGCTTACAAACATTCTGTTGTTACTGTTTTATTATAGTAAATATTTTATGGTTTAACTGAGTTTTAAATTATTATAAACCAGCCCTTTTGTAAAATAAAAGCTTACAATAGTAAACACACTGGATATAAATAGTTGTATAGTGTAAACATTAATGTTTTATATATTTTATATGAAATATTTGTAGTAAATAAATTTCATAATATATTTTTACAGTAACTTTTTGGGCCTTGTAACCTACTTAGACTGGGTGATGATAATGGTGACCACAATGTCTTGCCTCTCGATGATGTTTGAAACTCCTACTTATAGAGTTATGGAAAATTTTGTCTTACAGGTAAAGATGTGTAGACATGAGATATTTGATTAAATAACTTATTAATAATTTATTGTTTTGAAAAAGTCGAAAAATAATTACATTATAAATTTTTCAGATAGCCGAGTATGGATTTGTAGTATTTATGAGTTTAGAGCTAGCTCTAAAAATATTAGCAGATGGTTTATTTTTTACGCCCAAAGCCTATCTCAAAGATGCAGCAGCTGTATTGGATGTTTTTATTTATATTGTAAGTAAAGCAGTTAGTTTTGTAGCGAGCTTGCAAATATGTCATATATAAATTGGTTGCCTCGTTAGTATGTATTTATAATCACTTGCGTTACTAACTGACTGGGAGCCAACGCACAGCCGATACTTCTGGGCCTAGAAAGTTGACATTTAGCACGTAGGTACCTTGCCTAGTACAAGTGAGCACTTAGAGAGTACTTTCCAAAATTGTAAGGTTTATAGTCATATAATGATAATAAGGTAGATGTGACACATCACACACAGTGTAGTGCGTAGGTGTCGCTCACGTTCCTGTGCTGGATGCCGGTGCGCGTGCCGCCGGGCTCGGCCGCGCAGATGCTGATGATCCTGCGATGCGTGCGGCCGCTGCGCATCTTCACGCTGGTGCCGCACATGCGCAAGGTCGTCTACGAGCTGTGTCGCGGCTTCAAGGAGATACTGCTGGTATTGTTAAACGTTCATGGTCATATGTGTACTGTGTGTGTGTGTGTGTGTGTGTGTGTGTGAGCGAGAGAGCGACACTCGCCTCGATTGAAAACGTCTTCTTTTTACCATAACGAGAATTTTAAATATAACCATGGTGTTTTTTTACGATCCCACTGCGCCATTACATGTGTATAAAAAAAATATTTTATTTCTGCGTATTCAATTTATTCATACCCATACAGATAAAGACACGAAGGAAAAAAACTACAGTTTAACTAATTATTATTTTTATATATTGTAAAACTTTGATTCTTTACAATTTTTTTGTTTTTGTTAACTTCATACATAACTTTAATATTTTTTACCAGTGCTCATATAAACTAAATATGTAGTATTTTTTATTATTATTTAATTTTATTTGTTTCTATAAGTATTATAGATAAAAAACGTACATTTTTTATAAGTTTGATTTTCCTTAAATCCCTGAAGATATCATTTGAATAAATAAAATATTTACATTAGCTAGATGTAAAAACGTTAAATGATTATATACAAATAAATATACTAATATTACCATTGCAGGTATCTACACTTCTCATTTTACTAATGTTTGTATTCGCGAGCTATGGCGTGCAACTTTACGGAGGAAGGTACGTCCTATAACTTAAGCCTTAAAATACAACAATTCAAAAGAAAATACCTTACGTATACATGTTACATAGAAAGAATGTGTTTTAAAAGGCTCGCTCGCTGTAACGACCCGACCATAACGCGGCGGGAGGACTGCGTGGGCGTGTTCATGCGCCGCGTCTTCGTCACCAAGATGAAGATCCGTCCTGGACGCAACGAGACCTTCCCGTCGATGCTTGTGCCTAGAGTCTGGTTAATATTATATTTCATTTTCAAAGAAGACTCGTCGTTGTCATTGTCAATACAGCTACAACTGGTGACAGAATTAGATTAATTTATTTTAAATTTTATCGTGCGCTTTAGTTTTGTAAAGTGTTCTTACAATACGTTGAATGAGAGTCATTTCGTTATGAGAATGTTACGGTTTTTTACTTGTACTGTGTTAGGTGGATAGGGATTTAAATACCTGCTGTGTTTCGTAACTAAATGAAGAATGACACCGATCATGTAGTTCTAATACAAAACTATAAAAAATATATAAAAAAATACATAACTAATTTTCACTCTTATTTCACTCTTATTGGTACAATTGCAGTAATTAGCCTTTTCTCTTTAAAAATAAAAGTTGTCACCAGGTATAATTACATAAATTATATTAATTTTAGGGCAAATCCGAAAAGGTTTAATTTTGATAACATTGGTGATGCATTGCTGACATTATTTGAAGTGCTATCTTTCAAAGGCTGGTTGGATGTACGAGACGTTCTAATAAAAGCTTTAGGACCAGTAAGTTATTTAATATTGCAAAATATCTAAATATAAAAAAATATATATTCGAAATGAATGCCATAAAACAATTTAATATTCAGGTACATGCAATATACATACATGTCTATATATTTTTGGGCTGTATGATTGGATTAACATTATTTGTTGGTGTGGTAATCGCTAACTACTCAGAAAACAAAGGAACCGCTCTATTAACTGTTGACCAGAGGCGTTGGTAAGTTCTTGATTGAAATATGGATAGTGACCAATTGAATATAAACATGCTATTATTACTTTATTTATTATAATTTTTAGGTGTGATTTAAAGAAAAGATTGAAAATCGCACAGCCACTACATTTACCCCCGCGTCCGGATGGCAGGAAAGTTCGAGCATTTGCTTATGATGTGACACAAAACTTGACCTTCAAAAGAGTTATTGCTATTGTCGTGCTCGTCAACAGCGGCTTACTAGCGGTCACAGTGCGTATTTGATTGTTTTTTGTAGAGGCAAAAATAATATATTTTTTTAGCTTCACGTCTTACCTGGCCTAGCAGGTTAAACAGAGATTTAATGTGTGCAGTGGTCACGACACTCGTCGAACACGGAGCGGCTGGCGCTGACGTCGGCGCTCCTCACGCTGGTGTTCGTGGTGGAGGTGCTGCTGAAGACCATCGCCTTCACGCCGCGCGGCTACTGGCAGAGCCGCCGCAACCGATACGACCTGCTCGTCACTGTCGCCGGCTGCATATGGATATTTATGCATTTTACACTAAAAGTAGGCCAATTATGACGAAATTCGGGAATGCAATTTATGTTTTTCTTTGTTAATATTTAATGTCATTTGTAGGGGTATATAATGACGCGCGGTTGTCTTTTGCTATACTCTTATACTTAGTCTTGACATAAATATTGTTACAAAGTCCTAAGTCATCTTTTAAAATACGCGACATGGTTCTAGGTGCTATCTTCATCTCCCCAGATAAAATCTTTCGCTTTCGGACAGGATTTCTTTGATTTTTTCCCCTTACTGCTTTGATCGACATTTTCGTACGAACACTACGTGGACAGCCAAATCTTTTTCTATCACAAACAGAGGAGGTTTCATTGTACTTAGCTATCAAAAGCCCGGTACACAAACACTTGACAAATAACAAGTGTATGGAGAATTTTAAAAATTGTTTTTGGCACCATACCTACTTTATGTAAAGCAAATTACAGCGATTCGGTTCTCTTTATATCCACTCCATTTTAATATCACAAAATATTTTACAATATTTTATCGCGAATTTAAGAAAACACAATGAACAATCATATAAAAATGATTCCAAATTCAAAAGTAATATTTTGTTCATTTTTATTATAACAGTATTTATAGCCAGATTAATTACATTTAGTGTCATTATGCGGGTTAAATCCTTTTCCATTATTTTATTAAATAAAAGTTAATATAAACAACAAACATCTTTGATACCGTGTGATGCGTATGGGGTCGTTCTAGTATTACGCAAACATTTTTTTATTGATTTTATATTTTTTAAATATTTACTGTTGATTCATGGTTTTATAAATAACCTGATTATGATTAATATATATTTAGAAAACGTATAAAATTTTTAACGCAGCGAGATTTGAACCTGCGCCTCTTGAAAACCGTTCAAGTTTTATGACTAATAATTAAATGAATTAAGAAAACCATTTCGCAATGGTTAACATAAATATTGATAAATATTTTTAGAAAATTTAAAAAACGCAAATTCTAATAATATTGCTGACGTAATCAGTATCACACCAAAAGTAAGCAAATCAAAGACCCCCGCGCCTTTACACACGTACAATACTTGATTGACCCCTATTATGCAGTATCACTATCCCACTGTAATAACCTATTAAAATTTAACAAAATATGCTTTTACGCTCTTATTATTATCGCCCTGCAACATAATAAACGAAAATACGAATTCATTGTAATTGAAAAATACATATTAAGAAAACGTATAAAAATTTGAACGCAGCGGGATTTGAACCCGCGCCTCTTGAAAACCGTTCAGAGGCGCGGGTTCATCCGCTACTGCGTATACGTTTTCTAAATATGTATTTTTCAATTTCCTTAGTGTGGGAATAACATTTTAAAAAATGCTAAAAAATATATATAATTGTAATTGTTCAAATGTATATTATGTAACCTTCCAGAACGATCTATCCTACTTTGTTGGGTTTATGGTTGTAATACTAAGATTCTTCACGATCACGGGCAAGCACACCACCTTAAAGATGTTAATGCTGACTGTCGGCGTCAGCGTCTGCAAGAGCTTCTTCATTATATTCGGCATGTTCCTGCTCGTGTTCTTCTACGCCCTCGCCGGAACTATTGTGTTTGGAAACGTCAAGTACGGGGAGGGCATTGGCAGGTACGTGTAATTCTAGCATTACATATATTATAATAAATATGTTTGTACGTTTTTATTGTATTTATTAAATGACAGAAAATACCAAAGACACATTGCTAAGCTATTCTAACTATATGGTTTTACTAGTACACACAGTACTTTTAAGAATATTTTTGTTATTTGTGATGAATTGAAGATGGGAGTTCAGTTCTACCTACTCTGTTGAATCAGCCACTAATTTAGGGAATTCCATTTCTTAGTAGTAAATTATCCCCTATTTAGTGGTTTATTCTATTTATAATTTATATATATATATATATATATATATATATATATATATATATATATACTAACTATTTTGAAATAATCGTGATGAGTTACAGATGATTCTGTTTGCATATGATGATTGTGTATTAAAATATATTAAATATTTAAAATACATGTTCTTCCCCCATTTTAAATAAACAAATTGTAATGTTATTCCACAACTAAATATATAAAAACTTTATTTTCTTTACATATCTTTTTTTGGTAGAGAACAGCACAAACAAAGTAAACTTATGTGCAATAAAGCATATCATCATTACTACAAATGTATTTAATAATGTATGAAATGAGAATCAGCATGATTGTATAATTTGTCTGTAACGTAATTAGGCGGGCGAACTTCAACTCGCCGATTCACAGCGTGGCAATGCTCTTCCGCATAGTGACGGGCGAGGACTGGAACAAGATTATGCACGACTGCATGGTGGCGCCTCCCTACTGCACGCCCGCCGACAACTACTGGGAGACCGACTGCGGAAACTTCACCGCCTCGCTCGCCTACTTCTGCACTTTCTACGTCATTATTACTTATATCGTCCTTAATCTACTTGTGGGTATGTATTGTTGGTCCAAATATAACAAAGTTCATGTAAATCCATATAATATCTTACGAATACATTTTAGTTTTGGTAAGTATTATTTCAAAAAGTGCTTCACAAAACATAATTTACAACATAAGTTGTATTTTGCAGCTATCATAATGGAAAACTTTTCTTTATTTTATTCAAATGAGGAAGATGCTCTTCTCTCATATGCTGATATTAGGAACTTCCAAAACACTTGGAATATAGTAGATGTCCACCAAAAAGGAGTGATACCAGTTAGGAAGGTATAATATACGTAATAATATATTAAATATTTGCAGGCTAATCAGAAAGAGCGTAGTGTCAACACTCACTCTCCGACACTCCGTTCTCCACTTTCCGCCTGAACTAAAGACATTGTGTCTGGAGTGGCGCAACTCAACACCGTGCTTTGTCTTATAAAAAAGCGAAGGAATGAAATAATTTAAATATATTTATTCCTCCAAATGGGGATCAAACCCACAACCAATCGCGTTTTGAAGTCAGATCCTGTTCCACTGCGCCACAATGGCCTCTGTATATTATATATTTTTTTGTTTAATTTTAGGTTAAGTTCATATTGCGACTATTAAAAGGTAGACTGGAATGCGATACTCATAAGGAAAGACTTTTATTCAAGTATATGTGTTATGAACTGGAACGGCTTCATAATGGCGAGGATGTGACCTTTCATGATGTCATAAAGTATGTTACTTTCTTAGTATGTTATTACTTGTCAGGTAAAGATTTTGGGTTTGATTTCTATCTTAAAGTTACCATTGTTTTCGTCTAAACTTTTTTAATATTTTATACTTATAAGTTAGCTAGAATTAGTAAAGTTAAGGTGAATATAAAAAAACTGTGTTATTTCAGTATGTTGTCATATCGTACGGTCGACATTCGCAAGTCGCTGCAAATGGAGGAGCTCTTGGCGCGGGAGGAGTTCGAGTTCCTCATAGAGGAGGAGGTGGCCAAGCAGACGATACGCACCTGGCTGGAAGGTTGTCTCAAGAAGATTCGAGCTAGCAGTAGTGTACGTTTATATACACATTTATAGCTTTCTTAGCTCACTAGTAGTCCTCTATTACTCAACAGATTTTGTATATTTGATATACTTTAGCCTTTGATATACTAAACAGATTTTTGTATGGATGAACTTACTACCTGATACTATATCAATATTGTTATTTAACATTAGACTTTTATATTTAAAATCTCTAAACTCTTTTAGAAACAACAAACCAGTTTAATCGCTGGTCTAAGGAAAACAAATGAGCAACCTGTCGACTTCACTGGCGAAAAGGAAAAAGAACAACAAGAAGCCGATGCCCAGGTCTTATATTATTCATAGTATATGGAAAACTAAATGTAAAATATATATTTTACATTTAAGAAGTTTCCCTCTCATATCGTCATGCATCTCCCGTCTTCTTTTTCCGTGATAGGTGGAGAAGAATCTCCACTATCACGGAACGCCTACCCGCCATAAAAAACGCGAACTCGCCATTAGAAAATGGTGGGTTCGCGTTTTTTAGACTATAAAACATCTATTTATTATTTGAATTGTATAATACTTATCTGTAAATGTTGTATAACCACTTCGCGCTGAACCCATTTTAGAATCGCCGATATTATTTTTAAGTAAGTTCATGTATTTTTTTTTGATTTATACTCAAATTAACTTTACAATTTTCAGCAACCCGTCGCAAATGCTGGTCGCACAGAAATGACTGAATCTACATCCCAACCGATTATGTCCAGTACGTACCTATTTACATTTTGCACTTTTTACCCGGCCTAGCCAGGGTCTGCTTCCTCCGCTGTGCACGGTCTACAATATACTCAGTGATTAGTCCATTGGTCCATATCCTGCTTCGTGATATCCAGCCATCAATTTCTTGGCCTTCTCAGGGGTCTTGCTCCAGGGACAGATATATCGAGGCATATTCTTCAGACATAGTTCCCAGATCGAAGCGCAACGTGGCCATAGCATCTCAAGTGTCGCTCTTGGTGCTTATCCACTACGTCACGGACTCTAAGACTACCTCGAATGAATGTATTAAGTATGCGGTCAGCCCGCGTTACTTAAAGACTTATTATGCTCATGTATATAAGCCCCTTAATTCTGCGGTCGCAGACTACACCTGTGACCTCTCGCCATTTCGCCCAAGCAGTGCTTATCCGGGCTTGGCCATCGTGATCGATGCTTCCAGACTCTTGCAGAATAGATTCAAGGTACCTGAACTTTTCCGACCTAGCGGCTAGTTCAGGACGTATATGGGTAGTGTCAGAGTCCGGGCTTCCGCAAGCCATGTATTTAGTCTTCGTCACATTAAGTTTAAGACCGTCTTTCTTAAGCGTTTCCACTGGTTCACTCTCCGCTACTGCGTCATCCGGCTCTCATCAATGAGCATTATGTCATCGGCATACCAGCTGTCATGGAGGCTAGCCCAGGATATAAGCCGATACAAAGAACAAACTCCTTGGTTAACACCTACTGCAATCGGGAAGGATATCCTGTCGCCGACAGAAGTACACTCTAGACAAAGCTTGAGGACGATCATTCGTTCTAAGAGCTTCATGGTCTGACTCAGATCTTAATGCCCCTATCTATAACTACCACAGTCTTGAACACCGTCCCTTCAGTCTCAGTACACCAAGAGAGCCGAACGATTTCCACGCTTTGATCGGAATGTCGTCAGGTCTTACCGCTTCCCGCTTTGTGCTTCGAGGACTAATCCCGACTTTCGTCAGGTGTTATTTGGGGCAATGAGTCCAAGATTAGGAGGTGGTTCGGTTGGAACATTGCACGGGTGCTGAGTATACAGCAGCTCCTTAAAGTAGCATCTCCATCTCTCCTTCACAGAGGCATGATTACATATATATTTTTTTGTAAATGAGCATCTGCCCCTCCGCAGTTTCATATAGTGGTAATAACCTGTTACTGTGGGCTCAGCCTACAGCCCGTTCACTGGCACGTTTCGCCCCTAAGTACTCTAATCTAAAAAACATACTTTTAGAAAACCTATAAAAACTTGAACGCAGCGGTATTCGAACCCGCGCCTCTTGGAAATCGTCCAAGCGCTCTGACCGCTAAACCATGCGTTATTCATCCAACTGCGTTGAAATTTATATATGTACGCTTATTACAACTTATTTTGGACAACAATAAGTTATAATAAGCGTTAAAAACACAACATAGCCACAAGAATTTATAAACTAAATGATATGGAAATTCCGCGTCTACAAGTGTATACTTTTAAATCCGTAATACTTTATATTTCTTACTTTACTGAATATGTTGAAAGGCGAAAGTTTAAGATTGTATTGTTATACTAGATGTCATATCAGCTCTGGACTCTCAAACAAAACGTTCATCAGGCAAGAGTCAGCTGAAGCGATCAGGCTTGCCGTCGGTTGCAACACCAAGGTTAGCCTCTTTTTAATTTTAAAATATATTTAGTTTTTCTTTACATATCCTCAATTTTTCATATTATTAATGTAAAATCACAGGCCGGAAAGTCCAGTGAAGAAATATTTACAACCAACATTGAGCGACCCACATCCTTCTATGAATAAAAAATCTGCCACTCGTAAGTCTTTTATCTTTAAAATGTTACTTGTGTGTAGTGCAAACTCTGAAACATTACATTAAGTAATAAACTAAAATAAAATACAAAATTCATCTTACAGCCTAGAATATACGTAATCCTAAAAAAAAATTGCAACATACAAATTTTTGCTTGTAAACATGTTTTATGACAGAAATAATAATTAATTATTATTTATATTAATAGCAACTGGGACTGCGATAAAAAGTAACCGCCAGCACTCACACGCACACCCTCAGATTAGCGCAGGCATAGGAGGTTTTACTCTGGGGGGTGTTGGAGGTGTTGGAGCTGCCGGAAGTATTGGGGGTGGAGGTGCGAGCGCAGCAGCGTCGCAGGCATTACACGATGTGCACTCGTGGTGGGGAGCGCACCTCTCGACACATGCTGCACTAGCTAATTAAATTTAGCAAAACAGACATGTAGCAAGTACCTTTTATTTTTTAATATCTAATAATTAAATAGACTTCTAAGTTAAAACCTTTAACCATTTCTGCAGTAATAAAAACTATATATATATAAAAATAAATCCATGTTTGTATTATAAACTCTACAATGAAATTGTGTCAAATATCAAATTACAGTGAAGGAATCATGGTAAGATGGTGACTTTTATAATGTATCGTTGATGGTGTGTTGTTTTAGAGATAAATATATTCATTAATAGTAAAATAAAAGATATTTATTTGTAGTAAACAATATATATTACATTCTTAAATTAAATGTTAAAAAAATAACATAAAAGAAATATGGAAATAGTATCATAATCAGTATTGACTCATATATTTTAGTCATTAAAAACAATTTTAATTAAGACTAGTGAGTTTTACAAAGAAATTTAAAATTATTATAATTTGATGTTTAATTTTATATAAACTTAATCTTATAGAGAATTATTATCCAGAATACTGTTCGACTAAATGATATTTAAAAGAAAAATTAATTAGAAGATTTTTGTTGTTGTTATAAGTTTATGTTAATTTTCTTTTTCGAATAAACTAGTGAAACTGTTTTGATTAATAATACTTATGTATGCTACTATAACACCTAGTAATAAGTTTAGGATACACTCATATTAAATTAGAGACAGTTACACAAATTCTAAACTCGCTGGAAATTATAGAATTATAATAGTTAATTAAACTATCACAAACTCACGTAATCCAGACTGTAATATGTATGTGCTTAATCCTTATAGAAATAAGTAAAGTATTTAACTTCGAACTTTTGTATTTTTCTTATTGAGGGCATACCAATCAAAGGATCGACGTTGGACTATTTCGTAATAAATAGTAAATATAAATATATATATCACTGGAGGTAATGACACATGCCGAGTGCGAAGAGCGCGACGACGGCGAGGACGAGCAGCGCGTAGAGGTAGCGGCCGGCCACGGGGCAATGGCATAGCTCGGCGCGCAGGCGCAGCGCCGCCGCGTACGCCAGCACCGCGGCCAGCTCCTCCGCCGGCGTGTCCTGGTGCAGGAAGGGGCGCGCGCTCAGCTCGTGGCCCACGCCCTGCGCGCGCCGCCCCTCGCCTGACAGGCGCGCCGCCTGCCACCCGGAAACAGCGAATATTTTACATTGTCCTTTCAGCTCTAGACTTTTTGAGGGTAGGTATAGAAAACCTAGTGTCGAGACATTGCGTGTTGAGAAGCAGAACTCATCACCAGGTTTTCTATCTTACCGCAAATACAGTCAGATGAATAGATGGCTTTAAATATATTATATTATAATACAAACGTCATGTTCACGTTACGTACTTGCACAAAAGGCACGATAACGGCTGACATCCAAAGCAACAGATTGAGTATACTGATTCCCGCCATAGGCTCCGTTCCAGTGTCCACCTTGTCTAAGTTCAAGAGCCACATGGTGCCCGATACGGCCCACGACAAGTTAACAATAGTAAACATGCAAACGGCTGGAGCTAAATCGTCATTCAAGTATTTGAGCAACTTACGAAATTCTGATATTTCCTGAAAATAATGTCCAAGATCTTAATATATTTGATATAAATACACGGAGTCGCGCACACTCGGAGTACAAAATAAATATGAAAATATGATTTTTTTGGAAGGATGCAAGGAAGAATCTGATACAAGTCTACGTAATAATAAATAATTAAAAGTAATCAAGCTAAAATAAATAACATAAGCAAAGGATGATGTAACAAAGTTGTTTTAGTTTCCTATTGCCTCGTTGATAATTACCGCTAATAATGTTCATAAAAATAACTGATGAATTCATTTCATAAATATATTTTTTAATAGTTACTAATCACTTACTCTCATCCAGTTCAATGGTGTTATAGTTTTATTAAGCAGTCGCTCTTTCAAGAATACAAGATGAGCTTGCAAAAGTTGAGCTTGTAAACAGTAACTCGTAATTATTGTAGCCTGCACCATATCATGGATCAAAGTACAGAAGATTAGCAGAATTTTTAAACCTAGATTTACTTCCGGTGAGCTGTAAACAGTAATTAATTTAACCTGTACATTAAGAGACTACTACACAAATTCGTTAAGTTAATAAGTTAAGTCTTTGAAAATTCAGCTAGTTCCAATTTTGCCCCAAATCAGCAACAAACACTATGCTTTAAAAAAAGACATGGCTTATACAAACGCATGGCTTAGCGGTCAGAGGGCTTGAACGGTTTTCAAGAAGCGCGGGTTTAAACTCCGCCGCGTTCAAAATTGTTATACGTTTTCTAAATACGATATTTTATATATTCTTTTTCAATTTCCTAAGTGTGCGAATAACACTTTAAAACATGTTAAATAAACACTATGCTTATTAACATACGGCAGCCAACGGGGCACTGTTTCATCATAGCAGTAGTATACATTTTTTAATAAAAAATATGTATATTTACAACGTAAAAATAATAAGCTCGTCTTACCTAGTTTCCATCCAGCGAAAAATAATAAAACCTTTCGCCATCATAAAATTAACTGAACATAATGATAAACACATCCACAGAACACTAAGTATTATGAAAAACCACAACATTCGCAAAAGGCGTTTCGGTTTTTCTATAGGTGTACCTTGTGGTGCATACGACGAAAGTAAAAATACCTAAAAACAATAATATTTTATATATTCTCCCAGGAAATGTAATATAAAAATATGTATAATTGGTATATTGATTAATCATTAATTCCCTATTGATGACAAAAATGTCATTACTCAAATATAATCAATAGTATGTCTCACCCTCTCCATTAGATTTTGCAGCTGCTCATTGTCAGATATTCTGAAGAGGTATAACGCATATAAAAATCCCAGGAAATGTAATATACTAGGTCCGATATATGTAAATGTTATATTGCCATAACAAACTTGCTTATAGGCATCGCATTCAAAAGAGGATTTTAAGGCTAGAGGCACTAATTTGTAACAAAATCCTCTATCCCGCCTGCAACCACCATTTCATGTAAGTTATATTATTTAACATAAATATTCTTTTTAGCAATTCAGTCTCAATAAATTACCGAAAGCATGCCATATATTGGAGTATATATCCTAAACACATAAATACTGCAATTTGCGCAGAATGAAAGTGTGACAAGAAAATTGCGAATCTAGAAGAATTTGAGGCATCCACTACTGGCCTCAATCCCATTACAGTCAGCAGTTTTACATATGGGAGTAATATCTGCAACAAGACGGAAACACATTCAAATAAAAGTATTTACGAATTATTTACGTAAATTGATGTAGTATTTACCTTTGATTTACAATAATGTAAAATAGCTGACGTGCTCATATATTCTGTATCTGGACACTCTGTTATTTCGCCAATCTACAAAAGTTTATGTATTATTTATATCATATACATAAATGTATCAAAAACTAGTATTTTTTTTTTAGGTTTCAAACATTTTTTTTAAATATATATATGAAAAACAACTCACTTCAACACTATTAGCATCTAGACTAGATCTAGTTGATCTTTCCATAGCTGATACTCCCAACTTGTCGATAACCAGTACATGGCTGTCCAGAAGATCACTTGCTATACAGTGGCAAAAAATCCATAAGCCATTATTATTCATATCTATACTTTATTGATAGGAACGCACATTATACTTATTGTAAGATAAAAAGATTTTTTAATGAGTCTAAGCTCGATGGAACTTATGCTTTATATTGTTGATTATTAATTTTATTTCTAATAAAGCTTTATATCAGGACTAGACCATACTTACAGCTACTAAACAATTCATTTGCGCTTTGCATCATTTTGCATGTCACGTTTAATAAGTATTATTATGGCTACAATTGTAAATTAATCTTATAAACTTGACATATTTCACAAAAAACAGATAAATACCCGCATATGTACTGATATTTTTAATCCATTAAAAATATTGGTAAATAATTGTAATAAACTACATTTTAGTTCGATTTTTAGTTGCTGTGTAGGTAAACAACTTGCAGTAGCATAGTCAGAGGTTAAAAACAATTTTCGACGCATCAGTTTTTACATTTTACATTAAGTATTAAGGTCAATTCATAACAAATTCTTTACTTTTTTTATATTTTGTTTCTCTGTAATTTATTTCCATTTTTATTTGTGCTATATTCCTATGAATTTCAGGTGTAGCTACATTCATGAGTGCAATATAATATGTGGGTACTATATACAAGAGAGTTCATGATTTGGGGAAGCTCAACGTTTCTATACCACCATCATTTCCGTTTCTATAAATATATATAAAAATACATATTCGTTAATAATTTACAACAATAAAAATTGCTGCAACAATTGAATTTAACCAACGGTTAATTAAACCGTTGAACTCTGATACCCCTGCAATATAAAGATAAGGTGTCGAGTAATGTTTTGTTTCACATGTACATTCAACTTGTAAAAGAATAAAATGTCAAACGTATGTAATTCATAATATTAAACTAAAAAAATATTTTTAAAATATTATTCAAATAAAAAAAAACATTTAAAATTATAAAAATATATTATAATTTCATAAATAGTAATTCAATAAATACACACAATTATAGCGTATTAATCTTTTTCTATTCATTTGTTATATAACATTAAAATGCTCGAATCTATTCAGAGTAAAACAGAGATGTGATTGCCCACGGCCAGTGATTGCCTGAATTAATAAAAAGATTGCCAAGTGTTAACTCTCTGTTTTTTTAAATTTAATTTTCAATATAATTCGGTGGTGGTGAGACGGTACTGTGATTAATTTATAATAGAATTAAAATTGTCAGTTTGGCAACACTTAAAAAAAACTAGTGGCGGATTTTCACAAAAAGGGTGAACGTGTTAATCAAACAGGTAATATAATAAAAATTCTTAAGGACTTAGTTACTTGAAAGTTCGATTTAAGGGATTTTTTTATTTACATATGACTTTTTTTTGTTTGGATGTAGCAAAATTAATTTTATAGTGTTAATATATATGTAGCAAAGGTAATTTTAGGAGTGGGAAATCACTGTACTTATATTCTAATATTTTTAGTTATTGCCCATCATCGCTTTAGTGAATGCTTTAATTTAGCTTTACCCGGGCAATAAAACTGTTTTGAAAAATTAATTGTTATTTAAACGTTTTAACTACGTAACAAATTTATGCAAAAACAATCTTAATGCTTACAGTTTTATTTCCAGTATGCCAAAGTTACCAAAAGTATAATATAGTAAATAATACTTGCAAAAAGTATGGCGCTCCGCGTTCCAACCTTCTTTACTACATTAAATGTTCGAGGCAGTTTTCGAAAACAAATAAAAATCATTGAACTTCAGGGAATGGTAATAAGTATATGGTTTAATTTTTTCTCACCGGTAATACAAAGTTTCAGCGTTCAATACACAACTCACTTCCTTCTCCGCTTTCTAAGGTAGAGAAGGGACTTAGTACTACACTAAGCCTTCTGTCTGCCGAGACAGAAAAGCGTAAAACTGATAAAAAAAATTACAAATGTCTGGAACGGTGGATGTGGAAATCTTAAGAGACAAGAAAATTAGCAATTTCAGTTCAGGTCCTTAATGATGACGCTTCGAACGTCCCAGTAGAGCACAAGTCGCTACGCCAATGTCACGTTGTATGGAGGACACACCAAGGAGATTGATCGGTAAAAAGAGATACTGCATGTTAAAAAAGTGATCCAGTAACAATATGGAGACCTTCACCTATAACAAAATACTAATTTACAATCATGTATTATCTGCATCTACATTAAGGGTTAGTAATGAATAATATATAACTAAGGGGCTAGAAATTAGCACCTTAAAGGAAGTTATTCTAATTTTGGATCCAAGTGTCAATATCAACATGTGATAAATGGAAGTATGGTAATAGTCATAAAGTCAATGCAAACGGAGTTGCGGGCGTCAACTAGTCTATAATATAATAAAACTGAAAAACGTGCGTGGAGTCTGGAAATATTTTTTAAGCTCCACGCTTCGCTACTAATATTACATGTTAAGTGGCGTAATTTTATTACACTTTCTGATATATCTCCAAATCAAACTTAGGTAATATAAACTTTAATTCCCAAATAAAAAAGAAATTAAATGTAACAAAATGATTTATTACACAGTTCATCATTGTACAAAAAATAACAAATTTAACAATTTTAGTTTCTTACAATACAAATTATAAATGTGCTAATCATTCTTATACTATATCACTAACGCTTCTCGAATCAGGATTTAGGATTTCATCATCGCTTTCATAACTATCGTCTTCTGGTAATTGTTCATCACAATCTTCGTTAGTCTCTTCACTTTCTTCGGACTGCTGAGAAGCAATAACTTTACCGTTGATGTCTTTGTTTTTCAGATTTCCCATCCAAAACGCTTCTGAGCAATTATTAGAAACTAATAAAGCTTTGACTTTATAAAGAAGGGTTTCAAGTAGTTGTTTCACAAATGGAACTTTATTCAACAAGGCTGTATCGTGTTTCAGACGTGAATGGCAGCACAATGATTGAAGAAATCTAGTAGACAGTTGTAATGTTTTTAAAATATCTAATATTTCTTGGGTTTTTTTTTTAAATTCTAACTCTAATATAGGTATACCCTGCGCTACGAAAAGCTTTATTATAGGCAGCGATTTTTTAAAAAATGTTGTATAGTTATTTCTATTATTCAATGACTTTGAAATATCTGCCATGTACTTTAAAATTAATACTACATCTTGCCATATATTTAAATGTTCATGGTTAGTTAGTTTTTTAGTTAAATTTGTTCTTGTCGCAGCTAAAAGCGCGTTGCCTAAATTTCTATAAAAAATTAGAAAATTACTCTTATTTATACATTGATATGATTCTAGGTAACTGTTACGGTTTTCTGAAAATACTTGCATGTCGTTTATTAAAAGAAGAGTAATGGACTTAAGTTCATTAGAGTCGTTATTAATCAAGTATTCCTTAGTAAAATTATCAATACTCTGATTAAAATGGAAGCCTTTTTCAATAAGACCATCTGGGGTTTTCCATTGCTTGCATAAAAATTGTTTTGCTAATTCTCTTATTATTTTTATTATAGTCGGACTTGATGAATAGTCTCGAATAACTTTTAGATTCTCAATTAATGCTGTTGCCGTTGTAAGTTGAAAACAATATTTTTCATGTGTTTGCAAATATTTTGCATAAGATAATAATAGATCTTGCATATATGTCCCGCTTGCGCAATTATCAACATTCGTAACAATTCGTAAAGAATTCTTCAGTAAAGATTTGTGATGAGTTTTAAATCCAATCCATTTGAAATATATCGTATGCAGTCTGAACATGTGCTCTAAAGCTGTAAAATATTCTAAAATTTTGTCATTATATAAAACGCCACCATCATCTTTATCTTTTTCTTTAAGCCATTCTTCCAAAGTTGTGGTTATATGTTTCAAATGTTGCATAATTTTTGGTAAAATTCCACAAATAGATTTAGCGCACTTCTCAGCCTCTTCGTGACTATACAAATCAAATTCATAATTTTTTGACAGAAATGTTTTTTTCTTAATTTTAGATATCAATGTATTGTCCAGATCATTGTTAATATGGCTTAAAAGAAAATTAAAATTCTCTTTATCTAGCTCACCATCTTCAGTAAATTCAGCATTAAGTAAATTTAATAAATCTAAAGTAAAAGGTCTAAATAATATGCCGTGCAAGGAACTTAATTTATTCTTGATGGAAATATTTGTGTTTAAATTTGATTGAGATTTCAGTGTTTGGGGTAAAATTGAGTCATCTCGACAATCTGATTTATTTACTGGTTTAGATTTAGCATTTTTAAGTCTCTTTTCGATGTTTGTGCTGCAATTATTTAAATTAAAACTGCACAGCGGTGGTTTATACAATATGTTAGTTCTTATCAGAATTTCAGCGATTAGACATTCAATTTTTTTTAAATCACCAACCCTATTAAAAATTTTCGATTTTAATGCAGCATCATTTTGTGATGAAAATGCGTTAAGTAACTCACGAAACCAATTAGCACAGTGCACTTGACAATCCAAAATATTTGATATAGCTGTGCTACTCATATTATCAATTAAATCTATATCGAAATTAGGCATTACTATTGCGCATCCCAACAGAGCATCTATGCTTGACAAATTTCCGTGATGTTTACGCAAATGCAAACCTTGTACAAGTTGAAACAATGGAGACAAAATAATTATACTAACATCTTGCTGAGGTTTTAAAGTTAGGCCTGCTACGTTTATAGCAATTGTTTCGTCTATTTCACTGTCAGCATTAATGCAATATTTCATTTGAAGATTCAATTCCGCAACGTTTTCATTCTCTACCACTTCAACGATGAAATTTTGCTGTAAATCATTAGTGACAGCATCTGTTATCCAATTTAAGAAATGTTTATTAATAAAATTAGCAGACTTAATTATCTTACATAATTCATCATAAAAAAATGCAATCATGTCTGGAAACTGTCGAGTGCTATGACTTATTAATTCTATAATCTGTGCTGCTTCACGAACACCACCATCTGGTAAGTGATTAGTTGAAGTCATGTTAGATTCATCTGCTTGTTCAATACCATCATCCTCATGATGTTTTGTTTGCATTAGATACTTAACTGCATGTATACCAGCCATAATTCCTTGAATCTTTACTGTAGGATTAGAGCTTCCTAATTCTTTTCTTATGATCATATGTACATCATCTCGTATGACTGAATTATCAACAGCATATGCAAGACAACACACTAGATTCATAACTGCTCTTATCTCAGGTATAGCCATTTCATCCATTCGATCCAGTAGTGTTAGCATCTGTATACTTAAAGGTTTTAATGTGGATATGTCTTGCTGTGTTACCATGTTTAATATTGTTAACATACTCATAACACACTGTTTACTGTCGAGACCAAACTGTAGCAACTCAGCTGCTACAATCTGACAACAATCTTCTAGTTTGGCAAACATTAATCCATAAATATATGATGCAAATTGTTGAACCAAAGGCTCTTGTGTGGTTTTTAAAAGCGAATTTGTAAAACAAATTAAATGTTTAAGATAGTCTTTTAGAATTGGTTTAAATTTTTCAAATGCATCCTCTAATATGTCTTCATTTAAAATATTTAATTTGATTTGTTTTTTAGCTATATTCTCTATTTGTTTTTGCCTTTCTTCTGTTGTTGAATATAGTATAACAATAATGATTAAATCAATTGGTACATGATCAGTACTGATTAAACAACTATTAATAACTTTTATCCAAGCATTAGCTATAACTTTAGATGATATAATTGAGTTTCTTATAGCTGAAGCTGTAAGAATTTGACTTGAGGCAATATCTTGGGATGTGGAGTTTGCTGTAGACCAACCTAAAGTTTTTCTTAATCCTTCTATAATTTCCAAATAAGCAATGTCAGAAGTTCTTTGAGGCATAAGAAGAAATTTAACAAAATTAGGAAAATGGCTACACTTTGACAGTGTTTTTAAAATATCTAATGATTTCTTTTGTAGTTTTTCATATTGATCATCAGTTAAGCACAGATATGAAAGACAGTCAAGAATAGCAGGTATAAGATCATGATCATCACTTAAGATCCTACTCATTTCTGATATAATATTATTATGAACTTGGTCCCCTATTATATCTGGAATAGCAGTAATAATTTCTAAGCGGGCCATCTTTTCAGAAGTTACATCTAGAAGATTGATTAGGTTTTCAGCCATCTTATCACTATCACCTATACTATCTAACGAAGAGAAGCATTTTAAAAACATTTGTATCCATGGACCACATTTGGAATCAGCAGCTAAATCTATAGCTTTTTCAAACATATATTCTATTAGCTTATTTTGAAGGATAGGTAGGTTTAATAATATTTTTAGTAAGCTATCACTTATACAAACTTCTGAAGAGAGGTCACCAGTAATTCTTACAATATTTGGAAACAAATAGTGTTTAAAGACTTTTAAATCTTCACATCTTTTTTGGAAATTCAAATAAAATTCCGACATGTTTCGCGGGTATTCAGGATTTTGTTGCAAATTCTTTTTTAAATTTCTAATGACGACAATAGTTTCGTGCGAGGCTATGCACTTATTTGGTGGTTCATTTAATAACAAACCACTTTCTTCCAATGTTTTGCCGAAGTAATCCTTTATATTACCACCTCTAGGCTTTTTGTTTTGAGGTTCCTTATCAATTTTTTGTGGAGTTCTCTTAATTTTCATGCTGAAATTATTTATACACTGCACTGCACTGTTTTGAATATTTATAAAAGTACTTGTTTTTGACTATTATAGACTATATATATACTATACTATATACTTCAGATTGTACTGTGTAACAACAAAATATACAATCAACCAAATTAGGACTGTTCATATAATATCGATATATCGAAATTATTATATAGAAATATCGATATTTATTGATAATAAATCTATTGATAAATACTTTGGACAACATATCAATCATTTAATATATAGATACTTTTTTACACAAATTTAAATTTTTAATACTTTTTTTGTGAATTATTTAATCTATAAAGTCATCGGAAACTTAATCTAATTTACTTCATTTACAGTATGTTATGTTTTTTTATCTATTCCTAGTTTACTGATTATTTTGAAACAAAATGTAATTTTGTATAATATATAGTAGTATTTACAAAATAAAACAGCAAAAATATAATGTTTGTCCGCACAATCTTCAGAACTACTGGATGAATTTGAATATTTTTTTCCGACCAGTGGAACACTTGCAGATGGAAAACCATAATGGACCGGCTAAACTATACGAAATAAGGAAATGGCGCCTTAACAAAAGTTTTTCAGTGTGATGAGTATATTGATGTGAAGTCAGGCTGGAAAACCTGATGCAAGACCAGGTATACTAGAAATAGGAAAATTGCACCTTAACAAAAGTGGCTAAGTGTATTAGGTATATTGGTGAGAAGGTCATTAAGTGTACGCAAGCCAAATTACGGGCAGCTATTAAGTTATAATATGGAGTACCTACTTTACTACTATAACTTATCACTTTTACACATTTATAGTTTAATTTGTTTAATAAATATACTAGACTATAAACTTATGATTTTTTAAATAAAGCTGATAAATCGAAATATTGATATTTTTTTCGATATATTAAACTCCTATATCTATATATATATATATATATTTAAAAATATCGATATATCGAAAATCCGATATTTTACAAAATTTCAAGTCCTAAACCAAATATAAATTCAAAATTGTTAAATTACGTCTGTCAAATGTCAATTAAAATTTCTATTGAAGTCACAGAGTAGAGATATATGTTGGTAAATAAGCGATTGCCTGATGCGGGTGAGGTACTGATTGAGGATGTATCTACTAACAAAATTAGCGCCTATGCGCCTCAGGCGGGCTGTAGCAGGGCCGAAAAGGAGACATTCTGGGAGCAGTTTGAAGAAGTTCTACGTGCTATACCAGCTACTGAAGTTATCAAAGTTGGAGTGGACTTAAACGGCCACGGTAGGTAAGGCTGCGGATGCGTTTGAACGCGTACACGGTGGCTTTGCTTATAGTCGTCGCAATGCAGAGGGAGAAAATATTCTCAGACCCTGTATAGTGTCTGACATGGCCGTCGTGTATACATTCTTCCAAAAGAGTCCTCAGCACCATATCACGTATAAGAGTGGGTCCCACTCGACTCAAATAGATTATCTGATGACCAGACGGTGTCATATCAGCAAGGTGACTAACTGTAAAGTCATTCCTGGTGAAAGCCTGACGGCTATGTCTTTATTCTGAAACAGATAGTAGCTGAGAAACGTAACCCTAGAATCAAGTAGTGGTTGCTGTGGCAAGTTGCCTGACAAAACTCGGGATTGTCTTCGACGCATGAAGGATCGGAAGCGGTGGGCCCTGACGACATTCTGATCTCTGATCATAGCGCTCATTGAAGAGAGCCGGTTGACGGTGGATCAGAGAGTGAACCTGTGGAAGGGTACGCTTGAGAACGGCGGTCTGTGTCGGTGTCGGTAATGTGTCGAAGACCGAGTACATACATGGCTAGCGAGAGCCCGGACTCTGGCACTATCCATATAGGTCCTAAATCAGCCGTTCAGTCGGAAAAGTTCGGGTCTTAGGTCTATTCTGCACGAGTCTGGAGGCATCGATCACGATGTTCAAGCGCGAATAAGCGCTGTGACAACAAAATATCTCCCAAACTCAAGGGTCTAATATATAAGAGCATAATCCGACCGGTTCTCTTATACGGCAGCAAATGCTGGCCAGTACTGTCTAGGCACGCTCATAAGCTTCACATCACGGAAATAAAGATGGTGAGGTGGATGTGTGGTGTAGCGCAGTAGGAAGACAGACCCTGGCTAGGCCGGGATGATTGCTATGTAGAAGAATATTAACATATATTCGTGATTGCCGGAATCGCTTGATATCTATTAAGTAATTCAAATTTCAAAGTTACACTTACAGCGAACGATAAGTTACCAACTTTATTGACTGATGACAATGATGTGTTTTTTATCCATAAAAGAAAGTAGTAAATAAAAAACGTACTCTACTTTATACAACAAAACTGCATCCTTTATGTTATATACATTAAAATATTGGCAAGCAAACAAACTTAACTCAACAATAATAGCCAATAGCAAAATTCTTATTCAGAAATATGTATAATTTTTGTATGAACTCATAATAAGGAAGTTTTCTTATTTAATCAAGTTATTTTTTATATTCACGCTGTATTTTGCATAGGAGGGTAGTCCGAAAGAACCTAGTTATGACACTACGCTCTCCAGATTCCACCGAATGCGAAATTCCGATTTTCGTGTTTAGTGGCGAAACTCAAAGCCGCGCCTTTAGGTACCAGAGCTGAAATATGAAAATAATTATAATATCTCCCCCCTAATCATTCCTCGAGTATTAATAGAACCCACAAGCAAACCTACGCGTTTACATTCAGACGTTGTCCTACTGCGCCCCAAAAGCCTCAATGATTGAATATAATATATCATATTTATTTAAGTGTTGTATATCATATTTAATTAAGTGTTATATCATATTTAATAAAGTGTTATATCATATTCAATTAAGTGTTATATCATATTTAATTTTTTTTTTTAATAAAGTGTTATATCATATTCAATTAAGTGTTATATCATATTTAATTAAGTGTTGTGGACTAGGAAACTACTATTGTCAAATATGAAAGTATTGATGGTTTCACCATCAATCAACCAAATTGATGTCCACCATCGATATATTTCATTAAATAAAATACCAGTAATATTAGTAAACGACCGTAAATACTAAATATTATAGTTAAAAAAAATTGTTTTATTATATAATAATGTATCAAAGATCAATTTGAGTGCAATAATGTATTAAGTAGAATTTGCTTTAATACTCCTTAAAAGACTAAAACACCTTGATATGTGATTATTATATAAACCAATTTTCATATCAGCTGCTAAATTTCTTGGATTTCTTGTTTATTAAAAAGCCCACTTTGCGAACTATTTTTTTTCTCTCTTCATAGTGTTTTTTCATCTTTTGATGATTATCTGATTTCTTTTTTTTATCTCTCATTGTGAACTTCATTTCTCTGTTGCCCCCTATGCTTGTAGTCACTATGGAACTTTCTTTGGAAAGACGTTCTCCTAAACTTTTTTTGCTTACATGAGTCATGCTTCTAATATTAGGTGTTGTAGGTGCCTTTGTAAATTCGTATACTTTTTCATTATTATCAGTGTCATCTACTTCTTCAACTTTGCTTTTGTTTCTAATCATTTTATGTTGTTTTTTCATTTCTTTTGCCCATGTTCTATCTTCATCTGAGCTGTCACTACTAGATTCATATAATTCTCTGTCGGAATCTATTTCTTCTGTATCTAGAACCTACAAGGATTACAAAACAGAACATTCAATAATAAATTATTTAATATCTATATATAGTCGTATATATATATGAATAGGTTAGCTAGCATCAAAGCAAAATTAAAGTTTTATTTTTCTTAATATTACCTCATTATTATATATCTCCATTGTTGATTTAGTTTTATTCTTATCAAATCTAGCAAGGACAGGATTAAGTAAGCGATATTCGTCAGCGTCTTTATCGACTTCGAAATCTGGATTTTCAAACAGATCCTGAAATTAAAGACATTTTACACAATATAATACAACAGTTTTTGCTACCTGTTAATAAAGAACAATAAATTTAGTTAACAGTTAAAGAAATATATAATATAAAATACAACTAACCTTGAACCTCTCATCTTTTAATAAATTCGCAGATTGTTTTTTCTTCCCTGTATTTATGTCTAATAAGCGAGATGCAAGATCCCGATTCACTTTAGGTAAGTTATCATCAATTTTAATTCTAGATGGCCTCTCTTGTTCAATTTTTTCTCTAATCTTTCGTTTTTTATACTCTTCAAATGCGAATGGATCAGCTATTGATTTTGCTCTCTTGTACAGTCGTACATCTATGAAATATCTATAAGAAAAGTAAAAATTATCTGCATCTATTACCATTACGAAAGTTACCACACATATACAAATATTTACCCATGCATGTAAGCTCTTAATAGATTTGTTCCCAGTAAGTGATCAAGACCTAATGATTCTAGCTCTTGTTTGGTAACAAATTTATAATCGTCATAAACAGTTTGTGATGCAGAGCTTTCCATTTCTTCTGTCAAATTATCTAGGAAAGCACACCACCGTGGAGCTGGTCCTAGAATATATTGAATGGATGAGTGAGTGAGAATATATTGATATATATCACAAAATTTGACATTATAAGGACATGTTCTTATTATACTCTATTTAATTACCTATAATGTACTGTTCCAATTAAACAGTTTATATGACATATATTTAAAAATAAATAACTACATACCTAAAGATGGAATGTAGTAAATTTGCATTTTTTGATCTTCAACAGCCATCATACTCAAGCCAGTATTTGGTATTATACATAAATCATTAAAATCAACGGATGATTCAATATTTGTGTACTGGTAACCCTAGAAAACAATATGCTTTAAGTAGTAAAAATATTTCAGTATCAGTAACATATAAGCTTATGTACATACAGTATTATTATCCCATATTTTCACCACATTGGCATCCATAGAGTACACATAATTCATTTGTTTGTGGAACTCAATACATTTGATAGGTATTTCATTCATGTGGTCCTTTACTAAAAGAGGTTTGCTGGATCTTATATCATACAATAGGACATGGCCTGAAGATGTACCAACACCTAATTGTAAGGCTCCATTAAATTTTAATGCACTTATAGCAGGTATTCCATTATTTTTACTGTAAAATAAAAATGCCATTCGAAAATTGATTTGTTTTTGCTTTTAAATTTTATTACATTTATGTTATATTATGGAGTTCTTACTAATATTCTGAGTCTGAACAATGCATAGCACAATCCAAAGTTCCTTGTTTAGACTTCGTTCTAGGATCCCAAGCCTCTACATGTCCATTTTCTGTACCAAAAATGAGTAACCCATGTTCTTCATTTACACTGCAACAATTTATCTCAGTTGCTTTTGTCACATAAGGAGCCAGAAATTGACCCAATTCTAAATTTAACCTGTAGACTTCCTGAAAGCACATTAAAATGATACAATAATAAATTGATATTGTTAATTGGAACAAATTGTCTATATTATTTGCCCATTATTGAAAATGCTAGGCGGAATAATAATTGTTTGCTTATATTGCTTGATTTTCTTTAGACTCTTCTAGACATTTATAATAAGTCTTATCTTATATAAATTAAATAGAACTGTAACAGCAGCAAGAAATTTTCAGTACAAATCATAGAAAAATACAACTTACATTTGAAGCTCCAACAACAATAAGATCACATGATGGTCTATGATATTTCATATCTCTTCCAAAATGTGGTACTCGGAGACGGTAATGCCGGCCATGTCCAACATGAAATTCTACATAACGATCACATTGCAAAAACACTATCTGTAACATTTATTGGTATATAAAAAATTACAATTATTACTATATGTTTTATTACATTGGTTATAAATACCATATCTAAAACAATAAAAATAAATGTACTTACTTTTGAATAATCCTCACTGAGTATCTCAAAAGTAACAACTTCAGAATCCAAGCACCTTTCAAATTTTAAACATAAATTATTGACATCAAAACATTTAACTCTTGGTTTATATATTCCAGTAGCCATAATGTACTGGCCATCTTTTGAAACTCGTATATTTGTACTAAGACCAGGCATATCAAATTCCTGAATAAGTTCTATTCTTCTTCGTATATCTACATTCTTTTTTAAAAGTGCTCTTTTTTTTCTTTCTGTTAACCACTGAAATAAGGAATAAACAGTTTTTATAATAACTTATGATTTTGTAATAACTATTGAGGTAAAATATTCTAATATTTGTTTAGTAATAACGATATATATAAATATCATAAATGTTAACATATAATATTTTTTTATGTTATTAATATTTCTACTTACATCTGGCAAAGATTTTCCTGCACTAAGATTGTATATTTTAACACTATCTATTTCTGATACTTGCATGTTGTTAACCTATATAGTTCACTCTTCTAAATATACTGCATATTATAGTTATTTAAAATTAAAATAATGAACTTTTCATAAATATTATTAACAAAATCATAAATATTATTGACAAAAGAAAACACTTAGATTTTTAAATTTTGCGTTAACACTGTAAGCACAGCCATGTGATCAATCTACGTCAATGTCAAATGTAAACATGTCATTTTATTGATTATGGCTTTTAGGCGTGTTAACGGTAATTTGTTTCAAACAGCATAGACATATCCTTAAGAAAGAAATATGAAATTTGTTTCTATGAGTTATTGATTTAATTATTTCGCGTTACATTTAAGTAAAAGTGTGATTATTTTATTAATATTTTATGATTCATATAAAATTCAGGACTCATAGATCACAGCGTATTGGTACGGCCCATGCCTTGCCATGCGCGGGCGCAACCATGGGAGTGATACGCACACGTGCTCCACATTTTCGTCTTTATGAATGTTCTCCTCTACTCCGTTACCGTGTATAAGGTCAAATAGAGGTCTAAACACCGCTATCGTAAATTGTGTGTTGGTTTAATTCATCGTGATTGCCTCGTTCCATTTTGAATATGTGTCAAATGAATCGTATATATTATCCCCCACATTCAACCAAATTTACAAAAAACATGAGAAAAAAAAGCAAAACGTGAAAACTTTTCGCGTTGCTAAAACAGGCGGGTCCACCAAAATTTAAACAACACTATGTAGTACTTACAATAAAATAAAATACATACACTGTTTGGTAACTGGTAGTCCTTTTATGACTTAGAGGTATAGCAGTTTCATATTTTCAACGGTCTTTTCGTAAAACAAATAAATTCCTGGAAAAGCTAAAAGAAATGGTAGAAAATAGTACCCTATGTTCAGCCCAAGACTATCAAGTCTCTATAAAAAAAAATTTAACTATTCATCACAATCATATCAGCGGTTCGGCCGTAATGCACATTACATTGAGTTACTTTCGCATATATAATATTAGTAAGTAAGAATGGATTTAATATAATATAATTTAATAAAATGAATTTTTACATAAAATTTGTTTTCAAAATAATAAAAGGACTATCTGTTATCAAAACTGTGGATGAATTTTAAATACTCAATTTCTTGGCTAAGGTAGGGTTATGGATTTTTTTTTTTTTCAAATTTAAAAAAAATTCGAATCGTACTCGTACTAGTAGTATTATTTTGCACAAACAAACGAACAAATGACCGATCGTACGACCGACCCAATGACCGACGGACCGAATGAACGAACGAAGAAACACACAAACAAACAATTTTGCACCCCAAACGCATATACCGCCTTCGTACCGTCGCGGGTAAAGAAAACTGCACAAGATCGGAATCGTCTCATTTTGATGTGATTTTCAGTGATTGGTTCGAGCTTAATTGGTGCATGTGCTTAGATTATCGTAGACCATACCGTATAGACCGTAACAAATATTTTACGGTGACAACTCACCAAGGGGCGCTACAGTAAGCATTGGTTTCAGCAAAATCAAAACTACGAGTCTAATTTGAATGCGATTTTCAGTGTTAGGTTAAGATTTAACTGGTAGATATGATTAACTCCCTAGGGGGTGCTGCAGCAAACATTTGTTTGTGCAAAGTGCCTTTCGCCCGTATTCGAGTAATTACGTGTTGGTGGGCAGATCTCAACGCCGTGATTTATCTTACCAGAGTAGGAAAAATGAAAATCATTTTCATATGGTTATTCCCCAAAGATCCAATGAGAATGGAACCCACAATCAACGTATTTAGTTAGACGCTTTCTGTCTGTATATTGAAACTAAGTAGTTATTGATTTGATTATTCCAATTTTAAAAATGATAATAAAAATCTTAAAATGTGAAAATATGATTAAATTGTTAATTTAATTCGAAGCAAATAAACAAACTAAAATTGTAAAGATGGAGAGATCTACAAACACGGGTACGCGCAGAGAGTACCGACCATTTTTAATAATTTGATTCTTTAATCTTTTACATTTAGTTTGGTGTTGCCTGCTAATTAGCACTCAGTTGCCATAATAAGAAATGTTTCATAAAATTGTATTGGATTCAAATAATAGATGGCGTTTCAAAAGATTGAAAACCTACTAGGCGAGTGTCACCCTCCTGTCGCTGCAAAAAAGTTCTTGTTTAGTTGTCACGTTTATAATTATCACATTTTTAAAAACTAAAAGCCAAATAATATTGTGATTATATATTGTATAATAATATTTATACTATTATTTAAGTTGTTGTAAGAGATGTAAAGTGAAAAGTCCAATTTAAAAACGATTTACTTCAAGTTGTTCTATTCAACTAAATACAAAAAAATCTCTCCGTTTTGTAAATAAAGATCTGATCTCTCTGTATTGTAATTAAAATTTGACAATGGCGACACGAAAAAAGCCACATTTGCCGAAGTCTGTTTTGGACATGAAGTTTATGAAGAAAACTAAAGAAAGGATAGAAAAAGAATTAGAAAATACTCAAGGCCATGAAAGCTTATATTCTAATATTATAACTAATGAAATGCGGCATGCTACTGGAAATTTTATTTCAGAATCGAGTTTCATATTTTGTGAAGATTTATTAGAAGGTAGAGTATCTTTTAAAGGTATGAATCCTGAAATAGAGAGGTTAATGGACTTAGAAAATAAAAATGAAGTTATTGATAGCGAAATGCAAAAAGATGTTTCAGATGAAATTCTAGCTAAGGCAATGAATAACCTAACTAATAAGAGACAGTTAACCAGCCCAAGTCAGTGCAATATGAAAAGAAAAAAGAATAATTAGAAACTTATGACCAATAACAAACAAGCTAGTTTAAAATGATATTCTTTGCTGTACAGCTATTAGGCCTGGTTACAAAGGCTATAATTGTAATTAAAGTTTATTTTATTAATCACTTAGGCTTTTGTAGTCTTAGGCTGTCAGAGAATCAAAGTCATGGGACATCTTTTGAATTGAAAGATAAGATACATTATAACATGTGTGGATGTGGTGTTTTGTCAATTTAGTTGATGTGCTTTTTCTTACCTTGAATATGAGAGTATAATAAATGAGCTGGGGCCCAATTTTCAATGAAATCCACTATGAGTGGTATATGAAAACCGTACAGCAAGGGGCAAACATTAAACAATGTCTTAATAGAAATAATAATGCTACTTGTATTGTAATAAATTATGAGTCAGTGAAACAAGTGGGGTTTTGGTATATGTTTTTCAACACTTCATCCTTCATATTTCTGGCCAAAATCAAGACATTTTTATATTTTGTCAATATTTACAGATTGAGTGTAGATAAGATGTAGATACTTAATAGCATTGTTTTAAAATTAAAAACTCAGAAATTTCCATTTTAGTGTTTTACTAAAACTCAATAACCCTTTAATTATATTTTTACAACCAACTTAAAAATTGTATTATGATATAAATAATGTTTCAGTAAAATGACTAAGATTTTCATAAATCAACATGATGTTTTAAGAATCATGTTTTTGAAAATAAAGAATTGGGGTACATTTTATTTAATTTTAATAAAAAGAAAAACAAGTATTTTATAATTCATGTATTACAATAACTATATAAAGGCACATTAATTGTTGTTGATATTAGCATGTTTTTTAAATATGGCATCATTCAAATATTTTACTAAACTGTATAAAATATGAGTAAAGTGCTTTTTAAACTTTTATGTATGTCTTAATTTAAAAAAATATATATACATTTTGATAGTTGTTGTGTAAAATGAAACATGCAATAACAATTATGAAGGATAAGTTTCATAACATGATTTTAAATAAACTATTTTGGTTGTCTTATCAGTAAAAAGGGCCTAACCCAAAAGCAATATAGATTAGCTGGTCCAATATGTCACATACATAAAATTATTATTCATATAGTCATAAAAAATGTTTTTAAATAACCTTACTATTTATTAAAGTTACTTTGGAATTTAAAATATAATTTGCTTGTTATCTTAAAGACGTCATCACACGTCCATAGAAACATGCAGACAGGTGGTAATTTAAAAAATATTGAAAGTTTAGGTTCTTATTTGTAATGAAATGTAATCTTGTGTGGCAGTATCTGGTAGTTTAACAATGTGTAACGAAAAATAATGATGATATTTATATTTTTACACTTGCTCTATGAAGTTTTAAACCTTAAAATTCTATCTGATGAATAACTTAAATATGATTAGTATATCATACACAAAGAAGCTTTTAAAAACTGGTTTAAAAAATTGTGGAAGATTTTAGTATAACGAGGAAATTGGATATTTCTTTTGTTTCATTTTACTATTTTGCCCTTTTAGTAATCATTTTTTATAATTTAAACCAATTTACATAACTTTTTATTGAATCATAGATTCATACACATCATTCCATCACCATATCATAGGCATATCTCAATCATTACTAATATAACAATTTTCCAAAATATTTTTTAAGTACAAGAATATTAAAAGATTCAATTTATATCTAGTTTATTAATAAGTTACTTTATAAATTCCAAGGTTGGAATGTTTCTAAACTAAGGATTTGTTAAACACTATTCCACAGATCATTTGGTCTGACTATAGTATCTATTAATGATTAGCAGCATTGTTGTATTGCATAAGTTATAATATTTATTATAAGTTGTATAGCCCTTGTAGTATACGGTAAATACATGTCACATGACAAAGTAAGTCAAAGTTTGTTATTAAGATTAAGTTTAGTTTTTTACATTATTTATATACATATTGTATGTGACATATATTTGAAAGCACTTTAGGTGGGTAGGCGGGTGTCATGTGAGTGGTGTGCGGGGGGGCACGGCGCCCGCGTCGTCAGTCGAGCCCCTGCTGCATGAGGGTGTGGAGGTCCCGGAAGGCGGCGCCGAGGCGGCCCTGCAGAGTCTGGCGCTTGAGCAGGAAGGCGCGGATGTCGAGAAGAAGGCGGTGGATGCTGGCGCACTTGGCGTAGCGTTCCTCGCGCGGGATGTCAACGCCAAGCGTGCGCACGGGCGCGCTCACGTTGGCGCGGACCACTGATGAGAAGTTGCGCACGATGAGGCGCAGCGCGTTGCAGCCGCACTGCATGTATCTGCAGAGTGCAATCTATATTATAGCTACAAGCTATAAATATATATATAATCAAGATAATATATTAGTGTTATTTTCATTTCGTATATTTATTAAACGTGAAATTCGTTATAAATTGTAATGAATAGAATATACAGATGTGGTAAAATCCATATATTTAATAATAATAAAATTTATACAAATTTCTCTTTTTTTTAACATTTCAAAGTGTTATTCACACTAGTAGGAAATTAAAAGCATTTTTAGAAAATGTATAAAAAGTTCTTGAACAAAAGAGGAAATCTTAGATAGTTTCCTCTTGTGCCCAGCTTTCAATTTTTATATGCTTTCTAAAAATGTTTTTCTTTACCTTTATTTACCCACTGCTGGGTATAGATCTCCTCATTGGAATATGAATGTAATATGTAAAAAATCCTGTTGTATACATAAAGAATACATTTTTATATTAAATATGTTATCATTTTGTCACTTACGATTCATATTTGCTTTGTAATAATTCAAATATTTTAGGTAACATCAGAAGACATATATCTAGGTTCCATAAAGATCTGAAAGAGAGAAATAAGTGATTTTATTATATATACGAAAAAAAAAAAATAGTATTTACAAATTATTATTAATTAAACACGTACGGTCTATGAGCCATCACATTGAGAATATCTAATATTACTGAAGCATCTTCTAAGGCGATAATAGATTCTAACGCTGACTTTAAACTTTTGTTTATCCTCACAGAATGAAATATCTGAAAAAAAAAAATTGTTAAAAAATACGTATTTAATAAAACGTAGCCAAATAAAAAAATACTTTCTCTTCTAATATTCAACAGTTCTTTAAACAGTTCTTCAATTAGTAACTTTTGTGTTTATTATTGAGTGAATATAATTTAGTGATGTGTACCTGCAAGGCGCGCTGTCGCGCAGCAAGCACCGCCATCATGGAGTCGTGTCCGCGCATCATGACGCCGAGCACCTCCTGCTCGCTGGGCGCCACGCCGCCGCGCCCGCGCCCCGCGCCCGCCGCCGCCCCGCGCTGTACACCAAACACTATATTACACTATACTATATTTTGTAGCTTTGATAAAATGCATAAGTAGGGTGATGCAGCTAGTGAGGAATATTTGGAAAAAAGGTTTTTGCTTGCCTATATTCATTCAGAGTGGAGAAATAAAAATATTTTAAATATAATCATTTTTTTACCGTCAGACGCTGTCTCACTGCGCCACGATGATCACTAAATCTTTTACAGAATTATTTTTGTAGAAGAACCATGAAATATAATTTTACTATATATATAATTATAATAGGGCAAATATTATATTGATTTTTAAACCTTTGTACTGTGTAAACTTAACATATAAAACCGTAAAAGTGAATAAAGTAAACATACAGGTAAAAATTCATCGAGATCGAGTCCAACCGGCCGATCAATGGAGTACGGCACGAACTCGGGTTCTGCTTCGCGTTCCGGCCCGCGCTCTGGACCACTCTCCGTACGTGTCCTATGTTTAAACACATGCACTATTCAATAGTTATTAAGCAGTCAATTTCATTTAATATATTTGTAAGCTGTGTCAGTAATTTAAATGTTATTCGTAAAAGACAATAACCGATACAAGGCATGAAAATGCCTTGTATTGGTTATTGTCTCTTCTCCCTTTTCTATACGAGTATCAATGTGCGATGTACTTCTTTATTTCGATAGAATAAAATGCTAATAATTACCAGAATTTTGCTCAGTGTCTGTTATTTAAAACTGATCTCAATAATAATAATTGTTTATAAATAGCCTTTTAGTATTAGTGAATTATTGAAGCTTGATTTATTTAGTTTATATTGTGAACTTATAAAATATGACTCTCTTTTTACTGGCTTCGGTGTTGAAAAAATAGTACTTGTATCTAGGAGAAATTACAAACGTAGCACTGTACTTAAATAAGAATTATTTAAAAAAAATATTTAAAAATAATAAAGAATACCTGAGTTCTTTTAAAAATTAATAAAAAATAATAGCTAAACTTATACCTTGAATTTTGAGAAGGCGGCCTTGTAAATGAAAGTGATCGCGGTCCGAGTGATGGTGGGCCTAATGACATTTCACTGTTACTCTGTCTTAAACTATTGGCCGCTGAAAACCAAATATGTTATGGATAAATAATAAATTAAAGGACATGGGACATTATAAATGTGCATTAAATATTATTCAATTATGTACAACCTCTATTCAATGTACTATTTATATATTTATTTAGGTACACTTACATAGATCTGTTGTTGATTTAGTCTCCTTGTAGGAGTTATGTCGGTTTAAAGAGGTGATTGTATGAGCATTGTTGGTGAAGTCATTAATAGGACTGTGAGTGGAAGTAAATCTTTCTTCTTTATTGCTATCTATCGGCCCTGTACATTATAAAAAGAATTATCGTAACTAAACTTACTAAGACAGCATTTGTCATAGTTCCGACGGGGAGGAAAAAATTAGAGATGGTACGTTTCATAGTCCACGCAAACGTAGTTGTGGGCTACAACTAATAATAATATATTTAAGTATAGACAGTTACGACACAGATTATAAATGGCAGTATCCTCACTGGAGTAAGTGTGTAAGTGCGTCTTGCGGTCGTGCGTGGTGGTGGGAATGCGCGAGGCGGGGTCACGGCGCTCCAGCGCCAGGTCGCGCAGGGACGCGCTCACGCGGGCCGGGCTCGCCACCTCCTCGCCTACGCACATTACACATACTTTAGAAAACTAATTGCTTAACATCCCATGTAATACACGGATGGGTCCGTGCCAGCTTGAAATGCATTAACGCTCACTGACACTGCCTGAACTCTTTTCTCTACTAATATGAATACTTTACATTTTTTTTTAAATACATAACATCAAACTCACGAAATCCAATTGCTTATAGCTTTATAGGCAATCACATATAGGGGTTGATAAAATTGATTAGAGGCTTGGATTCTGTATTTGTTAGATAAGGAAATAGTCACTTTAGCGTAAATCAATCATTTTTATAATACAATACAACAGTAAAGATTTTGTATAACATTCATTAAAATGTTGCAAATATTACCTGTCACAGGAAAGTCTTCCGATGACAAGCTGGTGGCTGGGGGTGGTGTCCTTGTCACTATAAAATAATAATTACAATTATTTTTGAGAAATGATAATAATAATATAATATTTTATTAAATAGTGTATATAACAAAAATATATGCTACATTATAGATAATACAGAAATGGTCACAATAATTTAAATTGTTGTAACATACCCACCGTATATTACAACAAAGACCACGGTCTTTCTTTTATGTTAAACAATACTTGTAATCATAAATTACTTTAATTAAGAAAATTTTTAACAATATTTTATTTTCACATATAACTTAAAAGCCTAGCTTAGCGATTAATTATTAGATTGACAAGAACGTAAGAGCGTGCAGGTTTTTCTCCCATTCATTCAAAATGTTTACATCAAATTTGATTGTATTTAGTTTTACTGAATTACTTATTAATTACTTACATGCTCTAGACGGACGGAATATTTCAGTGTAGTCATTAAAATTAGGTATAACAGCACCTGAGTCTTCGTCCGCTTCTGTCCCCGACGTGGACTCCTCCGCAGTCTTTTCGTCGAGCAAAGTCGGTCTATGCAGCACTTGCAATTGAGATGGATATTTTTATTATTTACATAAAAAAATTATTGAAAACTTATCAAATAAAGAAGTCAAGTTCTACCTTTAATTGGTAATTGGTAAACGAAGTAGGTGGAATAATATATACGAATAGAATTACACGTCGGAAATTGAAAAACATATTTTTAGAAAATGTATAAAAAATTTAATGCAGCGGTATTCGAACCCGCGGCTGTTGGTCTCGGTGCGTTCTACATCCAGAAGCGTCGGAGTTCTTATACTCTTATAACAACTTATTTTTGTTGTTAAAGTTAAAAGATTATTCTACAAACAATCGTTTGGCAAAAGAGAATACTATTTATTAAATATTTTGAACATTTTTCAAAGAATTTCGACATTTCGATTTTCTCGATCTTTTTATCATCGTGGATATAGTGGATCAGTCATAGATATACTCCAATATTATATATTTTACCAATTTGGATAAACCATTTTCTATTTAATACAAATTATGAATTAAAATAAGACAAAGACACTATTGCAAAATTTTTGTAGAGTTATGATAAACCTTATATCCTACCTAACCAAGTTATACTAAAAAAGCCCTGAATATTTATAATTAAGAAAATAAATTAAGATATAATTCAATGATTCCTTTAAAAGTTTAATCAATTTAAGAATGTTGTAAACAGGAAAACAAATGTCTTTGATGATTTCATCTTTGAGGACAAACACTGAATATTTTTTTGTTATATGATGTTGTAGAAAAATCTATCAAGTCTTTTTTCGACTTACCTTCTTTTGGGGGTTTTTCTTTTGAGAAGCTTTTACGAACTGAATGACCTTTTTGAAAGGGTGACAGATCTCTGACTAGTGTAGGTGCTGCAGGTGCAGGACCACCAAATGGATGCACTTTATTTAAATCCACAACTGATAAGACGACATATGTTGAATGAAAAGATCCCGCTATCTACAAGTATTTAAAAAAAAATTGTAGTCTGCATCTTGTCTTAAAGTTTTCTAATTTTTTTTATTATTTATTATTGATTGATAAGTTGTTTTACATTCAATTAAACAGTAAAGTTAAAAAAATCAAAACCAATGGCATAGTAAATAAAATGAACAGCAGATTAATAAATAACAAATTTTAAAGAATAAAACATATTACTTTATTTGCATAAGTACTAAGTATTGTAAGTAAAATAATGAAAACTTACAAGTTGTGTTTGGGCCACAGTAATGTCATGAATCTGTCCCCAGTGAGCATTAACTGTGTCAAGTACCCGAGCTGGTTCCCAGCCAATCACATGCAACCCATCATTGCCACAACCAAGCAAGGTGGTTCCATCATCACTAAATGTCATGTGTCTAAAAAAATTTTTTTTACATAACTGAATATAAAATTAAAAAAATGTTTTTGACATTTATTTAAATACACTAGGTCTATTAATTATCAGAATATTGCATCTCTAACTAAACAATAGCTTCTTCTATACACATATCTGTATAAGTGGTACACAACTTTTTTTTTAACATACATTGCTATATTAACTTTATTTGTCATATTGTTTCTATATTCTTTATCCAAAATTATATTTACAAAGTATTAACACTCAAGGGGCATGCCCCAAAATAAACCTAAGTAGTCATTTTCATTATTTATAAAGTTACCTTACAGATGTGTTGTCCTTTTCAAATTTTGAGACTAACTGAAATTTTTCCATATCCCAAAAGTTAACAGTTCTATCAGTGCCACAACTAGCCAAAAGAAATTCATGTGGATGAAACTTAACACATGTAACTGCTGATGTATGCTCTATAAATTCTTGTAACACTTTTCCAATGCGCACATCCCACACTTTAACTAAACCTGGTAATTCAGAATTATTTTTTAGTACATGTTTCTCTTGAACAGAAATAATATAAATAATAATGATTTCTCCTTAATTTTACTTACCATCTTCACACGCTGAAGCAATCCATTGACCATCTGGACTAAACTGAAGACTATTTACTGCAAGTTGATGACCTGAGTATGTGACAATACAACCACGTTTTCTAGTGTCCCACAATTTAATGTTACTGTCACAAGAACCTGTTGTTAAATAATCCCCATAAGGATGAAAGTCCATACATTTAATAGCTCCCTTGTGTCCTGTGAAAGTCCTTAGTAATTTAGCAGCTTCTAAGTCCCATATTTTTAAAGCACCTGTTTGGGATCCAGCACAAACTAAATCTTCAGAGTGACCAAAACAAACACACTCTACAGGAGTTGTGTGTCCACTTAAACTCTGTAAGTATATGCAAAATACAATTTACTTATAAATAAAAACAGATGCATAAGCTTGAATTTTGTAGAGAAAAGAAGTATTTGATTTACCATTAGGCACCCTTTTCTTCCAATAGCCCATAAATTGACTTTTTTATCGTCACCCCCTGTGGCCAGTACTTGATTTGATTTATGTCCCATAGCCAAGCAGTTGACATTTGACTTGTGAGCCACAAACTCTTCTGCAACATAATAGCTTCTGTATACAAATCACTATAAAAAAAATGTTACTCTGGTATTATAATAATACGTACGTAATTTCCATGATCTCCTTATGGATTCCATTTTCATTAAAACATTCCATATATGGCATATGTAACCTTAATGAGTGTTAATATGATTTGCGAAGAGTATTGAAAGTATCTATTACATATTAGTTTGTAACCTATCTGTTATAAATTTAGGCCGCACAACAATTTAGTAATTTTAAAGTTGTACTTAATTTCACTGACAATAAGTTTCTTGTATGATGTATTGTTTGATTTTGATTTTTTTTAATCTGCATTCTGCCCCACAGAGACCAAATGTCAAAAAATGACCATAGATGTATAAAATGAGCAAGGTAGATAAAAAAAAATTTTTTCCATAATTATTCTAAGAATTGATTTAATCACAATAAAATCATAATATGGTTTTAAATAAGTAAAAATTTATAGTTAAAGATGTTAAGAATTAAGTAAAATTTTAGGACTAGCCAACTGATGTAACAATAAGTGATGAGTTGGTAACTTTTAAGATGTACCAAAATTAAATAGCAAATCATAGAAATAAATAAATTTGAAGTGTCTAATTGTAATATTAAAATAACAAGATTTTACATAATGCGTATGTTTGTGTACACACAGTACATTACACCCAATTAACATTTTCTACAATTTTGTGTGTCTGCTTGTTTGTTTCGGCTAATCTCTGAAATGGCTGAATCGATTTTGACGGGACTTTCAATGATAGATAGCCGATATAACAAGAAGTAACTTAAGCTACTTTTATTTTGAAATTCCATGCGCACGAAGTCTCTGGCTCAGCTAGTTGTACAATACTAGCACAGTTAAATGATAAACAAGGAAAATATATTTTGTAGATTGAAAATACCGCTACCGAAATCAATATGTATCTATGTACCCACATAGATACAAGTAACATAGTAAACACCAGTATTTTACCTAAAAATACTTGTATCGAGTAAATCTTACGTAAGGGTACGTCGCCGTGTTGCTCCGCTTCATGTTGCTGGTCCCCCGCACACCACGATAAGTTGCCAATTTGTGCGGGCCGACTAAAAATTATTCTTTTCATTCACAAATTACAATATTGAAACCACGTGTCAAAAGGCTAGCGTCTAAGATTTTTATATTTTAGATTGTTTAATGTTTTTATTGTTTTTAAAGAGTTACTTTGGTAATTACTTCGATGAAATTAATAAAGTAAATATCGTTATAGTTATAGTATAAAAGTTATGTATGCAATATAGTAATTAACGAATTATATATTTTTATAATTACGAATTATAGACATCCACAGTCCTTTTCTTTACCTTTGGATAGATTGAAAAACATTTCTCAAAAGGAGACGTACAGCAATTTGCTGCATATTTTTTGCAGCAGTAACGCATAGTTAGTATATCAAAATGTTCAATTTACGAGGCGCACTCAGTAAAATGTCGTTATTTTATATATCCGCATATGAAGCCGACGGGCTCGGGTTAGAGTCTTGCGCCATATTTTTTAACTGGCATAACTATAAGATAATTAATTAAATTGCTAAGTGTAAAGAGATATCATATTATACATAGTAGTATAGTGCATATTATATAAATAAGACAAACAAGTAATTAAAAAAAATTATAAACACGTATGTCATTTAAATTTAAAGATATTTATAAAGGTTGAAAGTAATGCTTCGCGCAATTTTTATAATCCTGTACATTTATAACAATTAATGTTAAATAATTAAACTGTCAAACAACCTCGTTAGCTAGGTTATATTGTTTATATTACAGGTTATAAGTTCAATAACAGTATCGAAACCTATATTATAAAAACTGAGTGCATATAGTTTTAAAGCACATGTATCTGTATTTACAAAATAAAATACCTGTACAGTAATCTTGATTTTATAGGTCTCGTACCGGTAACGGTTCCTTCGAGCTTACCGGTAAAATCGATAGTATTATTCAAAAATACAGGTAGTTCAAGGTCACGGTTATCTGTATTCAAAAGTACTGGTTAACATTCACAATTCACACAGGTTCACAGTCCTGCTTACACATATACAGAATTTAATTAATTCTTAACTTTTCATATTTATTTTTAACCCTGCTGAGTGTCATCGGCCCCGCTTAAATTTAGAAGTTATTGTAGGTGATTCAATATTCTCATCCATTTGTTCTATTTTGGCGTAATATTTAGTTTTCTTACAGTGATCAACATTTTGTCACAAATTAAATAAAATTTGAAACCTTAGTATGTACAAAGTAAAATTTTGAATGAATATAAAATAATGATATTGAACAGATTATAATAAGTTAAGCTGTAACCAAAAGGTTTATTACCTCTGTCTAATGACAAAAGTCGCGCGCAATGACGCGCCTGACTCCGTAACACGACATTGACAAAAACAATCAGACAGGTGTCAGATCAACAAATAATATAAGTATATATCTAAGTCTTGACATCTGTGTTCTATAAGATACGTAAATTAAACATTTTGTTTTTTTTTTTACTTTCAGTTATAAAATGAGTCGAATAAATAGATCATTATTATATTTTTCTAAATATTTAAAATATCACCAACGTTTTTTTACGTATATACAAGGTCAAGAGCCTCAACCAAAAATTAGAGAATATTTCTATTTTATAGATCACCAAGGAATGGTATGAAACCTTTGAACCTTGCGTTGGTAATATAAATTACTTTGAAATTGTAAACAATTAAACGATAATTGTATATGGTTGCGTTCGTTAACATTGAGCTTTTTAATATTTAATGACTAGTTTACCACTAATCATTGGCTGCATGGATGCATTATTTTGTTTAATAAGTTACTAATAATATACAGTTATATATACATTTATATATTTGCAAAATATCAAAAGAAATGCCACTATCTAACATTTTAATTATGTTTGTCCTACATTATTTATATGTAGTGTAAATGAAAGAATTCATAGCAGCTTCATACATAATTAGTAGTTGAAATATAAAAACCTTTTCTTTTTGTAGATAATGATAACATCAATTTCTATTAATAAAAATTTAAACCTATGTCACCGCACATGCCTTCCAAAGGATCAGGTTCCTTTTAACTACCTTGTTTTTACAAATTAAATCATCTGTTTTATTCATATTAACTTGTAGAGCCAAATTTTATTTTTTTTAATATAGTTAATAATAAATTTCAGTTATTTTTAGATGATTCTAAAATGAAAAATTTTACATCATGCTTCAAAGAAAAAAAGTTCTTGGAATTTTTTTTCCAAAGAATTAGAATAAACAAAACTGGCAGATATCAAGAAGATTTTCCTTTCATATCATTATGTGGTAAAGAGAGAAATTACATTAGATGTGATGATGTACCTATTGTTTATACACATATAATAACCAAAGGAAGTTCTAAGACAGATTTTTTAACATTTGGATATGCTGATAATTTACTGATATCCCAGTTTCAACCTGAAAAAGTTTATATGGTTCCTGAAACTGGTAGAGTGTATCATCCTGCTGATGAAAAGTATGGAGGTGTTGGTTTAGTAAGATCAAAACTAGCAATAGAAATAAGTAAAAATTTTACTTTTAATAATGGTGAAAGTCATCCACCTACAAATTTTATGTGGAAAAATAAAAGCTATGAATTAGACCAGATCTGGTTCTCCAAAATGATTCAAAAACACAGCATTAAAATTAATACAGGAACAGATTAGGATACAAGGATTGTTTAATATATCAAAAAATATATATAACTCAAAAAATACATGGATATGTATTGAAAGTTGTTTTCACATAATCTTCCAGCTGTAAATGTACATTTGAAATTTGTATTGTAAGAGTTATATTTTTTATATATTATATATAGTTATATATTATATTACTATTAAAACTAGTTATTTGTAGTTTTATTAATTTATTTACATTGTTATATAATTACATGAAATTTATAAACAATTTCATTTCTGTAATTAAGTATAGTTTGTCATTTTTATACATTGTAGTGAACAAGTCATGTTATGTGTTAATCAAATATATTGAAATCAATCAATTTTCTTTATAATTGTATCACAGGTTAGATATATGGCTAAGTGGTTTTGTATTGAGTTTGTAAACTAATTTATTGTTATGTTGTATCACCTTTTGAAAAAGATTGAAAAGTTCCAGATTGTACCCATGATATACCATGTGAACTTTCTTTTTCATTAGAAGTTTTTAACATACCATTTTTAGCTGCTTCATGAATATTTGGGTCATAAGGCTTAAATGTTATGTAATGTTTATCTTCAGTAGGTGGGTCATCATATACATGTTCAACACTCAGTGCTATACTTTCTTTAACCTTTTCGAGAAAGAACTTTTTATTTGTTTTGTATCTGAAATAAATAATGCAATTTTTAAAGTTGAGATATGACTAGCATTCATAATATTTAACCACTATAAAGTTTTAATTGTAAACTGTACTGAAAGTGGATGACTACTTCCCAAAGGTTGTAGAAATCCCACTTCAGAGGAATATTTATTACTCCATTCAGATGACCAAAACATAAGACTTTCAGCTACTTATCAATACACAGGCATTGAGCATTTCTCTCAATAAGTTGGTACAAATGAACATAGCATTCTTATAAAAATAATGTAAGAGAAATGTCAACTGACATCTTTGAAGCAGTTAATGACTTAATATGTTATAATTAATTACACTCACAATGAAGATGCTTCATTATTTGCTGGTACTTTAATATTCAGATTATAAAATATCCAATGCAGGTACTTTAGTATTTGCCAAATATGATTTTCCTTTCTATCCCATTGTGGAAATACTTCATTAAGGCTTAAAACCCCTGATGATGAATCAATTGCTGGATGAAATACTTGAGAATTAAAAGTCACTCTCTGAAAAGAATTGTTCATGAACAGTTATAATAGATAAGTATAAATATATATTTTTAATTATTGCTATAATGTTTATAATGTATATATACTTACTGGTACAGTATCATCTGGGAATTTTTCAGGTAAAGAAAGAGTGAATCTAAATACACCACCTCCATATGTACCGGTTCTAACAAATATTACTCCATACCATACTAAAAAACATTAAAGTGACTGTATATATAAACAAAGTAAGCAGGATAAAAAATGAAATTTTGATATATTAACTATAAATACTTACAAAATGAATTTTCATTTGATGGTATGACATAAATTCCAGGTAGGTTTTCTGTTTGCAGCATACGACTGTAATTAATTTATATATATTTTAAAGTAAAATTTGCAATATAATTTGCATTTTCTGTATAAAGACTTATATTTACATATATGAATTCAACTTACTATTCAGCCATAATAATATATTCTTGGTGAAACATAGAATAACCTCCGTCCTTCATTTTGATTGATTTATTACATGCATATAACCGTACAAACCACTATTCATAGATTTTTATTAAATGTAAACTATAAACATTAATACACTAAAGTTAAACACTTTCTATATTCTAATATGCCAAAATGACAGTAGGGCTAGGGGTGTACACTTACAAATATAACGATATAACTACTCGATATAAAATATCGGTACGTACCGATATTTTTCAATATCGTACATTTGTCACAAAAGTTTTCTTTTCTAGCCACAATTTTTTGCTATCGTTTGTTTTGTATATGTTAAGTATAATCACAGACTAGAGTAACAAACTATTAGTGTAATAATAATTATTTTGATGAATCTTGCCTACTAGAATTGTTGTGAGTAGATAGTACTACTAAGTCAGTGATGAGTTGATTTATACATTTGTAAGGGAAATTGCAAACTTTTTGTTGAAATATTTTATTTCATCTAAGTAATGTAATAATACTTTAATACAGTAAATAATAGAAATTAAATACTAAGAAAAGAAATACTTTTATTTTACTCATTTAGGATGAATGCTCTTTAAGCCGACTTTGCAGGAATAAAAATCGCCTGACTGTAAGCGCGATTGGTTGTGGCTTCGATTCTCGGAGGAATAATTATAATTAAATGAGTGGAGAAATGATAATAATTAATTATTCACGCTCAGTCTGGCGTAGGTTCACCATGCACGCAATGTCTCGAATTAAGGCAAAAATGGAAAAGAGTGGGTTTCATTAGATTCTCTCTGACTACCCTGCTATGCAAGAAAAAGCGTGAACCTGTAAAAAAAATGCATTGCTTAAAAAGTTATCCTTGAAACGACTTTTACCAATTATATTAAATACTAACGACACGCTTGCAGCTTCGCCTGCGTAAACTACATGACTAAACTATTATGGGTTCTCATTTTAATCAGAAACTACCTAAATTTATAATTTAAATAGTTGTAACTTTTTTTCATGAACCTATTGAAATTAAATAAACCCTAAATATTAAGGTAAGGAATTTTACTAAAATACAATAGTCAAAATTGCATTTTAATCAGTTAAGCCATTTCTGACAATAGCGTGCACAAACAAACAGACAAACGGAAAAGAAAATTAATAATTATTGTTTTGGTCTAATAATATTGTTTTCCCTATATCTTCCATATACAGACAGCGATCAGTTACATTATTATTACATGAATAGATTAATTGAATTTAATATTATTAGTTGTAGAGCATCCAATACTTATACTTTTATTATCGTACATTTAAAAGAACTGCTTGTAGTTACTGGCCAAGTTTTTGTGTCTTTATAGCCACAATCTTGACCACACGCTTTTCTCTCGTACCAAAGAAAGCATACGAGAGACATAAGATCAAAACAAATAATAATTAAAAATAAGTTTACATAACAAATAAGATAAGGTTCACAGTAATCTTTGATAAATTAATATTTTTTTATGATTTATGATTGGCTTGTTTTATTATTGACCTGTTTTAGCGGATTACCCGCATACATTTATTATAAATTTATAACCTACCTAACTTTTCTTATCGGTTGATTCAAGAGCGAATATGAACAAAGTGCGAGGAACAACTTAGCGAGAACAATTTGATTTCCGAAATGGACTTGGCACTCCGGAAACCAAATCGAAGCTTTATTCGCTTTGCAGTTGTTGGTAGAAGTGCAGAGACTTGCAGCAGGGTGTTTTTCTTTACTTATATATAAGAAAGCATTTGACAGATTTCAACATAATCGCCTGCTACAAATTCTAAATTATATCAGACAACAAAGACTTTCGCTATATACCTGTACTGGAATCTACGTGCAATTATCAAAGCTGATGAGAAAATCCAAGGAAATCAACATCAAGAAGGAAGTTCGACAGGTTTGTATTTTGTCGCCGACTCGAAATACTTAACCGAGTAAACGATAGCAGTGCTGCGGCGGGTCAAAAAGTTTGATCATTTTTTTATAGCAAACGTGTTTAAAGTAAGGATATCTGTTACGGATATCCGCCCGATTGGGGACAGGGACACGGTTATGTGGGACTCCGGACTCGCAGATGTAGGCCGTCCGTATACCCACTAAAACCTCACTGTGCTCCACCTCGACCGCCACTGGCCGGGGCCAAAGGGACTACAATCTTTCGTGAACCTCAGCGGCGGGAGCCTGCTAGGCACGTCACGGAGTCAAGATTGGTGGGTCAACCTCGACGGCCTGTTTAAAGTAGTGATCGGGAGCATCATACACGCGAATAAAAAAAAAGTGAAAGCCAGCTATCCTAGCCACTATTTTTCCAAACGCACTACGAGCAACTTAGATTTTATTGGAAAAACATAGCAAATAAAGAAAAGAGAACTAAATTTTCAATGTTATATTTACGTAGACATAATATTTATTTTCTTAATACGGAATACTAAAGCCCTTTTTAGCCAGTACCCAGTCGGTAGAAATTAATGTATGTAATATGTGCTTATTATTAAAAATTTACTCATTCGACTCAATAATAATTAATTTTAATTTGAATGTGCGTATATTGATTTTTAGATGTCTCTACGTTTTATATAGAGTATGGGCTTATATCACAAAGGGCATCTGATGATCCCGAGATTAGCCGACAAGCGCTCTCTATTAGCCGGGATTATCCTGCACGTGCCTAGTAATTGATGAAGTTTCGTCTCTTAATACTTAGTGGAGGTACCTGGTTTAATTAATGCGTCATTATTGCGTTATAGCTATAGGTAGGTATATTTAAAAATATTTCATTATTTCTAGATTGCATATATATATATATATATATATATATATATATATATATATATATATATATATATTAAAAATAAAATATATTTAATATAAAATTTTAATTTTGTTATTGCATATTTAAATATGCAATAACAAAATTAAACAAAATTATATATGCAATAAACTACGTTAAATAACAGCAAAGCTATTTGGTGAGAACTAAATTACACTACAAAACTAACTAATAGCTATGGTCGAACGTTGAAAACTCATCTTAACAAAATATACAATATACAATTGAAAACTCTACAAATGATTGTACTAGCGTTAGTAAAACGTAAATTCCAATATGACGACGATAACATTTTGAAGTATTGCAATGTTATACTGATACACGATAAAGTTAAACATAAAAGAAAATGTACTCCACTACAATAAAAACTTTAAGCAAAACAAAACATTATATTAGAAACAACTAAAGCAAACATTTTAACGGTAAAAGAACACTAAATTACGAAGGTACTTCCAAGAATAATTAAAGAATAATTACCAAAAACAATTAAAGATAATATTACTCAATATCATTAAGTACAAAATAAAAGATTTCCTGTTATAAAATTACTAAGAAAATACATTTATTTTTATTAAAAATGATAGGCGCATTGTATATTTTTTTAGGTATACCTACAATTTCATTGCAAAGAAATGAATTGATTGCTGTAGCTATCGTCACTTTTAGCTGTTCGTGCAATTTAATCATAACAATTTTACTATAAAATAAGAAAGTGTAAGTGTAAGCAATTGTTAGAAGTAAATTCTTAAAATTATTTTTAGTATGATTTGTGTAGGATTGTGCAATGGTCAGACAAGCCGAATTGCGCTTAAGACCATTAAGGAAACCAAATATTAATTTGTCTTTTTAAATGTTTATAAATAAATAAACAATAATAAATACCTACCTACCCGTAGGTAATGACGTGTATTTTTTTGAAAGATTCAATCTTAGTCCCAGAAAAAAGATAGATAACTTCAGTTATCCGTGTTTCGTCGATTTTTGCGTTCGTGGCAATTTGGGCGGAAAGACGATAACCAAACGACGAATGCCGCGCTCTGCCTTACCGAGGCGTGCACATGAAATTAAATTAAATATAATTAGTGCTGAGTGGAGATCGAATCCACCACAATGGCCACGTTTAGGAAGTTTTGCAAGCATATTATTAGTAAAAAAATTTGCCGGCGTGGATCAATGTCTATATTGAGTTATCAAAACGCTGTTAAAAATTTTAGGTACAGGTAAAAGTTGGACTGATATCATAATGACATACGAAACTTTAAATAGCTCGATCCAAATATAGATGAGGTTAGAGAAATTTTTTGATTGCACTCTATTTTTCTAATTATAATATCATGAAACTTACGCTGTCCCTGCATAAAATTTTAAAATTTTGGTCATAAGGTTTTATGGTGACAAGAAATGAGGGGGACTTGATAAAAATATTTGTATGTTATTGCTCGTGTACAGGTTTTTGGCTTTTTGTAGGTAAGTGCTTATCTTTATAACAAAAATAAATGTGTAATAGGAAAATGCCTGACAACTAGCAATGCCCATGATTTTTTCTATTACCCTGATCTAATTAAACAAAGTGGGTTCATACTGTGTCTTATTGATAAAATTATATTCATTACTTTGGAATCAGAAAATACATGTATATCGTTAGAGCATTATAATTTTAAAATAATGGTAAAATAAAATTTTTATTTGTTTAGTAAAATTATAATTTGATTGCAAAAAGTTTTTCAATATTCTCAATTTTGCGCGCTTATTTATTTTTTTATAAATTATTTATTATTTCCATTTTCACATTTATTTTATTTAAAATAGCAATAATTAAGAACACATTCACCGAAGAATCTAATTTTATATTCTATATATCTATATTTCAAATATACCTACTTACTTCTTACGATTTTATTCAATGTGTTTTTTACTATCAACAAACATTCAATAATGTTTTATGTAGTAATCTAAATGTTTTACGACAGGCATTTGTTCGGAGAAAACAGACATTAATTCGAGGAAACATATGGATGAGATGGCGCTACCCGATTTCAAAGTGCCGCAGCAGCGCGTCTCGACTATAAAGTCAGTTATTTGATGTACGCTCTGCAGTCATGTCGATTAGGCCTGCTGGATAAACAAACAGTTTCATTTAGCTTTGAGTCTCTGTAATATAAATATGTTGCTCTCATATATTTAGAAACAAGATAATTACGACAAATAAAAGTGACCTACCAAAATATTATAATTTTTTAGTATCTTTTTGTTATTTAACGTGCGATTGGGGTATTTACCTAATCTGATTGAGCATTACTTAAAAACTTATTATTATATTTGTCACTTTTGCTATTGCAACTAATGTTGCAGTAATCTGCAACAGATAAAAACAAGACACTCAAAAGTGATATATCTTATTTCGTATGAAGTTGTAGAACTTACTTACGGAAAACCCTCACAGAATTACAGTCACCTAACTCACACTAATTACAATTTAACTCACCATAAAATCTTGTAACAAGAATGGTCAGTATTCGGCTAAATGAAATGTTACAAAATTTAGAGTTAGGTCACTTGTAAGACATTCTAAGATTGCAACAAAGAGCATGTTTTTATCCAAAAACACGAAGAATATAAGTTTGTACAGAAGAGAATGGAATTTCTGACACTAGTTAATTACTCTCAGTTAATGTCTCAATAAGTTATTTAGGAATAAAAATATATATATAGAAGATGAATACTATTAGAAGGCCAGAGAAATTATTATATTAAATTAATTTCATTTCTTCGCTCTGGTACCCAAGGAATTGGGAAGTTGGTTCCACCACTCAACTCGATTTCAGGCGAAGAGTAGAGAACGGAGTGTGAACGAAGTGGAGTTGGCACTCTGTTCTCTTTGACTACCCCGCTATGCGTGAAACTGGAAAAAAAATGTTTTAATATCGTAGCTCATTTTAAGTAATGTAATGAAAATAGTAAATAGCTAAAACTGTAACAACTCTATCAATATGTTGACTCTTCATATTTAAAAAAAACTCTTTTAAGAAAGGAAGCCTAAAGTGTAAATTTACAACTTAGTCACTCAAGTGTGATACAAGGTATCTCGAGTGTCTAAGAAGCCTTATGGACTTAACAACATTTTACTTGCTTCAATACTCGTGGGAATTCAGCGTGGCGAAAAAATGCTTCAAGAAATCACAATATTTTATGTCTGACTAGGTGGATCGCTATAAATAATAAACATAAATACATTTGAAGAAATATTTCGGTTTTATTAAAATCCGCAACCTAAAACGCAACTACAAGAAATAAAATGGAAAGTAGAATACGGAGAGCCTTAACACTATTTACTGTGCGCGTATCCCTCAAAAATTGAGGTAGTTAAGGTAAAAACAACAATAATTATGACGTTATCCATATATTAATTATTAATTATATTCTTTGTGGATTAACGATTATAACAATAAATCTCCATTCTCACGTTATACACCGGTACCTACCTACATTAAGCTTTATAATAACTTTTCGGTGTATCGTTCAACCTGAGCTTATTGCATACACCGTCGTTCTTTTTTACTTAATATCTGGATGTTCGCCGATTTTGCCTTTTCTTGTCGATTTTTTGTGGATTATGAATGATGTCCAATTGAGGTACCTGCTCGATGTTGACGGTCAAGGTGCCGCATGTCACAATAAAAACTTAGATAAGATCGAACATTTTTACAAATAATGTTTATATACGCGTGAAATGTAACATTATACAGATATCTATCGCTATGACACAGCTAGGTAAGCGTGAAAGAATGTTATCATATTAGAAAATCATATTGATGGCAATTGTAATATTAAGCCTATTCAATATTTCCTGCTTAGTATATTATAAACGGTAGTTGAATTATTATTACAATATCCAACCTAACTTTAAGTTACCTCATGTACAATTTATATATACCTAACTCATATTGAATGTGCTTCTGACTATTCAACCTTTAAATGTGGCAATTAACTGTGTGTTCAACGAGCATAAATGGGAATATTTCCTGAACTAAATTGGATATAATGAGCGTAGGGCGAGGGTTGCGCGGGCGCAGTCACAGGTGCGCGCGTGCAACGCCAGCGACTGCGTCCTTGCGCCAGAACATATTGTGACGGATGGCTAATTGCATTTAATTGCGATAGCGTGCGAACAGCCGAATTTCTTTAAAAAATTATACCTTTTATATATGTAAATATTTTTATATTATTCACTAAACGTTTATATGATATCGGAGAGATTCGAATGACAAAACTAGCATCCACTCAGTACACGCAAAATCTTTTAAAGTAAACGTAGGCGATGGATTCCATCGCAACAGTTTAGTAAGTTATTATTTTAAAAGTGAATACGTATTTAAATATTTCTAAAAAATTTGCAGTAATTTAATAATTCTACGTAAACTTGTACTACTTATAAATATTTTTATATTAAGACCTTTAGGCTCTAGGTATAAATAAGTACTTTACCGAAGGAAAGAAATTACGTTTATAAAGCTAAAATATGTGGCCCTCGCATTTATATCTAGTATTAAAAAAGATCTCGCATTTATATCCTGTAATAAAAAAGGTATAGATATGTACTCGTAGATCGTTAACAATACTTATAATAATAGCATCCATTATGAAATGTTACTTATTCTTAAATGTTTCAAATTAGAAGATACATAATAAGATAATTTGATCCAGTATGTTATTATTTCTTGTAACATCGAATCTCTTCTGTATTTTGCAATTTACGTGGTAATATATACCACGTAAACCAATGTGTGCTAAGCATGCACGATCAAAAGCTGAAAATAAGACAAAGTCTATGTATCTTCTATTATAGTTACCTACTACAGATTTACATTACATTATGAAAAAGAATTGTATGTACTGATTTACTATTCCCAATATGTGAGATGACTTGTCAAGTTAGGTAGGTAGGTATATAAAAATGCACAGTATACCATAAGACCGCATAGAAGGTTGTATATTTGTGTATCATATTAAACAATGTTTTAAATAATATTGTTTACATTATAATTTATTTATATGCTTCTTTTATACATACCTAATTTTTCACAAATTCAGTATTTTTGCTACTTTTTAAGAAAAAAAAAACAATTTATGAGTGGCTTAAATAAAAAAACCAATATAAACTTGTAAAGTTTTATTTATCACGTAAAATGAAGTCCTTAAAAATAAATAACACAAATATCCAATAAACGTGAACATAATGTCATCTGTACAAACAAAAATTGTATTTAAGACCAAGCTTAATTTTAAACATTTAAAGCCATTTCAGAATAAAAATACAGACGTCTTTTTTATTTAAATTGCAGATATTTGATCATTAATCACATAACATTCTTTTTCACGTACAGCTTAGATTATACTTGCTATTGTTTTTAAGCAATAAATGATTTTTAAATTATATCTTTGACTTACAGCAACTATTGTCGTTACTACCTCGTAGAATAAGCAATTTATTATATTAGGCATATCTACTACTAAAACTGATTTAGGTACTACTACATGAATATATATATTTTTAAATTATAATTATGAAAGCAAATAGATTTAGACTCGATTTGGCTGTCTCTAATAACTGTTTTTTTTTATTATGAAAAGTATTAAGATTTTACATCAATTAATTTATCGTATTTTTCTATAAATACCTAAAGAATTTAATTGTAATATATGGGAAGAAATTTGAGTTTTTAAGAAATAAGGGCGCCCTGGGAATGTGGTTTAATATGAACAGGATGTGTAGCATGAGGATGTGCAGGATGTGCAGGATGCGGCGGCTGCCTCGCTTGGTGACAACGCTGTGCATGAACTTGCGAATGCGCTCGCAATTCCTCACCATGTTCACGATAAGCCCTTTGTTTGTCTTCAAAATCTCTTAGTCGCTGATTATATCGTTCTATTTGCTCTCTTAAAGCAGAATCTTCAATAGCGGCGCGCTCTTCGTCCAGCTCTAAGCAACCGACGCCATCAAGTCGCTCCAAGTCAATCCAACCTCTCCACCGCACACAAACGCCATTCATTATAAACCGAGACACAATGTGAACCTGGTAGACAAAAAAGATTTCTCTTAGCAAAATTAATGATCGACCTTTTCCTATTCTACACAAATAAAAACTATATCCACACAGTAGGTGGTAACTTTCAGACAATATATTCTTTTCAAATGAATTTTAAGTAACTAAAATAATAATATGTTAACAATATTTTTTTACTATCGAGGTCAAAGAAGGGAAAGCAACAACAGCAGGTAAGCGAAACAGGCATTAAGATCGCGTGCGTTTTATGCTGGCTTCTGCGATATGTTCAAAAAAATTCTACTAGGTACGTAATTAAGTGTTTATTTTGTCCAAGCTTTAATTTTTTATGTTACACCGATTACATTAATTTGTAGGATACAAATATATAGTTTTTTGTTTAATTTATATTTTATAGTCATTAATAAAGAATCTGTAATCTAATAATTTAATGTGAAGTGTCAAGACAAATTAGTTAAATCTAAAAGAAAAAGAGCAGGGGAAGGGGACCGACGCATTGTCGGCCATGATAGCTGGGCGGGCGTGGCGTCCCGACGCTCTCCAATCCTACAGGAGCTTTTCCATTATTGATTTCAGGCCGTTTTCCCCTTAGCTACTACGGAGCGCACAAATTTAATTTAACAGAGTCCCTCAATAATTCGACAGGAGGGTCTTCTGAACCAAAGTAATTTATTGCTTGGGCAAAATAAATTTATCACAAAAAGATTTTTTAAAGAGCTACTAACCGAAGAAAAAAACATTTTTTGTTAAAAAAAAATATTGTTATTTGTAAGTCAGTCCTCCTATGAATTCCTCCAAAAAATTAATTTAAAATACGGCATTTAATACAATTTTATTCTATTAGTTGCCTTTTCTATTCTAGAGAGACGCTATAAAAGATGAGGGCTCATGTACACTCGAGTGTGCTGTTAAATGAACCGAGTATAAATAAATATAAGTATTCATATAGAGCAAACCAGCGGGCGGTCTTGAAGGGGCAACAGAGTAGTTTATCAAATACTTAAATATTTTTACAGATGTATGAAACTGCAGAAATGAGTAAGAAAAAGAAACCTACTGTTATTAGGAAATAACTTGTTGCATGGGTTAGAAAATAGCAACTTCATATGATCCATATACGTAATATAATGTTAAACTTTCTGAATGTTTCTTTGATGCTTTGGTAGTGTCGGACCCAAACTAGATTTTCAGCCGACCGGCTTCAGTTTTGATCTTAGTTTCGGCCGAAAACGAAACTTGTTACAAAAGAAATCGAGTATATTTTGTAGCATTAGAATAAGTCATTAAAATTATGTTTTATAAATTTTAATAACTATTTACAATTAATAAATAATAAAACATAATGAATATGTTATGCTTACTCATATAAGCATACTTTGTCGAAAATCAGTGTAATATTAACATATATAGTAATTACACTAACAAAAGGATAAAGTTGAATAGTTCAAATGAAATTATTATGTTTATAATCAAATATTAATTATATTACCGTAAATAAGTGTCCTATTTTTTAATATTATTAAATAAAGCGGAAAGTTTCGGCCATTTCGACGAAACCGAAACGGTAGCCAAAACTGAACCTTCGGTCTGTCATTAGATTTTAGTAAGGCCGTCGGCCATCTCGATGTGTGTCTTATTTCTATACCACGACATAAAGGTGAAAATATTCCGTAAAGACGTTATTATTATTAAGTCAGCTTCAGCAGCTGATTTGAAATTAGAAAGGGCGAATTAAGAAAATAATACAACCAGAGGAAAAGCCATTTAGGGACTCCATAAGTATAGAATGCCGGATAATATGGACGTAGACGACAAGATTCGATTCGAATAAGCGATAGTAAGCCAATAATTATCATCAATATTGATATATTTATAATCTCATTTATCTCTTGATAAAAAACATCAAAATACTTCTTTAGAAGTCCGATGTGTGGTAGCATAATCGACGGTACTGCTATAGCATAATCGATTTATTCTTTAACTGAAGAAAGGCTGTTTATGAAAACAGGTGACACACGAGAACGATAAAATATATATTGGGTACCGCTTTGTGTGGTTTTACGATGTGTTTGGAAAATGCTGCGGGCCCAATTTGGACTTATATTCTCAACAACTGAACAAAATAAAGCAGGAGATCGAAATAACGCGTAAAATATCGATGCTAACAGCAACAGGGATGATTTGTCTACTGTAAAGCCCAAATCTAGCACCTAACGACTTTCATCTTGATGTCAAGTTAAACAGTTTTTGTATAGTAAAAGTAATTGTTAAAATAATTATAAAAAGCATAGATGAACTGTATTCGTAACATATAATTTTTACAGCTTCACGATTTTTGCGCATACCCCAGAACCTAATGTCAAAACACTTCGTTCTCCACGAACGACGCGGCAGAATTTAACGCCATGCTTAGTCTTAGGTACTAGAGCGGATAAAATGAAAATATTTTAAATACAACCATTCACCCGAGTGGGAATCGAACCCACAAACAATAGTCTTGACAGTCCAACTTCGTCACGATGGCCTCACTTACCTTATATATGGATATTAGGAATACTCTTTGAAACGTAAAATATAATACTTATACTTGTGGCCTAATTATAGTAGACTATTATCATGTGGCAACATTTTTTGTGCTGATTAAAAAAATTATGAAGATATTAAGATGATAAATGACAAATATATTCATTAAATGTCAGAAAATTTAAATTAATTAACTTTATTAAGTTATGACCAAAACCTAGTACAGATAAATAAATGGCGTTATTTTACTAAAAGCTATCAGAGTTATCTTATAATATAAAGATAAAATGTTATTATTATTACACTTTTCTTATATATGTCTCTCGAAAAAGTTCTTGGGTTCAAAAGAACTCACTCCTTTGGCAGGCTTGCTAGGGAAAACATGTCCATTACGTAGAAGGCTTTTCTTTAGAGATAGCTGAATATCTTATTCATATCGTATTATTATTATTTAAATTTTTTAACCGCGTTATTTGTGGGTTTAATTTAACAGATATCCATGACAATACGCACCGCTATAGTAAATTCTGAACTATACCAAGGTATTAATAAAAGCTTTTAGCAGCATATTAGCAAAAAATGGCATTATCAATATTTTTAGCCATTGCCTTTGTATTAATTATACTTTTTGCGTTCAGAGAAATTAATTCATTAACATGTTTATAGTTTGTGTAATGCTGTTGTCATTAGGCGAACCGGTTGGCCAGGAGAGATAGATGCCTTTATTCAAAGCGTAACAAAACGGCCAGAGCGTGACCGACACTTTATGTTCGGTGTTATGACTTAATATTGTTTTCATTAGTCGGAATGTTATTTATATCTTAATTTTCGTTATGAAATTGATGGCCGGAAAGGATGATGACATTCTACATACTTACATACTCATAGAAATATCGTCATTGCCGGATCTTTGGTTTCCACAATACAATGACTCACAAGATGTTTTATATGAACGGACTTAAATTTATAATGAGTTAAATCTAGACAATTTATTATTTATTATATTTTACGAAAGTAAACTGTGCAAACAAAGTGAATCTCCTTTAATTTACATTCACGGGAGAGGCCTGAGTCCAGCCGTGGGCGTCGAACGGCTAGACGACGACGACATATTTACAGCTCTATATTATGTTTATTACATTAATTATACTAAATGCAAACGAAACTGTAGCGGACGGTATTATAACATGCGTTTCTTTTTCTCTATTAGTAAAAATGAAATGAAATGCTTTTAACGATTATTGAATAAACAAAAAATAATGGCTTAACCATCAATAATATGTCTGTATTAAAAGATCGGCCAAGCTATTAAAAAAGTTCAATTTGCAAATTATCTAATGTATTTTCTTTATACTTTACGACTTTCTAATCGCAATTCTAACAGCCTAAAATTAAAAAAGAACTTATTTTACGGCCTTAATAGCTTTAGAAGTTCAATTCCTTTAAAATATTATGTAAATAAAGATATGATGAAAAAGAACATGTTTTTTATCTTACAAAATTTCCATTTTTTATGTGTTTGCTAATATTACAACTTACCTTGCCAGTCTCTTTCTGAAAATCGCATCCGCGATTGTTATACGGAGAATGATCAAAAACGAGTTGAAGGTTCGTCCCTGTGGTAGTAAAGGCAATCTCAGTATGTCCTTCACGACAACCGCTGGTAAAACGCATTTGCCGCTCCTCTGGTGGACGGTCTCGATAGCCCGTGTAGCGAACCTATACCATATAGAAACTTCATAAATCATAATATTTTGCATGATATTATTAAACTATTAACTCCAAATATAGACAATATATATACACATAAGATGAGAAGGAAAATATTATATAAGTATAATAACAAATATTGAATTTAATACAATATCCTTCCTGGTATTGCTAATACTTTAATGAAAATATTTTACATATTAACTTTTCCTGTTGATTCAGTCTCGATTCTTATGTTACAATTGTTTTACTATGGAGTTAAAAAAGAGATAAAAACATAGGTAGGTACTTACCTCAGTTTCCCTGCTTAGTCTTTTAAATAAGTCTTCTGATTCAAATCTTGCTTTTTGATCAGGGACCACACGTGGCATCTTGAAGATAAATCTTGGTTTAGGTTGCTCGTATAGACCAATGGAGTCGAACGGCAAAATTCCTGCCAAAGCAGCTGGATCACTCATGGCGTGCATAACACTTTTACACTATTTAACATCACCTTATATACTAACAACAGACTTTACTTTATGGCGGTTCAGAAAGTTACAAATTACTTAAGTCGCGTCAACCTACCGTATCGACTGCCGACTGCAGAGTGATCGCTAGAGCAAATGTCAAAGACAATTTTCACCAGGGCGGAGCGATAGGATGGTGGGGCGTCGTAGCTCCAATAACAGTATTTTATGATACCGCCCCACTGTACCCGACGCCTCCTTTGTGCAATTTCGGGAGCTTTCAAGCGTAAAGAGGGTTTTCTCCCCTCGACATGTTTCAAAATAAATACTGTAAGCAACAAAGCATATGAATGTATAATGATGGGCATTATGCCTTTTAGACGTTTCGAGTGTTTTATATACTTATATCGAGGCTTTTGTTCCTTTATAACAAGATAAATATGCATTATATAATAAAATACGTCATGGGGGGAGCATGATCCCTGCTTGTGATACTGTCGAAATATGATACTTTTACTGTATTATAAATATAATTCTAATAATAGGATCTTGAATTCCAGTCATTTGTCAGTAACGTTCGATTAGTATCCTGAGAGTGTTTTTACTTAAGCACCTTTGCTTGATTCCGTATAATAGCTATATAATAAAACGTTCTAATATATGTTAAATTGCCATGTTAATAAAGAAAGTGATATTTTCATAGTAAAATTTAACACAGTGATGTTTGTGGAAATGTATAGTTTAAGTTGTAAGTGTTCAGTGTTTTTAAAATTATAGGTACTTACTTTTTTTTTACAGTCCTACTAGGTACTTTGCATAAATATGACAGCTTGCTATGATTGTTGGATTTTTGTTTCTCTTTCAGACAAAAAATACTGAACACATTTAGGTATATAAAATTTTACAGAAATACAGTTTACCCTTGTATATATTCTGATGGCAGGTTACAATTTATAACGATTTAGCCATAATATAACGATAGTAATTAAAATAACGAACAAAATGCCGTACCTTTGGAAACTATTGCGGCGTTTCTTGCTTGAGTGAAAAAATCACACGAAAATTAATATTTTCGCCATATCTACGTAAGTTGAGCAGAATAATTGATTTAAAGGTTACATTTGATTAATGTATGAGAAGGTACACTCATGCAAATCAGAACTAGCTATAATTCGATAATTATAAGTAAAGACTACGTTATTAAAACAAAAAATATATATATTAAATATTCTTTTAAGTCGGTTATAATAAAAAAATATATCTATTGTACAATACATGATTTAATCTTATCGATAAAGCATGAAACTCTCAGTCTAAACTCCAAGGGATCAATAACGTGTATTTGGCAACAATAGGCGGCACGAAGTGTTGTTAAATGTATCAAATGTTTCAAAACTATCACTAAAGTGATCCCTCTTTGATAAAGCTATCTAAGTGTCGCTTTTGTTATTAAATTTGTAGAAAAAATATGTTTTATGTTGCCCAAATGGACCGTAAGTTATAAGTTTAAAGAACAAAATACAATCAAAATATATATATTTAGGACTTGACTGTTTAATTTTACTAATTTGTTATTTTATGAACGAATTACACGAAATGATCTTTTTTAAAGAAAATATATTTTATTTTATATCAATTTATTCTGCAGGCTTTTTTACAAATAATGACAAGCTAGTGCAAGATTTTTATAATATAAGATAACATATTATTATCAATATCCTCTCCAATAACATGACTGTTGGAAAAAATAAGGCTTCTTATCTAGCAGCCCAAAAATCAATCAAAGAAATGGCTGTGTACTCCATGGTGTACAAATACTGAGTATTAATCGACTAATGAACTACAGTCCACAGACAGGATCTCCAATTTAGAAATTTTCAGTGGTTAAGTAGATATTTGGAAGCCTTCGCGTGAATTTTTTTCTACAAAGTAGCTTAAGAGCTAAAGTAAGAGACCTCTTGTGTGAAGAGTGTTATGAATATTCACTTTATAAACATTAACAACAAATATAAAAAAAAAAATTGTAGTTTTATTCACACACTTCGCGAAGAGGCGCGGTTTCAAATCCCGCTGCGTTAAAATTTTTATACGTTTTTTAAATATCCGTATTCCCGAAAAAATTGTAGAGTTAGCTATTCGTTAACATTTAAAATGTACTTGAGTGAGTAATAGCGAAAAATTCTACAATTCTAGTAATACAATTCTAGTAAATACATTACTAGAAATTTTCTCTTGAGTCTACAATAGTCAGAACATATTTAAGAACCTACAATTTTACTATTGGTAGAAATTACCTGACAAAGAGACAGGAAGATTTTCTGCATCTGAGTTTGTGAGATTAGTATTCCCATTTTTTCGGTGACTGTACAAAAAATGTTTTGAAATGTACCATTACAATCTCTGTTATTTAAACACGACAAGTACCTATGCCTTGCTTATTGGTATGGAAATCATGGCCATTCTGTTTAACTTGGAATAATTAAACATAATAACCTGTAGGTATAGAGCTTACAACGCCTCTGAATGAAGTGTAAAATGGCCACGTGTCTTAGAGCTGCGACAATTGATCTAAATACAATGCAAAGTGCGGGTCTTTTCTAGAGGAGTGCACGCACGCGGCCGTAGTTAAAGTACTCTTTGATCCTTACATAAGTAATATAATTTTTATAATATCACGTTTTCAGGATCATTATTTTGGATAAAATAAATATAAAAACTTTTTTGAAATTAAATTTGTTACATTAAAATAAAAAAGAAAAATGAGTAAAGGCTATCAATTAAATGTGCATAAGCCTAAAATACGTAACACGTATATTATTATTACATGTTATGAATATATAGACACGTATATTTTATATATTATGGAATATGAATTATTATAGTATAAGTATTATTATTGTAATATCAATATATCATTGATATCAATATATCGTTTTAAATTGGTAAAACGATATATGTCTTTCGATTTAAATTGTATTCTTTGTTATAGTATACAAGTTTTCAAGATATATGCAGAGTCGTGTAGAGTGAAACTATAGAGATGTAAATATTAAAAGCTCTTATAAGGTTTATCTTATGTATGGGATTTAACGTTTACCAACAATATACAATTTAGGTAAGTCTAGAGTTAAGTTTACAAATCTACAATTCAGGTCAGAAGAGTGTTTGAGCATATTCTACTGAAAACAAAGGAATAACTTAATGGCCAATATTATTATGATTATGGGTCAATCCTCTTTACTTTCACCACGGAATAAATGCTGTAATAGGTCGAATTAAAGAATTATAAGTAATAGTAATAAAACTTTATTCTCTTAGTCACTAAATCTTTTTTGGTCGAAGCACACTTTTATCGAATTCAAACTTAGGACAGTGACACAGCGGACGACTTGTGAACGTAATGATTGTCAGTTCGATGCTTTCTTAGAGAAACAATTATATTTTAATTTCCTGCTCTGTTACAACAAAGCTAGGCGTCGAACTCCCTCACTTAACACGCAACAATTAGAAATCTGGCGGATAGTAGAGACCAAACTGTCTTGCCACTAGATAACATATTTTTTATGTATAATATATATATCGTATATAATTACAACAACAGACAATGCCTCCGCTGTTCATACAGTATTTATTATAGTGTGTAATATGTGTGTGTGATATGTGTAATTTGTTAAACACTCAGGTGAGAATGCACGTACACCATAATTACTATATAATGTGTTGAAATTCATGTTAGACACATGCAAGTTAACCATGCTATTTTTTTTATTTACGTCAAGATAAAATGGAGCAATGTGATAATTTAAATTAAATTAAATTTTCATAGCAATAAAACACATAGGTATTATACAGAACGATAAAAATGTTATGTGAATATTAAAATGAAATGTATCCCACGCCTATAATTAGTTTAAGATGATTGTTTGTTACTGAATCATTAAATGAACCATTTAATTTATATAAATTCTTTTACTAACACTATAAATTTGAATATATTTTTGTACACATTTTTGAACATTATCACATTTCAAATTTTTCATATTTTGCAATACTTTTTTAAAATATTATTAAAATTGAAATGAAACTATTTTAACCGGATTAATCGCCACAGAAAAATAACGTATATTTGTAGCATCAAATGTAAAGCTATACGAAAGAATGAAATATTACAACATATGTAACATGTATTAAATGTGCAGTGCGTACGCGTAGTACCTCGTGTTTTTACAAATCGATAAGATAAAAGCAGAGAACCACATCCTTTCTGATAAAATTTCTGTTATTATTTTGTACTAGTCTTATTTTTAACGATTTTTTGTTTATTATTAATTAAGAAATACTTTATTTTGCAAACATTCTATCAATTGTTTAAAATCACACTTAATAGTAAGTTGGAAAATTTGTGAAATGTGGTAGTCACGGGTTCGATCCTTTACTATTAAAATATATTATTCATATTTTAATAATAGAGCAGAAATGTACAGTTATAATATTTTTATATATTTCATACTTAAAGGAATTTTCATCGTCTGCTTGGGCATAAAGTGAGACAGTCATAAAATATAAAAGATAAATTCAGTCTCCTCCTTCTAGATTGTGAAGTTATATTTTATATAAATGGCTTTCTTAAAAAATACTTGTTTTAACTGTCCTAAAATATATTATTATACAATTTAGGGGAAGCATATTAAACAATGGAATTGACAATATTATATATGTTCGCTGGTTCTCACCTTTACTATTTTTTCTTGTATAAAACTTTAATAAATCAACGCATTGTTAGAAGCTGCTTCATTTACATATTTACTTAGTAACAACGACCATGCAGACATTTAATTAATTGATCTATAAAACTTTTCACAGTTGACCCTCAAATAAAACAATAAAAAATAAGTACAATGAAAGGGTTACAACATGTACCCATTAGCAAGTATTTTAATGTAGCGCGCATTGTGGACAGTGTAGCGATTTGTTTCTTCTTTTATTTTAGCCTTTATATTAAGTTAATAGAAGGGTTCGGCTATAGACAATTGTTTGCCGTTTTTTTTATTTTATTATTAAAATAAAGCAAAAAATATAAGATTATATGTAAAAGCGCATTTTTAAAAAATAGAAAATGTAAAATAAAGCAGATATTTCTAAAAACGTGGGCAATTTAACCCTGGCTGGCTGGATTATATCTAAATATATAAGGAAGAGTGACCGAAAATGTTAGTTAGGCAATAATATCACTATTCCCTCTATAATAATATGTGCAACGTTTTAATCTTAAGCATAAACATAAGGTAGAAAACGAAAGTTCAGAACAAGAAAATACAATTTTCAAACAAAAAAAAAGTTCTCATAAAAATGGTACATCGTGCAACTAATATTGATATATTAGGGTAAATATAAAGGAACATTGTACTATTTTAACATTTGAACATGATAATATATCCAAATTGGATGCTTATGAGAAGTAGAAGTTAAAGTTAGGCTAAGTGCTCATTATATTACAATTCTAGTACGGTATCTTACACAGGATGACGAACGCAATATTTAAACGCAATTTTTGAATATATGAAAAGCAGTAACATTTGCAACTTAACATTTAACATTTGGTGCCCCTGCTACCTAGCAGGGCTTATTCAGGCACCTAACTAAGTACCTGCATAAGCCAATTAATAGACCAATGAGATTGTTGAAATGAATACTTAGACGTCAGGCGGGATCATAAATGAGCAAAGAAGCCGTCAAAAGTTGTTTATGCGAAAGATTCCGGTCAAAGCTTTGTCTTTTGCCGCGCGGCCTTCGGACGACACCCTAATAAAAGGCGTGGCAAAAAATGCCCTAATGGTTGTTGATCCTATTTCAAAGTAGTAAAAATGCAACAAAATTAGCTTTTGTTAAATTTAAAAATTGTATAGCGTCAAAATTCCAAACTTGCTCCTGGACGAGTTTCACCGGATCGGCTCTATTGATAGCATTGTTTTATGGGCATATAACTTTTGGTCATTGTAACAATATAATAAGGGTAGAAAAAGTAATAAATTTTAGAAAGATTTTATGAGTCTAACCTGAAACAAAATCGCTATAAGTTAGTCAATTATTCATTGTTAAGAGTAACAGGCGGTAGGCAGAGTATTTCTCGAAATTCTTAAAAGCAATACCAAGTAGTGTAAATACTTTACATTTTAATTTTTTTATAAAAACAAATAATACATTTAATTGTTATATAATTAATAAATAGAGTAAAGGATTTGAAATAGAAGAATTTTCATCTTTACGCTAACTGAAGGTTATATTATAAAAAATATAAATGTTATACCTTAGAAGTCCGTTTAAAGAAAATATAATTTGTATGAGTGTGACATAGAACGTACTAAAGTAGGTACCAACAACAACCTACATATATTGCTAAAGTATACATATTTAATATACCGCTCGTAGAGAGTTAGGAAGTGGGACAGGAAAATAAAAGATTAAATTAACGAGACAGACTTTGTTTATGACAAAACGATTTGTAATAACATACTGACTCATGCCACCAAATGAAGTATGTTTTATTTAATATCAATTAGAAAAATTAATTAGAAATCAATAAAATACTTTACTTCATTTTTAATATGTTTATATATATATATATATATATACAACGAAATAGTAAAAAACTTCAAAATTCACATGCATATATCATATTTTGTATTTTTTATTTTGTTATTGATAAGTAAAAATAAAAAATACAAAATTGAAACATACACTAAAAGAGGTATGCATTCACAACATAAGGGAAAGGTGATTGACTGATTCATCAGTGTACTACTTAGGTACGGCACTTGACGAATCACACATACTTGATAACTATTTTGGCGTCGGAATTTACACAAAATCATATTTTTAGGTATCTGTAGTATATATATTATTTCTATAGGTTAAGGCATGTCTAATTTGTTTTATTAAAATGAAGTGCCAAGAAGTATATTTTTAAAAACACTTCACGTGTTGACTTAAAAAAATATATAATTATTGTTTTTGTGTGTACCTTTAAAAATATACATGACAAATTATAAATAAATTTTAGTACCAATTTAGATTTATTTAACCTTCATTTAAAAATAATTTGATGTAAAATATATATATTCAGTAACGTGTATTGAATCAAGTTAGCTTGAGAGCTTGTGATAGATAGCTGTTAGCTTAAAATCATTATTGGCTTAAATATCTCCGTGTGTAGGGAAATAGCCTACGCGATTAGTAGCTATTTTTATTCTCCTATTTCAAATATCGATGAGGTACATACTAACTGTTTGTAGAAATGAGTTGCTCGAATAAATAAAATCGTTTAGATGCTATTTGGCTATATAGTTATAACTTAGATATTTCTTTTATATTTATAGATAACTATGGATTTCGTTAAGTAATGTTAATTTAACTTACCGTAAACTATAACTACTCTTATAGAACTTCTATCAGTCATATAATTAATTATATTAATACAATTAAGGAATGTTTTACTTTTGCTTCTCAGCTTGTCTATCTATTTTTGTTTATGTGAATTATAAATTAAATGTGAGTTTGAAATATTATTACAATACAATAGAAAAAATTATATATTAGTACTTATTATGTGACGTCAGTTATCTTATATTATTTTGTTACTTGTTTTGTAATGCGCAGAAATTAGCTCCTAACGATAAAATAATTGTGAGTTTTAGCCAGAGAGCCAGTTATATTAATACACCTTATTGTTTTAACAGTATAATATATTACAAATGCATAAATATGTAAAATTAAAAATTTTATACCATTAAAAACGCTCACTTATGAGATCAACTTACCTGTTATTATATATTATAATAATTAACATACAGGTTTTAAAAACATAAAAATTGTATTATATACTTCTATATTAAGAAAATTAGGTAAGAATATTTTTACTTATTAATATGGTTTTTTTTTTATTTCAAAATGACATAAATTTTACAATCACGGATATTTTTGCTGTATTGTAACGTCCGGCTAAACAATTTTTTTATTTCGATTCCTCGTAAAAGACGCATTTAAATACAGGCAAGCCTTCAAAGCAACAGGCCTCGATCATAATTACTTCAATAATATGGGAAATTCCTACTAGTCACTGAGTTGCGTTTATGTTGCTTTAGCGTCATCAACCTACGTCACACCTTTATCTTTTTATTAAAGAATTTATTTATGTTCCAATTTAAAACTAAATATCAGAAGTATTATTTAACTGATTATTAATATATACTACTACTATTATATATATTTACTAGAATAAAATATAATACTACTGATTATTAATATACATTAGCGAGCCGCTCGCGGCTTCGCCCGCGTGAACTACATTTATTATTTTGTATTTTCTATTAAATATTATGTTATATTTTCGCCGGCCCGTTTGTTCGCTTAAATCACAAATTTATATTTTACCGAAATATATAAATATGTATAAAAAGATAGAGAAGTTTAAATAGTGGTAGACTACTTTGCTCAATTTTTGAATTCTACTACCGAACAATACAGTCTGGGTGATTACAATCTAGTCCTAGATTTCCCCAAATAACTAACGTAAGGAAATTAAAATATAGTTAAGGCTTACATTGCTTGATGCTAAAATGACGTGGCTACTGAATGTATTAGTGACTCTAGAATAGGCGAGGCACCATTTTTAGGTCTTACTGCTCTCCGGCCTATGACCTGACTCAACTGCCGCTCTGCCCCCTTATTGATTTTAATGACATGTTGTAAAGGACAATATTGATCTACAAAGCTCTTATTTTAGATATTTTCAGTATATACAATTACATAATTTTGATCCATCTCGTAAGGTTTTTACGACAACTCTTTGAAATTTTAGGGCTTACTTTACTATTATGCGGACTATTTAAAAGCAACTATAAGTAACATTGTTATATAGAACACAATTTCCCTCTAGTTTTTATTTTTGGAAACATAATATTTTATATTAATACACAAAAAGCATTACAAAGGCTTATATAGCTTATGTGTTAGTCAGTGAAGATGTAGCTTATAAAAGTGAAATAATTTTTGAATCAATTAAATATTTTTTGATGTAAATCGTTTTAAATAAACAGCTCTTTCCACTTTATAATATCATTAGTTTAGATTATAATAAAATGAGAATTACTATTTTTTTTATTCTTAGCCCCTCGTCGTCTACTGCTGAACGTAGGCGGAACGTAGGACCCTCATAGTGCGCCAGCCAGCCTGGTTACTGAGGAGCTCACATTCGTCCACTGCCAGCCACTTTCTTTAAAGCGTCTTCCCATCGTGCTGCAGGGCGTCCTACACTACGCTTGCCTAAGCACGGTCTCCACTCTAACACGTGTCGGCTCCATCGGCTGTCGTTGCGTGGAGATATGATCCAACTCCACTTCAAAGTGCAGATCCTACGAGCAATGTCGGTCACTTTGGTTCTCTGGCAAATGATTTCGAATTCTATCTATTATATCGTATATAATAGAAGAATATCGTATTCTATTATATCGCCAAAGAAACTCCAAGCACCGCGATCCATCGCTCGCTGAGCGACTTTTAATTTATGGATCAACCCTATAGTGAGTGTCCACGTTTCGGCTCCTTAGGTCATCATAGGTATGTGGCACTGAATAAAAACTAATCTAGTTTTAAGGCAGAGTAGAAAGTATTACAAAAATATAGCGTCCCAAATGCAGCATAGCCAAGACCTAGTATACTTCTGAGAGCTTCTTTCTCATGTTACCGTGTTCATGAATAGTGCGATTTTCGTGCGAACTGGGAGCTGTAGATTTAAGTCATCGCTCATTTGAGGGGGATTTGCCTTAGTCACCGTGCTTGGCAGGCAAGTTGGTGACCGCAGTTTCTGAAATGTTACCATTAATGATATTCCAGCATTTCTGTGGTTATACCGCCACGGACCCAGTCGCCAGAGCCTCGTTCGTTGTTTTGCAAGATGTACCGCGTGCGGGTGAGCTTGACAGTTAAGGTGTTTGTTGGCCCCTTTTACATCTTATACTATATGTATCTCTTACTGTTAAATATAATGAGACCTAGGTACAATCTATATTTTAAATCTGGATTTCCTGGAGGCGCATTCCCACATACTTACATTGCGACGCGACGGGTCGGAGCGAATAGGTAATTATTTTGTTGAACGTATATTTTTTTTTACGATATTTTCTAAGATATATGTTTGAACTATATATAGTTAAATTGAAATTAAATATTTGTGCCTTTAACTCTATAGAGTTCTAACAAACACATTTATTTAGATATGTATATAATAATATTGTAGCACATTATTTTGTACTATCATAAATAGTTTTCGCAGTGTATCCGGTGAAAATAATTTCATGGCAATTAATAAGGAAATAAATACAGCTTATATTACTCAGTGAAGATGTAGCTTTGTAACCGTGAAAGAATTTTTTAAATCGGTCTCGTATTTTTTTAGTTGTTCTATATAAATCTAATTTCTATCTAAATGATGATCTAGAGAGAAATATATTAATTATAGGTTGCTAATTTATTATTGTCATCGCAAGACATAAAAGCAAAATGACGGTATATATATATATATGAACTAAAGTATTCATATTTCGTACAAACTATCTATTATAAGATATAGTCATATAAATATTTATAAAAGTAAAGTAATTTATCATAAATCACGGTTTTTGCGAAAGATGCTCTCAGGCCGGATCGCTTACACGTCATTACAAAAAGCTTATTTTGTTGGGAGCGGACGGCACCGTTTATAACGCGTTATCTTCAAATCAACACAATAACAAGTTTAATAATGGAAGTGATTAATGTGCTCGCAGGATGACGCGTACTTTCCGCTCAGGGCTAAGGGAGGCGCGAACACAACGCAAACTTGTATTGCACGTCCTGCCGTTTTGCTCTATCGCTGGCACGCTAGCAATCCCGCCTGCCCCAAATGACCAGACATTATTTAATTGAAATGGAAGTGAAAGGGTGACAATTGTAATATAATAGAAAAAAGGGCTTTAATTTTTTTGAGAGAACAGGCGATAAAATATTGCGCAAGCCGTGCATTGTAACATTTGTCTTTTAGTAGGCGCGCATGATAATAATTAATGACACATAAAAGGGTTATAACTGATAATGTATCATATGTTATTTTAACATTAAATTGCCTAAAATAGTTTAACTAACAGAAATAAATAAAGTATATTTTTTTCAGTTTCATAAAATTTTCCTAAATGTATGTATAATATTTTACTATACTATTAATAGAATAGTTGGTAAAGATTACATAATTTACAATATAAATCATTGATTTATTATATATTAAATATTCCATTTTAATTTATTGTTTTAATTTGTTGTAATAATTTGTTTTGTAAGTCGCCCGACTTCACTAACGAAGTCTGACTTAAACTAGACTTTTGATTGCAAGCACGACCATAGAGGGTCCCCTCACTCATGGAAATGATTTGTCATATTGTAGTTTTTTTTTTTTCCAGAGAGTGCGACGTTTAATTCTGCCATTTAGCACACTCTAAATTGACCGGAAAGTAGAAGACGGCCGGGTCCTAACATTACATTATTTTGCCCAAAATGCTATACTGAAAATACTGTAAAGATCAAATCAAATAGTAGATAAACGGATCTACTTACTAGTTATAATTTGATTGATTTAAATGTAGTTCTTACGTTATTAGCAAACAAAGACAGTCTTGGTTCCAAAAACCATCCATTAACGAAAATAATGTTTAATGATAAAAACATTAAGACAAAAACAAAAATAAAACAAAATAGAATAAGACATTAAAATATTAGGAATGCTATAATACTTAATACAAAGGCACCATTTTTCAACGAAAACAATCAAACAAATGCAAGTGTAACGTAAATATATGAGAAACGGTTGAACTAAAACCTATAAATCACGTCTTAAATTGTTTACTCGCTTATTTCTTGTAAGCAATAGGCAAGTGATCGAAATAGACAAAATTGGGCTGACATATTTCGCTTGTCACAAAACCTTTCACGCTCCCTATCGAGTGACTTTAAAAATTTCATTGTCAACAAAAATTTTAACACTTCAGTATTTGATTTGTGCGAATTTGTAAAAAAAAATGCGATTGATACGTCACGTTTTTATAACTATTTGTGTTGCTACCTGGCTCTTTTGTTGACTGACATACACTAGGGTAGGAATATTGCACAAAACGACTATTTGACCTTGTCTTCTATAATGTTGAGCGTTAGTATTGAATACCACTTAAATGGTTACTGAAATGGTATATTATCACATTACTTAAAGTCACTGTTATTATTAAATCCTCAGGCTACTATAAACTTAGAACTAATCAGTTTTATAAATAATTTGCTATTAAGTACCTAATATAATAAATCTGTAACGTGAGAATAGTCTTTGCTTAGTGTAAATACGTGCCTTTTATATCTAATATGTAAATAATTAAATATTTAATGTAAGGTAATTTTTGTTAGGTACTCTTACTACAATAGTAAGTACAAAGACAACAGGACAAATTAAATGTATCTCTAGTGTGTGATGAACATTACAAAATAAATGTAATGTAAAATATTAATGAACAGAAAAAAATAATCTGAATTGAATGAATATGTTTAAGAAACCCGGTAGCAAGTCGCAGTTGTACAATTCAAAGGGCGCAAAGCATGAAATCAAATTGTTAACGCGGACGTAGCAAACATATTGATATTTTAATTAGATTTACAAAGTCGACTCTCGCAGCTCCATGGGTCACACCCAACTCTTTGAGCCGATGTAATGGCACCCTGTGGACTGTATTTAAGGGTTGTCGGGCCGTTCTTTTGTATGAATTCAATATTTACTAGCAAATGCATTACAGTAACAATACTTACTTAGTTTTTTAAGTTTAACTCAGCAGCTTCCGCGTTATCGTTTTCAATAGCTTTGGAAATAACGCTCGCGGCTTAATTATAGAGAAGCAGTGCACAGCAGGTCGCTCAGCGCTAATAACGACTGCCAAGAATTCATACATAATTGCTTTTACTTTTTATGACAACAAAACGTCAACATATTGCATTAGTTTCACGTTTGTCATTTGTAAAAATATATTATAATAATTAAGACCAATTATGCTCTTAACGGAGCCTTAAAGTAATGAAATGTAAAGATATTTGTAAAATAATAGTAACTATGCACCATAGCCATCTGTACTATATTTTTATTGATTAAGTAAAAAATAACACAAGCATTTGATCAGCCATCACAGGCTAGGGGCTAGGGAAGCTGTCAGCGTAATGGCAGACCCCAGTCGGCAGCGCAGCACCGTGCCGTCACCTCATGCTGTGCTATCGGCATACAGAATTCTAATTGATACACTAAAATACATCATCACACTTTATATACTTGACTTTTCTTGTAACATATGGTTTTTAAAAAGATATAATAATTTTGCATCACCTTTCTTAAGTATCTCACTCATGTTCAATACTTCAAGCCATCGTTGAACACGGAATAACAGTCTGTTTATTGAACGTTGACCCTGGTTGTAAATTGTAAAAAAATATCGGAAAGAAGGTTAAAATTTGCTAATCAGTCGCTGTGCAAAGCATTGAAAATTCCTTCGGTCTCATTTTTTTATACTTATATCGATCGTCTTGAAATCATCCTGCCGCACTGAATGTAATGCCAGGCTTGCAATTTGATTTTATCTAATCTTGAAGTAATGCCATGAACATTATTGCAACAGGCAACATAATTCATAATTTTGCATTTGGTTTGGTATTTTCGTATCTTCTTACTTTTGGCATTTAAAGTAGTAAGAAATACTGACTATAAAACTATTGAAATGGTCCTAAATATTCATAATCAATAAAAAGGATATAAATTATTTTCAGATGTACCTAAGGGTTATTAATAATAAGTACATATTTTTCTTATTATATTTTTATATAATTTTTCTTATTATATTTGTAAAATCACATGTAAAGGAATAATTATATCCAAATTGTCCAAAAACGAATGACTAATATTTTAAGTTTTATTCGGCACCCTCGTCTTTCTGTGCCCCGGGCTAAGTATCTGCAGAATGCGTGTAATTATTTATTTGCCCTTCGATCCCTCGCTGCGTCCACTCACATCTCTTTAGAGTTAACAAATAAATGAAACGGGAACAATGTGCAATATTCAAAAAAATGTGTTATTATATTCGGCGGAATGATAATGAACTTATTAATATGAATTTTGTTCATATTGTAAGGAAATTAATTTTTGATTTTATTTTGTATTTTAATACTAAGCAGTACTGAACACCAGCACTAAACTTTATAACTTTAAATACAGACCATTTAAAAATAGTAATAAACAGAGTGGGTGCAAAGAAACAGTATTTAACAGTTGAAAAACTGAACAAAGCAAACCTACAATTCCTAACATTGAGTTGGATATTTTAGGCCGTATCCTTTTTGTGAATGAATAAAGAGCTTAAATGGTATCGCTTTTCAGCTGTACAAAACATAAAAAGCACAATGGCGTCTGACAAAGCCGGAGACAAATATGCACTACGTCGCTACTATTTTGACATTTTAATTTCACCCTTGCTCGAAATCCTTTTTACATGGCGTTGGGGGCGCGACGACCGTCGTGCTCTCGTGATACTTGTATCAATCTCACGTGAAATTGATTGACGTTTATCGCTCGGATTAAAACACAATTAAACCCTATTTTAAAATGAATACAAAATTTTCTTCTGTAGAGTTGATGCTGCGAGAGAAACTTACAAAAGTTTATGCGGGTAAAAATTGTAAAAGCTATTATATCCGTATTGAGCAGCTAAGAAGAAATATAATAAATATATATCAAAGATCAAAATAAGTACTAAGTTTAATTATTTATAAATAAATACACATCTGTTTTGCCTGAATGAAAGTAATAAAACCGTAGGGACCATTGGTTCGGTTCTATTCGAGTTCTATGGAGAAGTTCGATTAGATGTAATTTGTGTCAATCACAAAGCATTGAAACGGCCACGTACCTTCCCTAATCGGCCTGAACCATTTGCCTTAATTAAAAGTAGAACTCTCAACAAAAGTCAATCGTTGGATTAATGTTTGACGTGGGCCTCACAAATTTCTGTGCCTTTTGTTAGGTACTATTATCCCGCCAGACACTAAAAGATTAATTTATTCTCTATTTCTAATAACATTCTATTTGGAATTCACTTAGATATATTCTTACTTGCTAAAATCCATTTCAATGTAGAGACCATCGTGGAGCAGTAATTATATACGGATAGTTGTGGGTTCGATTCCACTCGGGGAAATGATTATAATTAAATTATAGAATAATCACACACACACACACACACACACACACACAACACACACACACACACACACACACACAACAAATAAATACCATCACATCAAATAACAACAATAATAATATCATCAAATAACAATCAACAACAAAATAGATCAACACAACACACACAAATACTAAACCTTAATACATAATAAATAATAAATATATTTATAAGTAGTATTAAATATATATTATAGAATTATATATAATATAATTATATATATTTAAAATATGTAGATGAGAGAGTCTTGTGTCTGATACTGCTGTCTCTCTGTCCACATATGCTATGCGGAAATAGTGAGAGTTGAAAGAAATGTACTTTAATCATAAAGGCTAAATATAAGTGGAACGCTTAGCGGCCTTAACTGAATTGCTTCTTTTGCGGCATTTTCGAATATTTTAAATTTGATTTTGTATTGTTTATTCTGACTACTTTTTAAAGTGATACGAACTCAATACAGCCTAATATGAAACATCCAAATCAATACACTTCTTAATGGAATATTGACTTGTATGTCACTATTTCAAAGTTGGCTCTGATCAAAATCATTCACATAACATTTAATAACTTACTTTATCCCGTCCATAAAACCAATTTCATAACTAAATTTGTTTGCATTTTCGATTTGCACAATTCTTGATTTGTTATGTAAGACCACGAGATTGAATTATCATGCCTCTCTCTCTCTTTTAAATTAAAGAGGTATATTAAAAAGAGATGGCAATACAAAAATGCGAAGGGCTGTATTGGTCACGCAGAGTCATAGAGCAACCCTTTGCCTGTGTCTACGACTGGTTAACGGTAGTTTGATTTCACGCGCATCTAATGATTTATGTCGGTACCTTATCGCTCCATATTTTACCGATTTACTCAATTTCCCCTATATAACTACCAACCCGATTATACAACTTCATCCAATATCTAAATAAGAGCGTGTTACTTTTTAAAAAAATACAAATAATATAAACGTACATTTACTATAAAATGCCTACATTTAGTTTTTCTTCATATATATTAATTCTACTAAATACCTCGTGCTCTTTTATAATTTAGTTTTATGCCTTATTAAATTATATATTAGAAAAAGTTATATAATTATCTACATATAATTATCTACATGTATACCTCATTTTATCTATTTATTTGCATTTACTGTTTTTATAAGAATATAAACCGATAATTATGTGTTAAGACACTGTTCTCATATTTATGTTCGTTTAGATATTTATTTTTTGTAAAAATATATGATACCCAACACAGATTAGCGTGCTCGTAAAAATATACGATATACGTATGTAAATATATTAATATATGCCTATTTTCACTATACTATTTATATCTGATAATACACTTGCTACCAGTATTGATTAGAGCATTCTCGGTGAATGTAATGCGCATGTACGCATCAGTTCGCCCTCTCGCAGACGGCAAATATAGAAATACATATATTAGACTTACATACATACATTTATATGTATCCTACCCTCAAATATGTATGTGCATATCGGGCTTGTTTAAACGGCTGTTAATGTCAGATGTTACAGTTGTGTTGTCTGCTAAGAGATTGTAGTTACAATTTCTTGGCAGACACAGAGACAAAGGACACTGTGACACTCCTTTCTTCACTTTCCATCCGAGTTCCAGAGGTTGCGTATTGAATACGAAACTCAACGCCCATCTTTTTCTTACCGAAGAAAAGCAATATAAATATAACCAATCTCTCAAGAGGGTACCGAACGTACAATTAACGCATTTACAGACAGACACTATCACACTACGTTACGGTAGCTATAAAGTTCAAAAGTTCTTTAGATCCAAAGACAGACAAAAAGATAAACAGAAACAGACAGACACACATTTAAAAAAATCATAGATTCATTAATATATTTTTCATCCCCCTAAATAGTTTCTTTTGAAGATATTTTCAATACTACCGACCAGCTCGCTTCTTCGCCTGCGAAAACTAAATGTCTAAGGTATTTTATATTTTGGCCCGCCCGCGTTCTTCCTTAAATCACTTGCTTTTCTTAAATTTATTATTTAAATGTTTGTAATTTTTTTGTTTAAGAATGGATTGAAATGAAATAAGACTAAATGTTAAGGGAAGTTTACCAAAATACATTAGTCAAAACTGCTTATAAATCGGTTAAGCCATTTCTAAGGTTAGCGTGCACAAACAAACAGACAGACAGACATGCAAAATAAAATTATACTAATAAATAAATTTTTCATATCAGACAGACAGACTACAGACAACGATCAGTTACATTTTTATTATATGTATAAGTATAGATATTCCTATTTGCATACTTTATGATACTTACTATTTATCTACAATTATTATAGTAAATATATTTTAGAAAACTCTAGGAAACAGCTGTCCCTACTTGGTCCACGATGCTCTATCTATCGATGCTGTATCCATCATAACTTTGTTTATGCAATTTTTTTAGATTTATTTATAATCAAAGATAAGTACATGTTATATTTAATTATACATTTAATATGCTATCGTAGTCTTACCATTTAAAATATCAACAATATCCCAAATGAAATGAATAAAGAAACATCTAAACTATAGTTTTTTGTGTACTTTACTTCTGAACGTACATTAAATCCTCTTAACTCAAAAGAAGGTATTCTTTGTGAGAATAATAATGGCTCTATTTAAAACTCCGATATTCGTATAATGTGTCTAAGTAATCAAATAACATTGCGTCTATCTTAATCCTCGCTTAATACGTTTTGTTAGTTAGTTTCATGCTCCGCTACGCCCCCGCACAAATATTTGTTGGTCTTATGTGTTCAGTTTTATCGTGATGTTTAATGCTTTTGTTAAAAAGTATCTTATTTTTTGTTAAAAAATACAATTTACCATAAAAAAAACTATATGCATGGAAGCACGTGGCGCTGTGATTGATCATGTAATTATTTCTCATCGTGTGATGCTCGATGGTATAACGTGTTAGAATGTTAATAAGCGTTATGTATGTTCAAACACACAAATTATGTGTGTTGTGATAATTATTAAAATAGATTTTTGATTTGAAATTTAAATATTCTTTAAAATACAATCTTTAATCATAGTTTCATTCCATTAGTCGTACACTAAGGATTACTGCGATCGATATGCGTAATTCCTCTTCCCTAAGTGTGAACATCTGTATTTGCGTATTGCGCTCCCACTCGTACACCTATTGCAATAAATCCGTATTCAAATAACTTTAATCACTTAAGTACACAAATTCATTCTAGTTGCAAATGAATATAATTATTCATACGCGTTGACGACGGAACAATCCTTTCGGCCTTTACAAGGTCTGTTTGCATATCGTATGACGATGATTCAAAACTGGGATCAGTATAAATTTGTATTATGCGTAATGTTTTTAAATAGATTATATATATATTATTATTTTAAAATATTTTTTTGCAAAGGTATTCAAAGCCTACGGTACCTACGCGCACTAACTGAAATAAAATGCTTGGTTCTACAAAATGAGAACAGAGAGTCTTAACAATAAGTTATTTTTTTCTTACCCTCGGATGCCTGAAGATTATAAAAAATATAAATCAATATCAACCTATAAAATATTTTAAGATAGAATTGCAACCTATGTCTTTATTTCATACTACTTTTTATATAATCGACATGCATGTAAGGTGATCAATAAAATTATTCGGACTCACGCATTTCGTGTGCAATCGGTTGAAAATGTAAAGCGGGGCTCTTCATTTCGCGCATGGCGGAACAGATCGCTGTGACAAGTTCTCACATGACATGTACTCGTGTTCTTCGTACCAGTGAAAAATCTATTCAATCTATCATTTATATGACAGCACCTTTTATAATAATTTACAGGTCGGTGAATTTATATTGATTTAACTGACTGTTATGTTAGATTTCTGTATTGGAAGTAACAAAAGTAATGTATATGTAAAATTTTATTATATAAAATTGTATATAATTATTACTCTTCGTTGGTAATATTTAAAGATGACGCGCGGCGTTGAGTTCTACTACGCCATATTTCAAATTCGCAAAGGAGAGAATGAAGTGTCTTGACACTACTAGGTTCTCTCTGCCAATCCTGCCTAGCAGGAAAAACATAAAATTGTAAATATAATGTCTAAGTTATAACTTATAGTGAAAAATATAAAATATATTTTAAAATTAAAAGTATATTTATAATGTGCGTTCGACGTTGTAAACAATATTAGGCATTTCCTTATATAAAAAAGTACTACCTCTTTATGATAAATGCAAGAATCACGCAATATAATAATTAATACACTTATTTTTTCTCATTTTACCAGATGTGCGATAAACGTTATCAAGAGGGTTAACCGTGACCTCATAAAAAAGCAGAATTTATTACATCTCACGACCCTTGCCCTGAAACTAAGACAGCAGAGGAAATAATAGAAAAATATCGTAATTAAAATCCAACCCTTCCTGTCGTTGCGCTATTTTATAGAGGGCTAAAATTGAAGCGAGGCGCGCGTGACCGATGCGATGATATAGTGGTTGGAAGTAAAATGAGTCGGCGCGGGCTGCGGAGTGGGCGTCTGGCGAAGACATCGCTAGCGACGGGCTAAGCGATCTTTAATGACTGTTACATCGTTTATTAAAATTTAAACATATGACGACCTTTTTTAATATTCTGTGAATGTTTATATCCGGTTATAATTACGTATTTTATTATTATAATGTATTGGTTATCTACTACATTATAATGATTATATAGTTGTTTCCGGAAGAGTAAAGCGTCTGACTGTAGACGCGTTGGTTGTAGGTTTAATCTTCACTCGGGAGAATAGGTACATTTAAATTGATTATTCTATCCCCGCTTCTGTGAGACAAAACATAATACTTGAGTCCGATAAACAGCACAGTGCCTTGACGCTAGGCTTTCCACGACTGCACTGCTACTCGGGAAAAAGCGAAAAGTTTTAGGTACTTATCTACTATAGTAGTACTAGTGATATTAAATTGCTTTGCATTGGTGTAAGCTACTTTCCGGTTCATTTGCCGTTAAGGGCAATTTAGGCGTGCCTGGTAAATAACAGAAGCTTCGCTGCTCGCATCGGACGTGACCGACCGGCTGGAGTTCAATCTGCAGCAATATATTGAAGCTTATCACGTTTCATATTATTTTGGCCTCTATAATGGGACGTAAACTGGCAGCCGCTTATTATTCCAAATATCAATCTCAAAATGATTATCAGCATGAAGAAAATATTTATTTTAAAAGAACTTTTGGTGACTTTTTTTTACGCTTCTTGTATAGGGCAAAGAATGCGTAATCGTAATGACGTATAATTAGTTACAATCAGTATCTCCCCTACTTACGTGTTATCAATTACTAGAACCCGCTCGCGGCTTCGTTCGCGTGAACTGCACAAAGCTAGCTATACTATCCGCTCGCGTTGCATGTACTTGATCATAATTTTGTTACGATGTTATTTTATAAGTATGATATATCCAAAGATATTTATTGAAATCAAATAATGTAAAAGGCACTTACATTTCAAATTAAATACTTGTCATAAATAACGTATTTATTTGGCTAAGGATTAATTTCATGTTTATAAAAACACCTTCGCAAACAATACATTGTTTTAGAATAATTTTTTTAGCATAGAAAAGGTTATATTGGGTCGACCTTAAAAGATGACATACGCTGTCGCAGACTTTTTTTCTTAAACATTTAGAGGGCTAACAATTCCGACGTACGTCATTTTTACGAAACTTTAACGGAAGAAGCAGCGTAAGCAACGGAAGCTGTCAAAAGTTAAATCATTTTCCCATATTTGCAATAGCCTTCCGCGATAAATGGACTATCCAACACAATGAGATTTTTTGAAGTAGATTAGCGCTTTCAACCAAACAAACTCTTTAGCTTTATCAGTATAGATAATTATATTCAAACACTTGACTTATTAGACAGTCAGTTGTTATTGTGAAGATACTGTATATTAATAAATAAAAAGTCGCGTCACAAACAAATTAGAAAACTACTTAAATTAATAAATAGTACAATTTTATTTAATTTCTTTAAATACATTTTTACAAATTTATTATAAATACAATAAGTACACAATGAATAAGAATGTATTCTGATTTCTAAAATAAGGTTTTGAATTTTGTATTCTAAGCTGATCTTTTTTTGAATTACTGACAGAGCGCAACAATTCAATAAAGTTGAATAAAACTTGGAATTATACAATAGATTAGGTAACAATAATATTGCCTTGTGTTATTATACGCCGCCTTCATTATTCTTACAGAAGTTTCTTGGCATAGCGAACTCTACAATTAGTGTTATAGAGTATGTTTCAGAAAAACCTTTCTAAATTTCGTCTGCTGTCAGTAGCTAGGTGCGATGTACGAGTTGCAACATTGTTTGTTGTTTGTTAAAGTATGCGTGAACAAGAGATCTTCAGTTGAGCATTGATTGATATTGAATAGCAAAGAAGATGAATGGATACTTGACAATACAACTATCGCATGTCTAGAGATTTTGTTCAGCAAAATAGTAATGAAAATTAATCTCATATGTGTCCAGCTTTACGGTGAAAAGCGAGAAGCTGTGATTATGTGTGATTTTTTTATCTCCATCCATTTGCCATTTGTTTGCATGCATCCATGCATATGCATTTGTTAGACAGAGTGAACCTGTTAAGACACTCCGTTTTTACCGTTTGCGGCATAGTGGTGGAACTCACCGCCACACTTTGTCTTACCCGAGCAGGTAAATAAAAATTGCTTAAATGATTATTCATTTCCTCGTGTGGGAATCAAACCCACAACCATTACATTTACAGTCGGAAGCTGTCTCAATTCGCCTCGTTTTTATGTATTTTGTATTTTGTTTATAAGGAAAATGTAATGTATTAAAACAAACATACGACACTATTTTAACCTTTTATTTTTAATTATTATTAAAGTAGAAATATACAAAAAACAATTACAGTACAAACTCTGCCAGTACTGTATCTATGTAAAGATCGCCGCCTTCGCTGGTGGTCTACTTATCAATGATTTTCAATGACCGTCGCAATTCTTACTCAGTTAATGTTTCTTATTGTAAGACTGGAGGCTCAATGAAAGGTATTGTTATCTTAATCTGAATTGAGTGCATCTTTGCGGGCGTCGGCTTTGAAGAAACTAGACATTCTGACGTCTTCCAAACAAACAATAATCACTTTCTCTATTGAATAATTCAATCCAATTTCAAAATATGAGGTCAGAATTTCTAGTACCTACATTAAAAATATTTCATTGAAAATTATACATGTCGCCGCGATTCTATTTTAATTTACTTTTGTAATTATTTAAATTATAAGTAATTATTAATATTTAAATTGATTAAAAAAATACTGATTTCAGTAGATTAAATTTATGTTTATCAAATAAAAATATTAAGAAACCATCACTTACTTGCGTATGTTCCATGGCCAGGAAGGCTACCAGGACATTGAAGGCAAAGAAAGCCTGGTCGTCATGGCATCACAAACGGGCGCTTCGTCATCTCCCAATTAAGGCTATCGCTCTCAGAGTGTAATGCCATTCTACTCCTGGGATACTTTTCCAGGGACCGAAAGCCTGGTATTCAAATTACCGAAGCCTACGAAGAACCCCCTTAAAACCGTAAACTACTATCAAATTAGGGGCTCGAGAAGCTCTTCGTAGGGGCCACTCAACCAGTATTACTATTAGTATTTACCCTGTATATTCTTCGACATATATTATTTTAATTTACTAGAATTTTATGGCACAGCCGAATGGCAACGTTCCAAGAATTTATTTAAATAAATAATGATTACTTGTATACAGTTTATTTATATATTTATTTGAGAAATTGGAAAACATACAGAAAACATATAAATAAAATAAAGTAAAGTAAGTATAAATATTACAGGTATACATATCTCATATATGAATGTTTTACAATATGCAAATATAATTTAAATACAATTTGAATAGCGCTCACTTATCAGTATCGCATTATTTTAAATGTTAATCTTTTGAAAACATGAAGTAAATTTAAAAATAATGAAAAAGATTAAATTCAAAATATCCTTTATTTAAATATACTTTTGTAAGTACTTCTGTATTGTCGAATAAACCACCGCTACCACCGGCTCGGAAGACGGTTTTGCCGAGGAGAGCCGGCGAAAAACCAACAGTTGCTCTTTTCAAATATACAAGTTACAATTAAAATTGTATTACCTCAGTATTCAATAATAAATTATTGAATACTGTGGTAGCTAACCTGCGCAAAACATTTGTAAGAGATTAGATGAAATTACTTGTAATTTAAATAAGTAAGTCGGTATTTCTATGTAAACTAGACAAATTTGCATAGTAAAGAGTCTCCACCTTAGTTGTATGCATCGTGGTGCACTCCGGGAAATCTCTAGCAAGATGAAGCGCGGTATTGGCTTCTAACATTTAACACGTAATCTCGAATTTAGACGAAACGGAATGGGCGACTCTATATTGTCTCTGCCTGCGAAAAAAAGTGTAGGAAAATTTTACTGTACTTGTAAAAAACTTACTGAACCTTAAAAAGGTTTGTAAATGTTTATTCAGCAGTTGTTTTATTAGCAGTTAAATCTACCGTAACACCAAACTCCAAGTATTTTACTACTGCTACTTTAAGCATCTTTACTTTGCAAAAGTCCTCCTCTATCTTTTTCCATTCGTCTTTATCTTTTGCTGTGGTCATCCAGTTTACTCCTGCAATTTCCATTTTTATTGTTAAATCACACGTGTTTGGCATATACAGTTATCTTTAAATTTATAGAATAGTCTCCCTTGAAAAAAAGTAACCAGTTCTTTTTTCCTCATTCTATTTGTTGTGCATTATTTGCTTTATTAAATGTTACCTTAATAATTTTCAACATATTCTATATTCTTATTCTTTTTGCTAATCGATTTTTAGCGATGTTCGTCGTTATCTTTGTCTTAGTTGCATCTCTAATCCTAACAATATACCTAAAACAATATATCAGTATAATGAAATTATCAATTACTATAAATATTTTTCCACTATTTATGTTTGTTTTTAAAGAGACGGAGACAATGTTAATTTCATGAGTCACGAGTCATGGCTAAATATTTAAAATCATTATACAAATATTTCGGTAATTAAATTGGGAAAGGGTAGAATAAACATCATGATGTAGGTAATATGGAGCAGGATGTAGGTAATATGGAGTGACATTACAAAAGAGGTAAAAAACAAAGGGACGCGCGGAGGAGGCGGCGGCCCACGGCGCACGCGCCACTTGAAGCTCGTTAGCGACGCATGCAAAACAATGCTAAAACAATGCGAAACAATACGTTGCCATCATGCTAATTGCTTCCAGACTGGTGTTTGTTTCTACTTTCCATGCACCTCTTGTAATATAGTTGATTTGCGTAACGTAAAAACTGTTAAGCTAATAGAATGTTTAGTAAAAATACTTATAATCAAACAATATTTTAGTTTTATTATATTTTTGTCCTAGACTATTAAAGCTACGGATACTTTTTATGCTTAAAGATATGTCCTAAGCTGTGTTTAAATTAATATTCTGAACTTTTCTTATTAGCGTGGTTCAAACAGACCAAAACAAATTATATTGTTAAAATTATTTTTTATAATTATAAAGTTATAGACCATAGAACTTTGTATATAAGTATTGCTTATTTTCTAGTCATCGTCCCTATGAAATAGGCGTTATATGACGCTACAAGTAAATTATTTTTACTAATAAGTAAGTTGAGACTTACTCAAGGTTGAAATAATTTGACGTTTGGTTCATAAGCATATCGACCACCTCTTCAATTGGCCAGAGAAGCAGGTGGAGAGCTAATTTACTTTATATTTCAAATTTAACTTTAATATAAAAATCGTTTGTCTTCAATTCCTTTCACTGTTATCTATTCATTTATATGAATGAATTTGTTCTTAACTATATCCTTTCTTCACATTTTCTTTAGTTAGAAAAACTTATTTTTCCACTCGTAGAAATCTTTAATAATAAAACAAATAAAACATTATTATTAAATAAAGTTTTGTTTCGACGATTTTACTTAATAATCTGAATCTGAGTCAAATTTAGGATTCTTCGAGAACTTTACTAAATTTGAAAAGATCCTTCTAATGCAATCTTCGAAATCCGTGCTAGAAATGAACTGATGATAGCTCTAGACAGGCCGAGATGATAGCTTTGGATCTCTTAATAAATTATAGATTTCGGTGTTATACCTGTTGCGCCTTTTTCTACCGCGTATAAATTAACTCTAATTTTTTGTATTTCAATAGGATCGCGGATCATCCTTGAGATATATCTGTTCCCTAGCGAGAATATGAGGTTTATCAAACCTGATGTAATGGTTGGTTTTATTCGTTGTATGCTCACACACAGCTGACTTCGATACACGCCCATTCTTGATATCGGAGATGTGTTCCTTCACCCTTATACCGATGCTCCTCTTTGTTTGACCAATATAAGATAAGCCACAGTCATAATCTAGTTTGAATATACCAGCACACTGCAAAGGAATGTTACTTTTCAGTGGTCTCAAAAACTGGCTCATTTTTTGTTAGGCTTAAATATAGTGTTTACTGAAGCTTTCCTTAAGATATTGCCAATCCTGTCTGTAACTCCCTTCACATATGGTAGCAGTGCTGGTTGTCTCTCTACATATGCATTTTATACTGTTTCTCATAAGTGTCTAACTTGATAGTCCAATCAGGAGCTGATTATAAAATAGAATAAGGCTTTCTTTATTTTATTTAATTATGAATTATAAGTTCGTTATTAAGAATAATTAAAACTTTGTAGTTCAATAATTTATTCATTTAATTTAATATATAACTTACTGATTTTTCTGTAAACTTGAAAATATATCGATTATAATACTCAAATAAAAGACTAATTTGTCTAAACGCTATACTCCTTTTTTTGGATTGCTATCAATTGCTTTCCCTTATACGTATTAATGTACCTACTACCTACTAACCGAATTATTAACAATAGTTAGCATTGTTCTTAAAGACAATGCAATACTCCGAGGTTAAGGACATGAATTTACCCACCTTAGTCATGATTTTAGTACTTATTATTTATAAAAACGATAGTCATACTGTGCTTTTGTCATCACGTTACGACATAATTTTGAAACGATCCGGTACCACATAATTTGTCATGGGGTCTTAGTCTTTTTTCCTTGGGCAAAGAGAACTAGCAGCTTAGTCCTTTAATATGTCCTAGGGCTTTTTGCAACTTACTCGTATTAAGAGGTAATGATCTTTCTATAATAACCCAAAAAGTTTTAACGCTAGCGACAGCAAAACTTTTGCATATATAAAGAGACTAAAAAGAAAAAACTATTAACGACTGCCATATGCAAATGCTTGATAATTATATGTCTTCTTTTACTAGATATTTTTTTGTTCTTGTGTCTTAAAAATATGTCTTATAACCAGGGCAACTGCCTGCCACCCTGCGGTACAATTGTTACGAGAATAAATTTTAATAAATACTAAATAGTCATAGATAAATACAAATTATATCTATTAAATAATATCATTTTCTTACATCAGTATGCTTTTCCTTTTTCTACTCTGTTAATTAACCTATAAGCATTTTGAAAATATTTACTATCCCTGAAGCATCGATAGCTTTGTATAAATAAAATTTAGATCAAATTATAAGCAGATCTGTCCGCATATTATTACGGAGCCAATTAGATAAAATAGTTATTAAGTTAAATGACACATTTTAAATGTTTTACTTGCTAATATAACATACAAATCTATGAATTTTACAATAAATATATCGTTAAAAATCAATTAGATACTTAATATAACGATTTCACTAAGTGACTGCAAATAAACTTGAACATGACAATAACGTCACAATATGTCGGCAATTAAGCGTCGGAGCGGGCGCAGGCACATTTAAAGCTAATGTGCCTATTAACAAATGTATTTGCCGTGTTCGAGAGCGCTCATAAATTCAACGGACAACTGGAACAGTTGTTTCCTTTCGTCTTCACAAATATATCATCCCGCTTTTAAATAGAGATTGTTAAACGTGACAAGATAATTCGAAACGAACGAGATATAAGAAGCGCTTTTTCTAATTTCAATCTTTATTATTATTATTATAAAAACTTGTTCAATTAATTATGTTTATAATATGTTCGTTATCATTTACCAGCGTAAATTTATGATAAGTCTATAATTGGAAGATATCCATGATACTACCTGCCGGCCTGATATTTACTTAAGCAAGATTATTTTATTATCATTTGAAAAAGGTAAGTTAGGCAGCTCGAAGGACCTAAAACAACAACCAGAGATAGATTTATTGATTTTCAAGAAAAAAAAATATCTGAGATGTCGTCCGTCTCCAGAAATAATTTATTAAACATCATGGTACGACACGAGGCAGCCACCCGCGCGTCGGCACGCGTGCCCTTTTCTCGGCCTAATAACTTAAACCCCCTTTTGTTTTTCTATACAAAGCTCTCAATTTATTTGTGAGATATACAGATTGATTATGTACAGGCACGCTTGTCGATCTAAAGATTGTCTTTGATGCTTAGAAATTTTTCAATAGTACCATATACCATAAGATATTTGTCGTGTTTTCAGCTTTTTCCATAAAACTCGATACTTTAATAATCCATTTTACATAACTATTTCTTTCTTTATTTAGTCTAAGTACACAAATTAAGCAAAAATAACTGTTATTTATTATTTTATTCAAATCTCAATTGTCGTTTTTATATTAAAAGGATATTAAAGCCGACTAGTACTGGGTTTGCTAAAGTTATGTCGAGATTCGAGTGGAACTTATTTGAAAAAACAAACTAGAAAAGGAAGGAAGGCACAGTAAATAACTGTTTTATTCTGCAAGTGCCATTTTAATTTATTGATATGCAATTTCTTTCAACATTTAAATATAATTGTACAACCCCATTTGCAATGAGATGCTATCCATTAGTTTCGAGAGGCCCTTATTGAATTGTCAAAAATATGCCTTTCACGTAGCGCTTACGGGTGTCGCGTTGCTTGTCATTTGAATATGCAACACAAAACAGTGTGACACATCGTGACGACCCGTTGTCAATTATTTATACAAAGGACTTCAATTTTCTTTTAATACTTTGTTGACCGTGCGCATCACTGCTAAAAGTATTTTAGAATTTGATATTTCACATCAAATTACTTTATCTTAATGACTATTTTTTTTTCGAACTACGAACAAATAAAGACAGTTTTGTACTAAAAAATCTGTGTGTAAATAAATTAAATTTATTAAACATTTTGTCAAATATAAGACTGCCTAAAGATATTATTAACAACGATTTCAAAACATTTACTATTGAATTTAATTTTATAAAATAAATAAAACTATATTTCTAAACGATTAATTTAATTTTAACAATAAAATTGAAACGAATCATGGTTTATGGTAAATATTGTTTAAATATTGATAAAAATGTTCACATCCACTTAATTTTTTTGTACACGGACTTATCTGGGATATATAATTATATAAAAAGTTAAAATATAAGAAATAAAAATCACGCAATGTTTTTTTTCGTAAAACTTAAAACATCATTTAGGAACTGTTTGTACACATATTTTATAATATAAATTGGCATTACATTGATGCAACTTGGTCCTGACTGCCTAAAGTAAAATATTACAGGTACCTTACTACTTTATATAACTCTAATTCTTTTTATTACAAATGTACCGTTCTTATTTATATGCGGGTACCACGATGACAGACTTGTGGTTTTGTCATCCACTTCGAGAGAAGCTTCGCAATCTTGTGGTTCTTACAAATATATATTTTTAATATGAAACAGACTATAAATCATAAAACTCATTAACAGTAAAGATGGGTTTAGTATTAAAGTACTATTATGTTAAAGTATCAAATTACTTTCTACACTTATACGCCATTTAAAAAAACAAAGTCAAGAAGCAGTAGGTTTATAAATATATAGTAGACTTTTTTTATCATGTTTTATGTAAATTAACTTACAGAAACAATATAAAGCCAACTGAAAGTTAAACGGGCCCTGGCTGGATAATCACAATTTTATTTACATTTACACAATTTTATTTTATTTATCATAAAACTAACAGCACTCTTAAGTGATAATTAAGGTACACCCACAACGAGTACCTAAAACCTGCCAAAATACTTTAAATCTATATATTTTAACATTGTTTAAAGTGTTATTCGCACACTTAGGAAATTGAAAAAGATATATTTAGAAAACGTATAAAAAAATGAACGCAGCGGAATTTGAACCCGCGTTCAATTTTTTATACGTTTTCTAAATATGTCTGTTACGTTAAATCTGTTTCGTCGTGAGGAAATAATACATTTCCTGTTCGTATATTTTATTCATAATTTTATTCATTCAATGCAGGTACATGAGATTGTATTTTTTATTGTTTTTTAATTATTATTACCTCCTAACTGATATTAACGAACTTCTACTTTTGTATGTGTTTTTTATTCATATAAACCTAAGGGCTAATATATTACAATAAGCGTTTGATATTAATGTTTGTTTAATAATTATATTAAGAGTTAAAAAAAGCTTAAGTGTATAACGTAAAGAAATAATAACAATAAAAAAATACGTACGTAAAATACTATGGAAGGTAAAAGTGAGGATATCCAAAAGATAGTGTGTAATTAAATTTTTGCAATAAATTCAAAATATATTATAAATTATACAACACTATTGAGCCGAGCGAAGCGAACAAGATAATTATATAGAAGTACTGAAATATTGAGCTTAAGATAAAATAAAGAGATGAATTGTTAACTTTATTATAAACTTTTATTTATTTAACATAAAAATTTTGCGTTACTGAGCACGACCCCGTACGCCGGTACGGTTCTAATATACTCGTACATCTGTCTACACTAATTTTAAGGCTTAAGTAGGCCTAAACCCTAAAATTAGTAACGTAAACCTAACTAGGTAACGTAAATAAATGTTTTATAGTTTCACAACATTAGGAGCGCAATATTAATTTAAAGAAAGAATCAGAAATATAAGAAGCCAGTGGTTCTTGTTCACTATAATATAAATTATTTCCTTTCTTTTTTTTTTGTAACGTTTGATATGACTGAGACATTTTGATTTTAAAATAAGACATTAATTTGATCAGATGGTAATTTGACGCCTGTCATTAGCCGACAGGCGTAAGAAGTTAAGACCACACACATTGTGGACAGTGGTTGCTAGTTTGTGCCTAGGTTATATAATATTTTCTCTATAGATAAATAACATTAATGAAGAACATAATAATTTATTGAAATTAAATTATTCATAATTAAAATATTCTATATGTAAAAAAATATAAACAATAATTAAAAAAACAACATATACAATAAGAATGTAATTTATTATTAATATGAATACGTAACTAAATTTTACAAGAACGGAACGAATGGCACCAGCACAAAAATTTTTTTTTCATTTGAATCTTAACTTCTGAACATTCAGCTGTGTAAAATTTTTCTTATTGATTAAAATTCTGACCACACTAGCTCATGCTGCTGAGTATTTGGTCGCGGTTAAGGGCAGGAAACCGCTTAACCGCGAAACCATTCTAACAATACAGCAGTACACCAGTCTTGTACTATGTAGGTATATGTTATTTTTTATTACGCTTCTATACTAATTTTTTCTTTATTTACATAAAGAATCCGTCATTATTACTTCCATCATTCAATATGCAAAGCAGCCGATGAACTTTGGGAGCTGTCGGTATGTGTAGGAGATTTGGTGTAAAGTAAGATTCGCACTATGGGATTAATGCGGCTTAATGAGGTAAGAAAATCAGGCGCACAAACGCCCGTGAATGGTTCAATGGTTAATCACTTTAGAGCGATAGTGACGATTACTAGGATCTCCGAAACAGAAGAAATAATTCTGATCGGCAATGCGCCAATCAATTCAACATTGTCCGGAGAGAATCACTTTAACATGTTTTATCGTAGTACATTCCAAAACGGCTAACATCAATTAGAACCAGGGCAGGACGGACTGCACGCATCAAAAGCCCCCATGGACGTTGCTTAAACCCAACAAGAAATATACTAGTATATACTCTTCTAAAAGGGTAGCGACACCCTCCGCTTTATATTCACTTAAAAGAGAAGCATCATTTTTTATTAAACTGTGGGAAGGAGGACGGATATGTCTAAAGGTACTAACATACCCAGGGTCTGATAAAATTATTCAGAAAAATAATTATCTTCTTATCTCAATGTAACAAGGTTTAAAAATAACAAAGATAATTGTATTAAATGTGTGTTGACATTTTTTAAGTATCATGTAAAAAAATACCGTTTTTGTACAGGATATTTTGTTGTAGATTAATTGATAACACACTTAACATCATCGGCTCAAAAGACATACAAATGTATGTTTTTCTATGAGCAAGTACTTTTATTAAATCTGAACAAAAACCAAATGTAATAGCTGTCTTCTTTTCTCTGGGACCAGCTAAGCCGGAAACGTTATTGGTATTAGGCGTCACTTCATAATTATTCATTATACTAATTAATGTAGCTTTTTCATTAAGGAAGAGAGGGTAAGTATTAGCGAAATTATAGACGTTTAAACTTATTTTTATATTGACACTGGATCTTGAACGCGGCTTCACTGTAGTAAAATTATCCCCTTTAAATTGAGCTTTATTTTGAGAAACATTTTAGTGAAGTACTACTAAAAAGTTTCTGAAACCAGGTAAGTAAGTACGTCATAAGTATCTTTATGCAGAAATTGAAACTGATTTGAAAATCGCCGAAATTATCGAACAAACTTTCAACTTCTCTCTTAATAAAATAAAAAAAAACTTTTCAGACTTTAGCTAATATATATTTTTTTAGCTTCACACCTCCTCGGTAGTCAGAGAGAACCAAGTGTCAAAACCGTGTGTCCGTTCTCCAATTTCTGCCTGAATCCGAGACATTGCGTGTTGACTGGCGGAACATAATGCCGCGCTTTTGTTTTGTCTCTAGAAATAAAAATAATTTAAATATTATCATCCCAAGGTATGAATCGTTATTCAGATATAATCACATATAATCAAAAGAATCAGCAAAGTGGTATTCATATATATCATAACGCACCGTCTTAGTTCCCACATACAAAAGAGCTTAGATGGCGCTTTTGTTACTCAATATTTTTTTTCATGTACAGTACATATCAACAGATGTCACTTTAAAAATTTTATGTTAAAAATTATAAAAATAAACCTATAATGAAAAATATCCAGATAAAAAAAAGTCGTTCTTAATAAAAATATTTAGTAACGTCTATAACAAGAAAGAAAAATGAATGCTAATGTTTATTTAATTTTTTATTATAATACCAATGCAAAAACAAATTATTTTAAAAAGAAGCTTCCTACATATATCATATATCCTTAGAAATGTAATGTAAAATATGTTTACTTTATTTTATCTATTCACTTCAAGACATTCTCTATGTAGCATTATTATAATAGAGAGATTGCTATTAATTTCGTAATGCTATATAAAATAGAGCTACAGTATCCTATAATGCACTGTACTTCACTACTATACTTATAGTACAGTTACAATCTTAGTTTTCAATTAAAAGCACACATGTACATCATTTTATTGAGTAGATAAGAAATAAATAAAAAAGAAAGAATAACAATAAGAAAATAAATATATTAATAACAAAAATTAAGTTATACATAAACAAAATATACGCTAACAACTACTAAATACATAAAACTGCAGCACAGCGTCTCAAAATTTTTTGTTTTAACTTTGAATCATTTCATGTACTGCTATCTATCGTTATTTTTAATCAGTTACAATAAACTACACAGTCCCTCAGATTGTAGATGGCGTCAGATTTTTAAAAAGTGAGACAAGCTTATTATCATTAGATTCCCAAATTTAATGAAATTGTTGCCAGAATTGACAAACGCCAAAAAAAAGTACTTTCTTTTAATAACATTTCCGTGTTTTATATTGAAGTTTAGCAATTTGGGGTTGTTGGAAATGGCAGCACAATCATTTGTCATCTACTTATGCCGTACGTATCGTTGACATTTGACTTATTTCTTTGGCATTTGGCATTTTGGATTTTGGAAATATATGGGGGTATACGCAAGTAATTCGATTTGTATACATTTTTTTACTGACCTAAGAACTAAATATTAGTTTTTATATCAGTCAACTAAAATATGGATTGTAATAAATACATATTACCAAATTTACCAACTTCTCAGAATGTGTTGGATGATATATCTGATTCAACTCTATTGCAATCGAACGAAGAACTAAAAATTATAAAAATGGAAGGTATTTTGCAAGATGTGCATAGATGCTACTATAACATTAACAAAATGAAAAAAGATATTAGCCAACGAAATACTTTAAATACAAAATTAGATGATTTAAATAAAGAACTAGTGCATAATATTGAAAATATGAAGAAACAGCAACATTAAGCACCACTGAAGTGTGATTGTAAATAAAATACTTATGGCATTTATTCTTAAATTCATGTATGTATGAGTATTAATTTCATCAGTTAACCTAATATGAAATTATAAAGGACTTTACAAAATAATGACAATCAGTATCACTTTTTATTAACACTGAGTTGATAAAACTTAATTATTGTAAAACAATATAAGAATTACTTAATTATGCTACCAAATTTTATTAAATCTTCTTCTGTCAGCAACTCCAAATGAAATAAAGCAACTAATGCAGCACTTTGTTCAGCAAATTTTTTATTCTTCTCCCAAAATGTTGATGTATATTTTTTATCATTGAATGTAAGTACTGAACAAAACAATTTCTCTATTTGATAAGTTTGGTAAATTGGAAGTGGAAGACCTTTTTTCCCAGCCCAAGCATGAAGTTGGGCTTTAGGTAAATTAAGATCATTGTAATTGGCTCTAATAAAGCAGACCTGAAATATTAGTAATTTATTATTAATATTAAAAGAACTAGAAGCAGTGAAACTAATGTATTCTTCAAGTGTTTTTCACAAAGTATAAGAAAACTATTTAGAAACAGAAAATTTTCAATGTAGCACCAGTGGCGGATTTATATATTTTCAAAAAGACTGTTTTTGCCACCCCTACTTATACCATTTTCAGTTCTAAATTTATTGTTTCAATTCAAATATAAAAAAATATATTTTCCGAAACATGAGAGTTCCATGACAAAGTTTGTTACATTATCTTCCTGCGTTAATTTTTGTTATTAAATAATTGATGGCATAGTCATATACATATTTAACATTTTAAAGTGTTATTCACCTACTTAGGAAATGGAAAACTTTTTAGAAAACATAAAAACATTATTGCATTTGAACCTTAGAGTTTTCTGACATTCAGCTTCAGCTTGTGTTGAAGTTGTTATATGCTTATAACAACATATTTTTGTTGCTATCATCTCCAGAGATTTTTACAAATTTCTGCTGTGCAAAGATTATTTTACAATCATTTGGCAAGAGAGAAAACTATTTATTAAATATTTTTAACTTTTTATTAGGTATATTAAACTTTAAAATTGGATAGTAAAGCTTCTAATTTTTTTAGACTTAAGAGATATATCAATAATTTTACCCTCTTTTAGAAAGTACTAGGAAAAGTAAGTTATATTTACCAGCGACACATCGTTTGTTTCTTTTCATATGTGAAGCGACTAATATTCTCTCTTAGATACCAAAATTCTGTAGTTAGAAATCTGGGCTTGAAAATAATTCATTCTTAACCTAAATTAAGTCCTATATCGTCTTATATAATCAGAGTACATTTTTTTATATGGACAAACCGTATGTTGTTTCGATAATTATTTGCTCATTTTAGTCTTTAATTGAACTTTTTGTAAGCCTTCTGCCATATTTCTAATTAAATCTTGGATACAAGTATGAAATGTGTAAGCCCTGAATGTATCATATTTATTTATTCATTGTATATTTTATTAAAAAAAAATTCTGGTTGGTTGTCTTGTTTTCAGGTTTTTGGTAGCTCTTTAACTATTTACTTTGTTTATTTTTTCCAATAAAACATTTCATGCAACAACCATTTTATATAATCTTTGAAAGAATTCCTGTAACTTCGTTTCTTGCGACAGGGCCTTTGATAAAATCATCTTTGATTGGTATCAAGCTTGGACTTCACACCAACAATTTCTCAAACTCCTACATGTATCCTCTCTAGTAGATCAATATATTATGAGACGAAAGAGAAAGAAAAGTAAAGAGTCTCTTTAGTCTCGTCAATATTTTCCTGCATTGTGTCACTCACAGAAATTATACTTCTTGGAGCAACATGTTCAATGAACAAGCTTCTATGCAAGGCACAGATGCTACTAAATTTAAATAATGGGTAAAGCATGAAATCAATCAGTGCTTGAGTTTGCATTTTAAGCCATTGTATACACCAGACATATTTATGGCAATATCATACAATTTTTCATGACAGTCTTTAATATCTAATATCTTAAACTGAGTTCTATTGGTCTAATGGACTGAACACCAAATACGGTCAGCAATATAAGGAAATCTTACTTTCAGATATGGCCCAATTTAGGTCTTTTATTTTTCATGCTCTTCTTTCCTCCTATAAAATTGCGGAATATACTTTATATAATCCACAATTTCTATCTTTTAAGTTATAAAATGTTTTTGCAGGGACCAACTACTGGTTGCTCAATGCTGCGTTTTCTAAATATGCTTTTCAATTTCCTAAGTTGTGTTATTTAAATGCAAAAGATTTTTATTATTTTAGAAAACTGTAATATAAAAAAAAAACTATATGATCGCTATAAAATCTGCCACCCTAGACTTAAGCCTACTCAGCCTGCTAGTAAATCCACCACTGTCCTGCACATCTTGGAATCTGTCCAAGCACTTAAGGCTAATTAAGGTCATGTCAAACTATGTCGAGATTCTCATACACTTATTGAAAACTTTGTTGTTACCAAGAAAAACTAAAAAACAAAAGTGAGGCTTATATCAACACATTTTTACTGCACTACCTTCATTTTCATGACATTTTCTAAATTAATTTGCCCCATTCTTGCTTTTTTATTTGGAGGTTCTAGTTCATCAGGGGTTACTTGCCATCTTCCTTGTATACCACTCTTTTGATATTCACTCTGTTTCTCTTGACAATATTTTCCTAAATCCCAAATAGCACTAAAATATAAATAAAAAACGGTGTATAATTCTACTGTATAAAATTGGATGTCTAACTGTGCATGCCACGGTCGTATGTTCCATCCCATCAGTTAAAAATAAACTAAGTAAAGATTATTTAAGAAAATATTATGCATCTAAAGAAATGTCATAACTTCTATCAATTTACCATCAATATTGAAGTGGTATTGAAGATGTTATTGCAGCTTCAAACTTTTGCCCACATAGAAGGATACACAAAGAGAACCTAGTGTCAAGACACTCCTTTCTCCACTTTCTATATAAAATTTAAATAATGCATGTTAGTGGTGGAACTCAACACTGATAAAACAATCAACAACAATAGAACATGTGAAGCAAATAAGATTGTGTTTGTCAAAAATACATTATTCTCATATATGAGTTATAAAGAACCTATATGATGTTTTTATTAGTAAAGATTTTTCAGGTCACATATAACATGCAAAAATTATACCATATTTGCTCCAACGTCTGGCAATCTAAGAATGATCTTCCTCTTGGAGTATCTTGTAATTCTTTTAGTATATTTTGGATACAATATTTTGTATTTGATGGTGAATTATCATAATCAATAGCAATTTTAAGATAATCCTTTATTACAGTATCCATGGGTAATAAACCTTCTTTTCTAAAGATTGAACAATTCCATTCAGCTGCTCTGGCTATCATTACACTTGAGCATCCAGTCTTTTCTTTGAACTTTGTAATATCCTTATAACTTTCAATTTCTTTTGACCCACCACTAAAAAAGTTACATCGAAATATTTTACAATTTGATAGTTAAATAAAAAAAAATGGTACTCAAATTTAACTCACTTTGCTATAATAGGAATTGATATCCTACCAGCAACATAATGAATAATATCTGTGTGCACATCATGCTGTGGTCTTTCATGGCGAGTTCTCCCATGAATGGCAATTGCTTTTATCCCTGTATCAACTAGTTTTTTAACAACATCATAAGTTTCTTCTGGTGTTTCAAATATTCTAATCTTGCAAGACACTGGTATTGATATATTATCAACCAATTTTTTTAATATGCAACAAGCTTTATTTGTGTCTTCTAATAGAGCAACTCCCATTCCACCTTTAACAGAAAATTCTTTAGGGCAACCCATATTTATATCAATTCCCGCCACATCATTTTCTCTGGAAAAGAAAAAAATATTATTTGTTGTCATAAATTTTTTTCTGTTTCTTGAATATTTATACTCACACTAATTTAGCTACTATTAAAGCCCTTTCTGGAGAGCAAGTACCAATTTGTAGAACCACTTTATTTTTTTCCTCAGCACAAGTACGAAAAACAATAGTTCCATCAGTTTGATCAATAAAATCTACAGTATTAAGAATATCTAAAACAGTTAAAATTTAGGTATTTAAAATTATTACAAAAATGAAAATATTATAAGCTAATTTAAAGTAATATATGTGTTCAAGTTAAACCGTTTCATACTAGAAAATAAATGTTTCATACTGTCTTTTAAAATATAAATTTATTCAGATTTTTTACTTAAGAAGACAGATGGGAAAGAAAACTTAGAATTATTAACATGTATACGGTTTAAATGATCCCACTAGTTTTATATTTAATAAAATATTTTTTAAGTGATCAAATTGAATATACTATACCATTGTACCTCCGCTTCGATCGTAAAAACTTCCAATCAATTAATTCTTCAGAATACACAATATCGGCGCCATATCGAAGGGCTAGTAATCGCATCGGTAATGTACCAACCCTCACCATGGGTGCAAGAATAAGTTTATCTCCATAAGATAACATATTTGTTGAAAATAGCTTAGTGAAAGGTTTTTATAATTATTTATTATAAATGTATTTATTTGGATAACATTATTTATATTAAGTTTTACAAATATTTATTGATTGTGTGTAATTATATTCATAATAATTCAATTATTTTTCTATCACAATATATTTTGCAATGTGTGCTTTTGTCAAGTTTTTAGCGACACAGAAGTCAGACTGACAGTTAAAACATTCAAAATAGTACACCTAAAAGTCATGAACCAAAACAACTGGCTAACAATTAGATATTAGTTCTTTTGTAATTTATTATAAAAGTTCCATCCAGTCTCCAATGCAATTTAATTTAGTAATTTGGATCTCAAACTTCAATAATTGGTGAACCAACGTATCACACTAATTTATTTGTTATCTGTGATAGAAGTATTTTATCTGCATTCTGCGTTCATCTAACAACATCTGTTATCATTTTAAAAACTCAAAAATAAACCTTTAAGTCAAAACAACTAAGGAAAAGGATTAAAAACAGTACTAACTCTGTCATCAAAAAAGCTACGTTAAACGGTAAAAGTACTAAAAAAAGCTTACCATGAAGCCGACAGTGGCTGCAGACGAAATGTTTCCGGAGGGTGTTGGACCTTATATGGATATGGAAGAAGTTAGTTTTATTATTTTTAATCTCTGTAATCTAATGTTCATATACATGCAATATAAATTTTATATTAGTGTAAATCTTTATTTTAAGGCTGGTGGGCCCTCAAACTTACTTATGGATTTAGCGGCTAATGAAAAAGCTGTTCATGCAGATTTTTTTAATGGTATGTTTAAATTTATTAATCTTATTATTTTAAATGTTTTGTTTTAGTAGTAAACCTATAGCAATTAGTTATTAGACCTATACTTTACGCCTATATAGACACAACACTAAAACAACCTTAATTGTTTCCTCGGCACAAGTACGAAGTATAAATAAATCCTATATACTTATATGAATATGTAAATATTCCTAAGTTCACATTTACACACCTAAATCTCTGAAGTCTTGTATGGCTGCACTATGGTGATTGCTGTATTTTTTCTCCAGTGTCACATTGTCTTATCACTAGGTTTTTTTATGCGTACCCACATATGTGATAAAAAATGTTGAGCTAATTTAGTTAATTTAAATTTTTGTTTTTATTACACAACAAATTCTTACCTGAAGTTATTTGTTTCAGATTTTGAGGATTTATTTGATGATGATGATTTAAAATAAGTATAGGTTACACAATATTATTTAATATTAAATTAATAAATTTATTAAATATCCACTGTTTTTTTTTATAAATATAATATGAAAATAATTAATTTTCTCAATCTATATACGAAAAATAAGTGATATTATTACATACAAGAAAAGATTCTTTTCATTTTTATTAAAATAACTTGATAACCATTCAGAAGTTTACTAGTGATATGGGGTTATCTACTAATTTTAAATAAATCTTAACAGCATTTAATACATAAAACATACAAACTATCTGTATGGACTTAAAAGTTAACACTGAATAACAATTTGAGACAGCATGAAAATTTTTGGTTAATTTTATAAATTCCTTAATTTAAAAAAAATTGTAGCATGGAAACAGGATGTTTAATGCAGTTCTCAAAAAATACTTATTGAGAAAGCTCAAACTGCATCAACCTTTGTTGTAAATAATAAAAAACCTATTAAATATTCTATCCCTGCATTTAAAAAAAAATGTTTAGACCAAAACTACTTACATATTCCTTGTGGCAACAAAGTCAAGGTAAGGAATTTGGTTTTTATCTTGTTAAAAACAGACAATGAATCTTAATTGAGACTCATTGGCAATCAATATTTATAATGGCATCAATTAAACTTACACAGATACTTTTTTAGAATTTTTTGACAATAAGTGATATACCAATTAATGAAGATTGAAGTGGTGTATATATAAGAAATTGAAGTGGTGTATATATAAGAAATTGAAGTGGAGTTTTTGAAGAAGAAAAAAATAACTTATAAAAACTTGTTTTATTTTTATGTTTTACACAATTCTAAGTCAGAACATAAATTATAGATTTACTTAATTGGACACAACTTATATCATTATGAACTTTCTCAATTTCTTGTGCAATTTATTTTTCAATAGTATGAAATATTTGTTTTTACACATGAGATCAAGTCATTTAAATGTATCATAAAAACAATATTTTACTGCCACATTGCTTTGATGATGATATATACGAAATTATAGTTTTCAAATTTTATATAGCAATAATCTATCTTTACATCTGTGTCATTAGTAATGCATATATAATGAAATCAATAATTTTTCTTGATATGAAAATTAGACAAAATAATAAAAAATATTTTATATTTTCATTGTTTACATGACAACTTTTATATAATTTCAAAAAGGACAATTAATGGCATTGTTTCTTGGTGCACCACTATTCTGCTTTTAAAATGAGTATCTTTTTATCCACACCTCAATATTTATTAATATGAAAGAGATGGAATACTATTTTCGTAGCCTTAACGGAGAATTTACTAAAATAAAAAACAAATCATAAAAGACTTGCAAAATAAAAATAGCCATAAGTTACATGTGTGTTTGATATGTATGTTGTGTTTTTAAATATGATCTTTTATAGAATAAATTTATAACAAACATTACCAATGACACATAACATTAAATATATACAAAGGACAATCTCCTGAAATTTTGACAACAATTCATAATAATAATTATCAAAAAATAACAGCATACTCTTAAAATGAGAACTAGTTCACACAGAAAAGCACCGCTATACTTCAGTTACTTGTTATTGTAAAACAAATTAAACATATAAAAGTACAGCCTTAAATTTTTTAAGCGTCACACTATATTAAACAATATATGGTGTATTTCCCATATGCATCAGAAATTCCTAGAATACAGTACAAATGTGACAGGACATCTCAAGATGGCGCAGTGTTAAACGTCTACATCACTACTATCTTCACTATACTCGTTTCCATCTGCATCCTGCTCATCACCTTCAGGGTCTCCCTCCATGGTATCTTCTTCATCACCCACATCATCCATATCTTCCTGATCAAGAATGTCTGATATAGTATTTTTTACCCCTCGACCCATTTCTGTAGTAAAAAAAATATTATAACAAGATTACTAATATTTATATTTTAGCATGTAATATTTACTAACTATACTAAATTACATTAATGAAAATGTAATAAATCATAAAATAAAAATATTTTTGTTAATCATTTAATATACAAAAACTTACGTTCTACATAGCTCTCTAAGGACTTTGGTACCATACTTTTTACTTTCTCAATATCCTCCTCTGTACATTCTCCTTTATCTAATCCTATAATTATGAAATTTGTTAGTATCGACATTTTTATTCACTTATCGTATTGACTCTGTGGTCCAGCTTCACAAAAAAATTAATGATCATGGCATATGTATCAAATCAATAACCAACTTTTCCATTGTCCACACCATAAAGAAGACTAGTCTCAATTTTTTATCTAATGAAATTAACTTGATTAATAAAGTTTATTATAATTTCCTTTTAAATATAAAATCTTCAATTAAGTCTAAAATTCACTGAGACACACCAAAAAGTCAAGAGCGTCAGATTCATTGGCTTAAGACAGAACATACATAATTAGATGAATGTATTTAAACTCACCAAATAAGAGGCCCATCTTTTTTAATATAACAATGTCGTCATGAATTTGAAACCGCTTGTTAAAGTTGAACATGTATTCTGTCCTGAAATAAGAATAATTTTAGTCACAATGTATCTAATATTAAGATAAATTTATGTATATTACATCTTTTATTAAACACAAAAGATTTTTTTAACAAAATTTCAATATTTTAAATAATTTTTAAATGTAATATAGTTACCCACATGTTTACACAAACTTTTGAGAACTATTTAAATCGACTCTATCGTTCTAAAAAAAATTTTATTATTCAATAAATATATGAAAAATGATCACGTATTTGGTTGATCATAATAAAGACATAACCCAATAGTTTGACGAAATATCAAAACATATTAATAAAATAATATTAAAGTAAATACTCACTTATCATTAGAGATACTACAATCAATTAATGCTTTGTCACTTGTATTTACAACAATAAATGGTAAATGTATAGCTGATGATGGTGAAGGTTTTGTACCTTTGTTTTCTGCTTCTTTATTCCTTTCTATTAAACTTTTAAAAGAGATGTGCTGAAATGAATAAGTATAAATTAAATTACCGAGCATATTTACGTTTTTTAAGTATATAATATAATTAACAAAATTTTGTGATAAGTCAGAAATAGTCATTTCAAGCTTTTGAACTCTTTTAAAACTCAAAATCTATCTAACATTATTCATATACAATTTTAACGGTTATTATTATATTAACGTTTAACAATCGGTTAGTATCAACTAAGTAACTCAGTAAATGACGAACTGAGGGGAAACCTTTAGGGGACTGTATAATATAAACAATAACTTGTGTATAAAGTTAAGGAGACAAGTTAATAACCCAAATATAAAATACGAAGAATAAATACAGATGAATTTATATTTATATAAGTAGTTGTAAGGTGACTATACACTGTTACACCGGTTTGCTACAACTCCTATCAGCCACCAGCCTCAGCCACACGCTAATATCACAATACAAAATAAAAACCGGAAAGCCTCACTTTACACGCCAACTGCCAACTCACTACTTCAGAATTAACTAAATTTCAATGACAAAAAACATCGGACTTCTGGAATAAGTACAGTAACCAAATACGTCAGTTAACTTTTATGAAGCAAAATATGAGGAAGTACGTGCTGTCGTTCTAAGGAAAAAGACATACTAAAAAAAGACAGAAAATTACAAATATCAGTTCCGGACCTCAACGCCAAGCTTGTAAAAATGAACATTCGAGGGCTAGCAATCTCGAAATTCACTGTATACCAGAACATAAATCAGAAAACTTCTTCTTCAGTCTTAAAACAAATTGCTAATGTTACGGAATTCAAACGAAACGAAATACATATGCACCTCTATACCCGAATATCAAAAATGGATAAAAACAATCCCAAATCACACTCCGTTAAGTTTTCTAGTCCTATAAATAGAGATATTGCATCCACAATGTCTTTTAACAATAAGCAAAAGAATAAAGAAGAGAAGCTTAACTTAAGTCATTTAGGAATATCAGGGGAACGAAAGCCAATTTATGTCATGGAACACTTGTCTCCGTCTTTGAAGTCTCTTTATGCAGCGAACTTTATGAAAGCTAAAATACTGGGCTATAAATATGTCTGGCTAGTGAGTGCGGATATATTTGGATAAAGGTGAAAATATTTACAGGTAAAAAATAAGAATATATAAAAATATACACTGTATATTTACCGCTGTATATTAACTAAGCTTTACTTGGAACATTTATTAATAGCACAAATCGTTTTATGGACGTGAGATGGAGGATGGAGTGTGAGATGTGTTCAACTCGAGGGTCTTAATCCAGTAAGTTGTCTCATAGAAGACGGCGTTTATCTGGTGGGCGCGATGTCCCAGATATGTGGATGATGTGAGGCATCGACGCGTTGGAACACGTTACGGGCCTGCTGGCGGATGACGTCCTCCAGGCTTGGAATGCGGAGATTGCGGTGCACGTGGCGCCTCAACGCGATGTTTTGTACCACCTGAAGTCGGTACTTGCGTGAACAATCTTGTTGATAAATGCGTACCAGGCCAGCGCTGCATACGTCAGATGGGTCCTGACGAATGTTTTAAAAAGCGCGACTGGTACGCAGTGGGAGGCTGGAGCGGAAGAGCGATTTCAAACAATGCATTTCGGCTCTGGCCACGTCGCACGCCTTGTGTACCTGGGAGTGTTCATCTTCAACTTGCGGTCAAGGACCGCACCCCCACCCCCAGGTAGGTTGCTTGATTGGTCCAGTGGCAGTCTTCATCTTTGCAGGAATATTCGCGGCGGATGTTTGGTGTTGGCTCCTAGCACAATCGCCTAGGTCTTGTCGAGGTTAAGGGCTAGCCTAAGCGAGCCAGTCGGGTATCAGAGCCAACGCCCGCCGAAACGCCGCAGCATAGGTGGGCGGGAGCTACTTAGTCAGCAGGGTGATATCATCAGCACGCAGTGCGAGGAAGGCTTATTGGTGCAAAGGTATGTCATCTGTGTATGTGGCGTAGAGCTCAGGCGAGAGCGTACCACCCTGCGGGACTCCAGCTGTGATTCCGAAGCTTAGAGGACATGGATGACTGTAGCCCAAATCATTAATAGCTAGTGATTTTAACATTTTAAATATTAACTAGGAACTTCACAGTTCCGGTAGATATCTCTGATACACATTAACTTGTAACAACAACATACATTTTAAGCAATTTAATTGTATTAAAAACCATAATAATAGAATCCTGCACATAGTATTATGTTACTCAAGTGATAAAATTTAAGAATGCACTAACCCTATACGAAATGTAGACTCACCATCCACCATTAGTAGTCGCTTTTGTAATTCACAATAGTCTTTATTCAAATTATGTCAAAATGCAAAACAATCACTATTTCACGGCATGCTGCATAAGGCATGGGCAGATGAAACTTTTAAAATATGATAATGTCAAATGACTAACAAATCATTAAATTTTATATCCCTAAGAGTAAAAAATATAACAATATATGGTTCAACTGGTATCTTATATATCTATTGAGGCAAAAAAAGAAGTTTCATACCAGGTACAAAATTTATTAGAATTTCAATACCGTCGTCGTGACTCAAATTCTTACAACAACATGTTATGATAAATACATATCTACTCTTGAAAAGAAAGAATGAGATAAGAGTCTAAGTAGTCTACATATACTAACCGGTTCAGTTATATCTCGTATCTTATAGATTCTATCGACAAAAGCCTACAAGTAGATGTAATCTACAATGACTTCGCCAAGGCACTTGATAAGGTAGACTATGAAATACTTATTAGAAAATTATTAATTTTTGGCATATTTGATACATATCTAAGCTGTAAAGCTGTCTGAGTCTTACCTCTCTAAACGGAAGAGTAGTGATTGATGGTGAAAGTTCAGACTCCTATAGTGCCTTCAGGGGTGTCACAAGGTTCCAATTTAGAGTCTTTATTCTTTGTAAATGATATGCCGAATGTTTTTAATAATTGTTTACTTATTTGCGGAAGACTTAAAAACAGCCTAAGTTGTACACAAGACGCTAACGTTATAGACTTACGAAACTATCTTGATAGACTTGAATGGTGTGATACGAATCGCATGCGTCTTAATCCAAGTAAATGTAATATTATCAAATTTACAAAAAAAATACCCTTTTTGTGTTCTTACTACAGCTTAGGTAAAAACTGATTCAATTCGAGACCTGGGCGTAATACTTGATAGCAACTAAAGATTGGACAATTACATTAATTCTATAGTAACGGCTTCTTTTAAATGACTCGGCTTCATTTTTAAAAAGGCAAGAGCATTCTTGATCTGTACAATAGTCTGGTCCGTAGAAAACTTGAATATTGTAGTCAAGTACAAAAAAGCTCAAGCTCTAAAGCTTTTAGCAGTTATTAGGTACAATAAAAAATGTTTGGGTATAAGGAAATATGTACCACCATTTTAGATCCGCATAAATAAATATAACTTGTATATGTAACTAGCCAAGTCAAACTCTTAAGCTTTAATTCATTTATAGGTGCATAACAAAATTTCAGAATTATCTAGAGAACACCAAGAGTTGGAGACTGTTGTGATACAGTGTCACGTCTGGATATAGTATGCGGTGGTCATGTGTTCGATTCCCACTCGGGGAATGATTGAAACATAATTTTATTTCTCCGCTCTGGTAACAAGACAAAACATGGCGTTGAAGTCCGCCACTCAACACGCAATGTGTCAGATTAGGACGGAAAGTGGAAAACGGAGTGTTTTGACACTAGGTTTTCTCTCCCCATCCTGCTGTGCGGAAAAAAGCGTAAAGCTGAAAAAAATCTACAGAACATACATAGTTTAACCTTTGACTTACTTGTAATATTAATTCTTGTAATTGTTGCGTTTTCTTCTGTATTTGCTCTAGTTTACATTGTTTTTCCTTTTCTAATGCTGAGCATTCCTGAACTGAATTCGTTGGAAGGCCTAGCCATTTAATTTCTTTCTTCTCTTTCGATATAATATTCATTGCCATTAATACATTTAGGGCATCATATACTCTTCTTCGTATATTCTTTTGATCATATTGCTGCAAAGGTAAGATTTTCTGAGTTACATTTTAACTAGGCATTGCTTCTAATTTTCTGTACTTCAAAATTGTGCCCAATTTCGATGACGATTTTAAGATATCGGGTTTACTAATTAATTTATTAATTAATTATATGAAAAAATATTTATAATATTTACATATTTTACGAGTTATGAAGAAGTACAATAAGCCAACTGAATTGATAAAAATATTAATCACTCTGAAGAGATCGTCCCGGCAATCCATTCAGAGTTGTTAATTTCGTTATTTTCGTTGATGCTAACAATTTAATATTACCAATTTATGACCATATTTTAGCTGTGTGTTATATCATTAGAAGTAATTTAAACATGTCTGTATAAATCAGTTTTTGTAAAAACGTATAAACTTTATGCTTGTAACTATAATTAGTGTAAGACAGCTTATTCAAAAATCAATGTCGTCGTTATTAGTACAGTGGAATAATTGGACCGTCACAATTGGACAGGCAAAAAATATATTTTTCTAATTTCTAAGTGTATGAATTACACTTTAAAATGCTAAAAATATAATTAATATTTAATTAAGAGAATTCAGTAAGAGAAGTGTCGCGGTGGAGGTAATATCAGGACTAAGTTAACTTAATGGTGTCACTCTGGAAGTAAAATTCTACTGTTTGGTAAGGGCTTGAATAGGCAACATTCAACATAATATATGCGCGCACTGTAAAATATGAAAACGAAATCAAAACTATAGTGGTAGACAAAATAAATTAAATTAACATAGTACATTTAATTAAAAAGTTGCAGATTGAGATATAGTCGGGGGAAAGAACTTCAAAAGATTTGACACCTATATAGCATAAATATAAAATTTTATAAGACACCACATTACCCCGACATACAAAACAATTAGCGAACTGCTCGCAACTTTGCCTGTGTAGACTACACCACTAAATTATTTAGTTTTTTCGCCCGACCGCGTCCTCACTTAAATCACAAACTTTGTTTAAATTTATAATTTAAGTTGCTGTTACGTTTTTTTAATTTATGAACCGGTTAATATAAAATAATCTCATATGAGATTACATTTTATTATAAAAAAAAAACCATTGTTTTGGGTTCCATGTGCCCCAATAAAAAAAAACATATTCTATCTATATCTTCATGTAGATCATCTATATAAGTTTATTATATGTATAAAATTTACAATAAAGAGAAATCTATTTTACTCGCAGTCATCAAAGTAAAAGCAAGAATCCTCGCTCTTTTATAGCAGCCTAGAGAAAATATTACCATTTCTCACATGTATGCAACAGAGAATGACCACAATATAACTTATATAGTACAAGAAAATTGTAATTAGTGCCTGGAGATGAAACTAGTGTGAATTTTTGCAATAACGATAAATTATTATGAGTTCGTGACTGTGAAGCTCGCTCTGTGCACGGATGAGACATATTTAAGCCCCGCTTAATTTCAACAATAAGCAAGTGTTACCATAGCCGAGGCCTTTGCTTTAAGAAGAAAAGACGGTAAAAGGTGCTATGTATGTATGTAACCTTGCACAAGGCTCCAAAATGTTAGCAAATTCGAAGCTACATAGCTAATTGATTCATCTGCAAGCGATTAATTTACTACTCCCCAAATACAAGTCAACCTTTTGAAGGAAAAATGTATAATACAAGTACAATTAATAAATTATATATGATAGACCTTATAAACAGTCTGATTTTTATTTTTATTACCTAATTTTAATTTGTTGTCCTACTTTGAGTTTCGTAGGCATTTCTAATTTTGATATTAATTAATTCAACAATTAAACAAATATGCAGTAAAAGTCTTTTTTCAAAATGTATATAATTTTTTTTTTTGTTTATTATAGTAATAGTATATCAGTGTATATTATTGTAAAAAAAATAAAAACTACGAATATGTATAAAAACATACTTGGCTATCAGCTGAACCATGCATCCCGGCAGCAAATTCTAATACCAGCTCATCGGCTACCTCATTGTATGAGGTAAAGCCTTTATTCCTTACTTTCTCGCATACTTTCATTGAAAAATGCCTTAGTCCCTTACCAACTTTGTCGGCGTGCTTGCGACGTTTTGTTGTGCTGTAATGAGTTACAAAAAATTATAAAACTATATTATGTTCTTTAGTGTTAATGTACATACATAAAGTATACCTAGGCCTGTTAAAATAAGTTTCCCAGTCCATGTTTATGTTATAACTAACATAGTAACAATAATTGACAATTTAAAAACATCTGAAAGCACATTTATAATATCTTAACCATTATGTTACACGTATTGGGACAACGTTTGTCAGTTAGACAGTACCATATTCAGGGTATACTTCAAATATTGTTCTTTTCCCGATCTGGTAAGACCAAGCAGTTGATTTTGGCCACTTAACACACAACCACGAATTCGGGAAAGAGAAAAACAGTGTCTTTATGCTCGTTTCTCACTGCTTAAGGGAAAGCGTGAAGATATTTTTAATAGCATAATAAATAGAATGGAAGCTACTTGTCTATGTGTAAAAACCACAAATTTCAACTATTATATTGTAGGTATGTACATATTTTATACTTTGGCCTTTTTTTTTACTTGTCCCGCATGTGCCAGTAAAACCTAATGAATGATATATCATTATACTCATTATTATATGTATTGGTTTAATGTATACAAATGTATGTATATTATAATATTTTTATATATGAATATGCTATGTAATAGTTTATTAATGTATGTAGTTTTAACAGTATTTATTTAGTACGTATTTTTTTTTGTTGGTTGCACCGCATTATACCCGCTCTTTTTCTTTTTGGTTGATTTTATATTTAGGATCTGGAAGAGATCACTGACAGGATTTAAAAATATGGTTCAATGTATCTTTCTATGTGTGACTATAAGACTTAATAAGACTTTTTATCTTATCCTTTGCGTTTAGGGAGGCGGATTTAAACGCCACATTTGTTAGTTAGCGACGATTTTGTTTCTAATATAAAAATTGCTTCAAGAGAGAAGCTTTGCTTTTGATATGCTTCTGATAGTATGTGCGTGCGACATGTATTAACATGTTTCAATGGTAAATATTCTGATAAAATAAAAATTACCATATTCATCTCTTGAAATTAAATGTAATTCCAAGTCCTAAACCATATTCAAGTCTTACTGTTTATTTGTGGCTTATTGTACTTTTTTTATACAAAAACATTTTTTGCAAGTTGTGAAATAGGAAATTATACAGTAGAAATATGCTGGCAGAATTCTAGAAGTAAAGGTGAAGTGAAGGTGAAGTAAAAGATGCTGAAGAATGGCAAGACTATAAGGCCTTGGGTAAGAATAACATGAGCGATTAAGAAAAAAGAGCATAAGTTGCATGCAAAAAGCACCGAACCGAATGCACTGATAAAAGTGAAGCGTGAAGAATCAGAGAAAAAAAGAAAAGAGTTGACAAAAACTACCACAAAAAAATTCTGGTGAGGAGTTAGTGAATTCCGGGGTTGTTCGCAAACCTGCAGAATGATAGGGGTGCCTTTGAAGGACATATTAACGGAACCAACATCGTTTTGCAACGATGGGCGGAACACTAGATATAAAGGACATGTATGAACGTGATAACGCCTCTTTCTCAAGCAACAGCGATAAGCTGCGCCTTGATGAAACAGGCGGCGAAATCATTATGAAAGAAGTAGAGTTTGAGAAGTATGAAATGTGGTAAGCCAGCGGGAGCAGATTAAGTTACTTCAGAGATGATCCAATATGGTGGGCCACGCGTCTTGGGAATTGTTTTGCCTTCTGTGTAATTTTTGCTGGAAAACGGAGAAAGTAGTAGATAATTGGCAAGATGCAGTTACGGTGCCTCTGCATAAAGGTAAAGGTTCACAGATACTGTTGTTTTTTTCTTCTATAGACAATGCGAACGAGCGTACGGGTCACCTGATGGTATGTGATTCCTGCCGCCAACAAACACGGGGTTGAAACACTAGAAGAGCTACAGGGATGTTGGCAGCCTTTAAGAGATAGACGGTGCAAGCTATAGGGCTTAATTAGCTTGGTACAAAAATTTGAGCACAAAATTGTACCGACAAAAATGCAAGAGAGAACTGAGAGGCTATTGTGGGGGAACAAGAACGCTTTAAACCTGGAATATGGTGCGTGGATCAAATCTTTTCCCTTCGCATTATCAAGGAAATAATTTTGGCGGTTAACTAATAAGATTTCTGGGCTTTTATGATTTTGGAAAAGGTGTTTGATTGAGTTGTGCGAAACAATTTATGACAGATACTGTCTCGATACACTGTGAGCGATCCCTTATTGCAGGCTGTAAAACCTCTTTATCGAGTGTCTTGGTTTGATATCCAGTCGAGCGTCAACCAGCGTTGCGCTATGTCAGCTTCGCTGTTCAATTTGTACTTGGATAGCTGTATCCAAGGAGTGAAACAAAGCGGAGCGGTGGCAGTGCAGGTACCAATGCTGTTATATGGTAGCCAAACGTGGGTATATCAGAAGAACAATGAAAGAAAGATGAATGCAATCTTTTCATAGGATATGCAGAGTTGGCTTAGCTGATCGAATCTACAATAAAGAGATACAAAGAATAGCAGGCGTAAGAGAAGATATTATAGTAAGAATGAAGAAGAACATGCTATCTGAGCATGGCTTTGGGATGTCGATAGGATGAATGCTGAAAGAACGACAAGAAAGATATATAACCCAAAGGTGAGATGGGTAGGAGGAGACTTTGGTTGACCTTCGAGAACACAGTATCAATGGTTACAGTAGTAGGGTCATGTAAAAAGCACGAGGACCCTCTGGAGGGCTGGTTGCAGATGTTGATGTCCATATGTGGTAATAAAATGGAATTCTTTACAAGGACAAATGTAAACTATTTAACTTGGCACAGTGGACAGATTAAATTAAGGGACATTAACTTTAACCAGTGCAACATTTGCCCATAACCAATGTAATTTATAATCTTATAGAAAATTATGACTATACTTGTCAGTTTGAGACAAACTTGTAATGTAAAACAAAATGTTTGTATTTTTTTAAATTAACTTATATATAACTGTTGTTAGCTACAGTTAAATAATAATCAAATATAAATTAAAAATGTTGAAAAATACTGAATTCCACAAAATTCACAATTCAAATCAATTATTCCTCTCTGAAGAATACAAACTAAAGGATTATTTGTTGAATAATCTTTGGGTAGCAGAAATTTGTAAAAATATCTCTACAGAGATGCTAACAACAAATATAAGTTGTAATAAGCTTATTAGAATTTCAATGTAGCTGGATGTAGAACGCATGGCTTAGCGGTCAGAGCACTTGAACGGTTTTCAAGAGGTGTGGGTTCAAATCCCGCTGTGTTCAAATTTTTATACGTTTTCTAAATACGTATTTTTTTAAAGGATTATTGTTTTGTCCTATATATCCTATCCAACTTATTGTTATTAAGATGTGTATATATTTAAGCAACAATGGAATTCTGAGAACAAAGTATACATAAAGATTTTCTTAATATAATTTATGGGTGTTATCTGAGTTCAGTAAATAAATGTTTTGAATAGAAATGTGATGCTAAATCATATCTATCTATAATATTTTTTTTTTCTGAGGCAACAGTCATGGAATTAACTACTTCAAACAGGGAATTAAATCAAATTGAGTACCCAGGTGACCTCATCACTTATGGTAAATAAAATGAATATATATATAAAAATAGGAAAATATTAATATTTGATTTTGATTATACTTACTATTCTGCTGGAGGATCATTATCAGAATCATGTCTTCTTCTTGATGCATGTGACATTGTTGAAGACAGATTATAATGATCTATAGAATGCTCTTCAGGTTCTGTCTTAGTTATAATTGGCAAATGTATATTTTTATCACTTTGTATTGGTTCTGACTTAGTTAAAATGGGAACTAATTCTGGTAATGTATGTATAACATTAAGTTCAGCTAGCTGATTTTCACTTTGTACCTGAAAACATAAAATTATTTTATTGTTTAGAAATACAATTATATTGTTAGAAGTAACCCCTTGCACATTACAGTGTTGTGACATACTAAATAATTCAGTGTAAACCTGATGCTAACAATCAAAGGAGTAATCAAGTATTCACAAATAATTTTAGGTTACTTATAGTATTTTATATACTACAAATTTATCAATGAAACAGGGAAAGAAAATAAAATAATAAAATCTTAAATTTCATATGTATTAAATTAAAATACTTACAATATTGGTTGTTGGTAAATCTGGTTCTACCTTCGGTGTTATATTATGCAGACCAGATAAAGCGTCAACAGGCAATTGTACTAATTCTGAAATGTGTTCATAACACAATTCAATAATGGATGAGTCAAATAGAATATATAAACAGAATTGTGCATGTTCACATGTAATAACTGGCCTTTAATGACATTCCATACATATGGTAAGAAAGAAACAAGTGATAAAAAATATATTTTAAGCAATTCTATAATTTATATCACAATATAATGATAATCACCATGGCTAAGTTACTTACTTGAAGCACACTTAATCCCTGTTAATTTAACAGGCTGATATACAGGAATCTACAACAGTTATTATAAAATTAGCAATGTAATTTAAAAATGAAATGTTTCACTGGCATTACAATGTGCAATAGGAACTTACAACACATTTTTAAAGCAATTAGTGTTTACAGAATGTAAAATAACGTATGTTAAAATTATTACAATATGTTTATGTAACCAAATACACACCTGATTACGCCCCTCGTTAGAGGATGATACTTTTAATACTTTCAAAGGGTTTTGCTTAAATTTGATTTGAGCAAGAGATTTCGTATTTGTATTTTGCACTACTTTGACCATTTGAGGCTGTCCTAAAACAAAGATTTCGTAGTAATATGCATTGGTCTTTTACTGAATTTTAAAGAATTGTCGAGATGTAAAATGAAAGGAATAAATACAAGAAATTACTAATAATATATTTCTATTACAGGTCTAAAAGGACACGACGCCTATTACTTTAAAGATATCGTTTATGTTTCACTACTACTGCCAATATATATCGTTTTTATAATACTGAGGCAACAACTACTTTAAACCCAAGAGAAGACTAAACAATAAATAAAAATAAAAAGCTAAATCGACGATATTAGCGTCGCTACTTACTAACCATTGGCGTCATGTATAAGGAAATTTACTATACTAGTATTCTGGGACATTGTCGTAGTCCTCCTTGAAATAGGGCATCCATTTACGGTTTTCACAAGGATAATTCTACGAAATGAACAGACGGAAATAAACTATTTCAATATTAAATAGCATGGTCAAAATGGCGACAATATTTAGGATAAGTTTGAAGGTCAGAAATCGTGATAGTCAACAGTCTAAAAAATAAACCACCTATAATCATTTAGCATCTGCTACTATAACACATAGTATGTACACTTTAATGTAGTGATTAGTTAAAAGTACAAATAACAAAACAAGCACGCAAAGAAAACATTGACAATTTAGCGCCGGCCTCTCAATTTACCAGCTGATTGGATGACGCTGTTCACGTGTACTCAAAACCAGAAACCCCCGCCGGATTTATTTCCGGAAAAGGCGCGAAACGGACAGTGACATCTGCCGAAGGCCATATTAACTCTGGTGGCACAGATTATTCACTACCATAGATTTATTGTTTTTTTCTGTGATACCATACAGCTGGGTCTCCATCGAACAAAAATTGCCAACTTTTATGTTGTCAACACGTGTTGGTGACAAAAGTGTCTGTAATTATCTTGTGAGCAAATGTCGGTTACCGTGTTTCCGTTTATGGCGGTAAACACGGTAACCGAAATAACAAAGGAATATGCTTGTTGCCGACATTTATTTACTTTGTGGATTCTCGCTTCCAGTTCGCAACGTTAGTTGCAAACAGAAACATATCTGTCACGTGTACGACGAATTAACTGATATTACACACAAAGAGTACTATGGGACTCAAGGAAACGCATGGCAAACGATCAGTGACGCTATTTGACTATACAGGTCATACAAAGAAAATCTGATCTGTCTATCTTCAATCGTCCATTTTTTCTCAAGGAATTTAATATCTTAGTCTATGTAGTTTTCATACCCTATATTTACATTTCTGCTTCTTTTTAAATTAAAATTAAATACTGCATGCATAATAACGTCGGCTGCCTGCATAATAACGTCGTTCGAGGATAAGTTTCCAATAAACTGGAGGAGACAGGTAGTTTTCAAATAAAATGTTTCATGTGTGGTTTTCAATTTGTTAGTGTTTTGTTCCGATTTGCTGAAGTCACAATTTAATTAAAAGTTGGTGATGATTTGTAGAGTTACAAACAGTTGGAAACACAGAAGTTGCCAACAATATCAGTGGATCGCACCTTAATATGAATAGTACCACCATACTTAGAATTATTTATTTTAACTGAAACATCGTTTTTTTTATTTAACTTAATCGATCTAGTTCAAAATATATAACATTTTATGAAACTTAATTGTTGAAATGATTTTTTAAATTAAATAAAATTATGCAGTGTAAATTGTAAATTATATTTGTAATGCATGGATTGCATGATTATGTTATTGACTTAATTATGATGTTATATTATACTTTCACAGTGTTCGCAATAGTTGATATACAATTATAATGGACAAATAAATAAAAGATATCTTTTTATAAAAGACAAAATAATGATCTCCAAAAAAGCATTGCTATATTTGTAGGTAGGCAATAAGGCAAGCTGAACTCTGCTGGTAGGGTATAAGGTACTCCTAGATACCGGTCAATATTCGTTTTGCTATGATAAGATATTAGAAAATATACGTGGAGCAGTTAGATAGTTTATAAAATAGAGTTACACTACAAAATTAAGAGGGAGAGTTATAGAAGAGAAACTTTTATGATATCTTTACATTATGTCTTCTGTCTTCTTCTGGTATCTATACACTATGTCGATACAAAATAACTACTTTCTTATGTAATCCCTCAAGTATTATTAATTCTTATTTTTACCTTCTAATATGGTAGCTGGATATTATTTGGAACGTGTTACTAATTGATATTTTTGTTTATATTTCCGAATATAATAAAATCTAAATGTAGCATATGATTTGCTGTCAGTAATTAGTCGTAAACTCGTAACACGTGTCACGTATGATGCTTCTTGTATAATTTGCAATTTCATAACATTTTTCGCACTTTTCATTCTTTTCATTCTTTATTCGTTCATTTAGCTTTTTATAATTTATAGCCTGTGGGTATTATTTTCCTTTACTTACTGTCAATTTCAACATAAATAAAGGATCTAGTTGAAGTAAACACCGAATAAATGTCGTGATCATTAAACATATCTAATTGTTATTGTAAATAATTTCCACGATTAATAATTCCTTATTAATATTTATTAAAATGATTGTTTTTAGAAGTACAATTTGTTTATTACTAGTATATCTTTACAAAACAAATTCTGTCAGTATAGAAGAGCTAAATGTACCGCCGGAACATATTTCATATGTTTTTAATTTGTTTCCCAATTTAGTGAAATCAAGTCTAAATGAACTATACATGCACAATAAAGATTGTTGGGGCTACGAATCTACATGTAATAAAAACAATTCATATCACGTTAGACCTCGCTGTCCTGGAGATCATAGAGGTTGGGTAAAATCAAAAGAAGCTCAATATGAAACATTTTACACACAAGCCGATTTCGGTAATGTATTTGTACACCTTTTGGCCAGTATTTTTATTATTTTGCCTCTTGCTTTACCACTTATTTATTTGTTGCAGGTTACATTAAAGAGCAAACTCAAGAATTAATGGTGATGTGTGAAGCTTCTTATCCTCATGACAGTTCTTTAGAATGTTCTAAATATTTAAGGTATGCATTTAATGTGTGTCAGTCATTCTTTAGTAAAGTGTATTCAATGTAGAAATGTGGTTCTAATTATTTTGCAGATTTTGTAGAGGCCGTAATATTATGATTAACTTTACTAGTTTAGTAGGCCGAGGTGACAATCTCAGATATAAGATGGATATTCTAGGACCTGGTGAAATAGGTTGTTATACTGCTTAATAATAATGTACCATATATAGTATAATTTACCATATATCATATTATAAAAAATATTCTCCCTTATGTTTCCAGGTGGTTATTGCCAATTATATTCAGAGAGATTAATGCAAGAGGCAGAGCACATGAGTGCTTTGCAATCTTGGGCACCAGAATTTGTAAATTTTGTTAAAACTGCAAAAAAACCTATTGTAGATGGCATGTGTGATGTTGTTATACATAAGCCAGCATATATTATGAAACTTGATGCAAGTAAGTTTTTCTATAGCTTATGAGGAAGAACAATTTTAAATAAAAATGTAACTCATATCTTAAACATTTACAATTTTAGCAGTCAATATGTATCACCATTTTTGTGATTTCTTCAACTTGTATGCAACACTGCATGTTAATTCTACGCATCCGTCTACTTTTGGTAGAGATAATCATATTCTTATCTGGGAAACTTTCACATATCATTCAGCATTTGAGGATGCTTTTAAAGCATTTACTGTCAATCCCATATGGGATTTGAAAGAATTCAGAGGAAAAGTAGTTTGTTTCAAAAATGTAGTATTTCCTCTTCTCCCAAGAATGATATTTGGCTTATATTATAATACTCCCTTGGTAAGTATATTCTCAATATATGTGTAAATAATAATTATATTGCATGCACATTCATGGTTTACTTATTTCATTCTCTGATCTAACTGGGAATTAATGTAATAGTATATTTTTTTTGGCAATTGACTATATCTTCAGATAACCAACATTTTATAATCATAATAATACTATTTCTTATAAGGACAAATAGTTTTTTTTAATTCAGGCCATTGTTATGCAATGCATCACAATGGTTATGAGTTTGATTCCCACTCCCAAACAGTGAATTAATTATTTAGTTAAGTGTGGAATTATCAGAATAATATATGTTGATTGAGAATTGTATTATAATTTGTTACAATATAATTAAAAAACCATATATAGAATGAAGATTTTTTTTTTATTACTTTCAGATATATGGTTGTGAGAGGAGTGGTTTATTTCATGCATTCTCCAAACATATATTACATTCTTTAAATGTAAAACTACATCATAGGACCAATGATAAAGTAAGAATTACATTGTTGTCAAGAGGAACCACATATAGAAACATAGAAAATGAACAGGAAATTATTAAGGCATTGCTGAGGAATAAACACTACCATGTGCAAAGAGTTGTGTATGATAGAAAGGTGACATTTACAGAACAACTGGAGTTAACCCATAACAGTGATGTTTTTATTGGTATGCATGGAGCTGGACTGACCCATTTGCTATTTCTACCTGATTGGGCAGCCATTTTTGAAGTGTAAGTAGGGTCAGAAATTCTTATATTAATTTAATACTTAGTCTTGTCATAAATAATGTTACAATGATGAACAATATTTTTTATTGTGCGTAAAATTTATTACTATTACAGTGTTACAGATTAATGTAAAAACCATTAAAAATATATAAAGCTTATGAAGTTGTCTCCATTGGCTGCAATACAGTCCTTTAAATGATGAGGCCAGTTATCAATAGCGGCAGGGGGATTGAGCATAAATACAATCATTTTGTATGTTAAAATATTGCTCAATTCCAAAAATTGTTTCTCATACATAAACTAAATTTTTCTGTGACTTCCTTATGCGTATTTCTTAAGTGGTTGATTTGATATTACTGCTCTATTCACTTTTAAATTATAAGTAAAAAAATTACCAGTGCTTCTATTACATGATGATGATATCGACATATATCATATCATCGTATCGGTTCTAAGTGCCAGCTTCATTTCCCGAGATAAAATCTTTTTCGTACGCATACTACGCCAACGGCCAGATCATTTACTGTTGTTGTATCATTGTACCTATATCAATAGCACGGTACACAAACATTTGACTTATACTAAGCATATGGGCTATTTTAAAAATTATATTTGGCACCATACCTACTTTATGTAATACAATCACAGCGATTCAGTTCTCTTTATCATCTTCTTCTTCTTCTACTTGGCATTTATCCTGGCCTAGCCAGGGTCCTCCTTCCTACTCAATCTCCTCCACTTTGCACGATCTTTGAATCCTCAGTGGTTAGTCCACTGGCTCTCATATCCTGCTTCACGTCATCCAACAATTGCTTCCTTGGGCGTCCGGGGGGGTCTTGCTCCAGGGACAGATATATGAAGGTATATTTTTCCAACATAGTTCTCAGGTCGCTACGTCACGGACTCTGAGACTATCTCTACTACTAATAGCTACTGGCCAGCATTCGCTTCCGTAAAGAGAACGGGGCGGATTATGCTCTTGTATATTATTCCATTGAGCTTGGATGGTATTTTGCAGTCGCAGACCGCTCCTGGTACCTCCCGCTATTTTGGCTAAGCAGTGTATTTTGGCTAAGCACGCTATTTTGGCTAAGCAGTGCAGTGCCTCCAGACTCGTGCAGAATAGATCCAAGATACCTAAACTTTTGCGAATGTGCGGCTGAATTAGGAGTTATATGGATAGTGCCAAAGCTCGGGCTCCCGCAAGCCGTGTACTTGGTCTTTGACCCATTAAGTTTAAGACCATCTTAAACTTAATGGTTAACTGGTACACTCTCTGCTCCAGTGTCAAACAGCTGTCGGTAATAAGCGATATGTCATCGGCATACATCATCAACCATGAAGGCTGGTTCCTGGATGTAAGCCGAGACAGTATCTAGCATTACATTTAACAAGGACAGAGCTAGAAGCTGAGCCTCGGTGAACCCCAACCGAAATCGGGAAAGGTTTCGTGTTGCCAACAGCAGTCCTAACCATTGAAGCGGAATCGCGGTACATGTCTTTGATAATGTCAATATATGCCTCAGAGATTCCTTTGGATCGCAATGCCCACCAGATGCGTTGACGAGGCACGAAGACCTGCAGATCTAGGAATGCCACATGAAGAGCACTCATTTTTTCCGTGTATGCCTCCATCAGAGTTCAGCAAAAATGGCGTCCATGGTTGCCGATCCTGGCTGAAATCCATATAAAAATCCATGGCATGACATCCAGAGACAGTAGACTCTTTATCACTCCATTTTAATATCATAAAATATTTTACAATATATTGGTGCGAAAATGTGAAAACACAATGAACAATCATATAAATATGACAGATTCGAAATTCAAAAACAATATTTTGTTTATTTGAAATATAACAGTATTTATGGCCAAACTAAGTACATAACAGATACCTTTTAAACTGAATAGATTTGTCTAGTAGATATAATATATTAGTATTTAATAGGAATTTTAAGCTTCATAAATAATTGGGTCATATACAAATTATTCACATGGAATAAATGTTGATTATTTCAGATATAATTGTGAAGATCCTAATTGTTACTCTGACTTAGCAAGGCTTCGTGGCTTGAAGTATGTCACATGGGAAGATAAAACAAAACTTGTGCAACAAGATCAAGTATGTATTTTTTTTACTTTATTTTTAATTCTTACAAAGCCACTCTGGCATGCTTGCAATAGTTGTGGATTGGAGATGGAAATCAACTTGGAACAAAAATTGGAAATTACACTCATAATCTATATATATATAGCTTTGTGTTAGTGTTTGTATATAATTCTTTCAAGTTAAACTAATTCCAGCATTAAATTATGCTCCTCTTCACATAATAATTTCCTTTGAGTAGGTGTTAAGAACAGACTACCATAACAATACATTTTGATTTCGTTGTCTTTGCCTGCTAGTTTAATATATAATAGGTCAAGGGAGATGCATAACATAATACAAAAAAAAAATTACATTCTTCTCAAATATATACGTTTATAAACTTTCTTCATTCATTTAATCCTCGGCAAGCGCACTTAACTTCCTTCTCAAAGCTACCATTATTTGTGATTGTGTATTTTAGGTAGAATTCTGAACTATTCCACATATCTGTCTCCCGTAAGTCTAGGCTGATATTAAAATATGACTTTAACGTGGCTTATTATGAGGTAGCATAGAGCTGATTGATTCAAGAAACATTGGAAACCGTTCTATATCTGCATGCATAAGTCTTGTGAACATATTTTAGATTTAAGATTAACCAAGACTCAATTGAATACTTTTTAGATTTATCTTATGTATTTAGCGTAGGTATTATACAAAAAGGGAGAGAAAATGTGTCCCTTTTAAACATCACTGAGTTTGGAAAATTCCATAATCAGTTCCATTTGCACCAACCGCGACTGTTCCATCTTCATAAAGTCCTTTTGAGATTAATCAAATATTGTGATATAGTCATACTGACTAGTAGTAGATAGTTTTCCCATAGCTTTCCCTAGTCAATAATGTCAAAAGCTTTCTGAAAATTACAATCATGGATCAGGATATCAATGCATGCCTTTTTTTTTTTCATTTTCGCTTTCTTTTGACAAACCCTGCGTGTTCTTGAGCAGTCTGGGTTTATTTATGCTTGTAGCTTTTTATTAAAAATATATATCACGTTCTTGTTAGCGTGAGATATGAGGCGAAAGATACTGCACTTTTGCAATTATCAGTGTTCAGATATGGAATACTAGATATTGCCCATCTGCAAACATATGTACTGTAACTGCACACCAAAATCGCCCGTAATCCTAAATAATACTTAATATTACTATGGATTTATTTCAGTATCTGCAGCTTTACCACATTTTTCATGATTTACAGTGGCCTCTATTTCATAATCAAATCGAGGCGCCAGTTATGTTTGGTCATCTTATAATAGCGACTGGCAGTAAACCCCCTGATGACAAGTAGCCTAATTATTTAATAATTTGTCATCAGCATTTTTCGATTAGCCAAGATTTTGTTTGAATTTTTTAGTAATTGTTATTAATAAGTAAAGTTAGAGAGATGTTATTTTTTTAGTGCGTTTAAAGATCGTGGGTAAGTTAACTACCACATTTTATAACTTACATCGCACTATCGCCAACTTATATCTTTGTTGAATTGTCCCATTGAAAATTCATAGAAAGCGCTAGTGTGTATTCTTCGACAGTGGTTTTCTTGACAGAAATTGAAATTGGCGTCATGTGTAATTTTTATATTCTACCCTTGAGTGAATTTATAAAGTGATGTGGGTATCGTCTGTCTTAAACTTGGATCTGTTTAATTTTGATTATATTGTTTTAGTTACAGTTATTCTTTTAGTTTGTAGTAACAACGTTGTTGTAGATAGAATCAGATCTGTAATATATCGCTAATGATATATAATAAACTGCTAACCAAAATTCACAAAGAAATTAAAGAAAAGCAATGCACATATGTACTGCAAGCTTCCAAATATTTTCTACTTTAAATAAAAGTGATTTAATTGATTTTGTTTATTTTTAGGGTAACGGACCTGGAGGAGTATCACACGCAAAGTTTACAAATTATTCATTTGATGTGAAAGAGTTTTTGAGGTTAGTAGAGATTTGTGCGACTTACGTTCGTCAAAGGCCAGACTTCATAAAATTTATCGAAGCGTCAATTCTGAAAAAGTCACATGAAGAGCTTTAACATTACAGCGAAACTATTAATATGTATTTTTGTTTTTATTTTGTTGCTTGATATAATTTTAAGGTGCGAATCTCGTTTTGTTAGGAACAAGCATTAACTAATATAAAATCAGTCCGATCGTATGTGATATTTTTTACAATTAAGTAACAAAATACAAATTAAATAGTTAAATACTCCTCTAAACAAAAGTGAAAAGCATAATTAATTTCAATGCTTCGTGACAGTATCGTTAAAAATACATTAAATTGTTATGTATATATATCAAGTTTATATTGTTAAAAATCGATATTTGTGAGTGCAGTTGTATATTGTTATTACAATTTAATGAGAAATGCCGCGCTCTAACAAAGGCACTCGAAAATTGTAAACAAATTACAGAAAAATATGTTTTGCATGGGGTCCATTAATATTCTATAATGCCTGATCACTTGTCTATATGGATTTTAAAATTAAGTCAATACGGGACTAGTTGTATTAAAAAAGAGTATTTTGTACAGAAATAGATAGAATATGGCTTACCATATCCGTAAGCTGTATTATAGCCAACTAACTATCTTTAAACCATATTTAACAGTTACAAAATATCCCGTTAATTCAATTTGTTAAATAAGCTATATGTTTAAATATTAAAATGGAATAACCGAAGTCGAAATTGTACACACAAACATTTTATATATTTGTTTACTAGGTTTAGAAATATTTGATAAAACTCAAGAAAAATGCTCGTCAAAATACGGGTGTAGACAATTAACACAGATGTATTTTAAATGGTAGCAGGGTATTTGGCGATACAATAAAATATATTATTAAGCCTAAAAATAGCATATAATAAATGCTTCAATAAAGTGTTTATCTCAGACTAAGGATATGAAAACTTCTTTCGAAAACGAAAAAAAAGAATTTGAGTCCCGCTAAGGTCAACATTTTTATACGTGTGAGAATAACACTTATAACTGTTTAAGTACTTGATAAATAACACTCCCTCTTGCCAAATGATTCTCTGTAGAAATAATCTTTGAGTAGCAGAAATTTGTAAACATCTCGAGTTGATGTACAAATATTTCGACGTAACCGTTGTATGTACAACATAATATTAAAACTGATAGACATATGTATGTATGTATGTATATAATATTGAGATTGAATATCTTAATTAAATTTAATAATTTTATTATTAAAATCAAATAATTGGGATATAGAATTTTATCGATGTTTACCTCTATAATTGGGACTCGGTGTTATACATAGGAATAAAAATGTACAATATGTTCAACTACTTGGCACCCATGTACCAGCAATCAAATACAAACAAATATAACCGATTACTTTAAGTTATAAACTTTGCTATAAAAAATAAACCTACACTTAATTCGTGACACCAAACGTACGCATCCTTTACTAACGCTTCTAGCTCTACGAATGGTATAATGATTTATTTCGACCTCTAAGCGGAAACCTCGAGGATAATTTTGAACCTGTCTAATTGGAAAACTGGATAAATGGTAACCTCTTCAAATGGTACAAAATCCTTGGACCCTTCAGATCCCAATTAACTACATTGCATATAACGTGTCAGTTTTTAACTATAAAAGTATAAAAATATATGTTTAGTTACTTTTGACCAGTCTTATCCTATTAATGAATGTCAAGAAATAAGTTTTCATATTTCTATTTGGACATGACATATATCTCTTTATAAGTATGTGATTTAAATAGTTTAATTTAAACCTAAGCAAAACAAACTGTAGAATAAAAACATTCCTATTTTATGTTAATCGAATTTTAGTATGTAAATTGCTCATTCTTAATAAAATTGTAAAAAAAGTATAACTTTTATTTGCTAATATGTACAAGAATTACTAGAGCATTTTATTCATTAATGTTATATGTAATATTATGAGAACATTTTGTATAAAAGTAACATCTGCTTCTGTTGTGTGATATTGCCAGCTTTTAACATTTAACAGTTTACTTAAAATTATCAAATCGTGTGATCATTTTCGTATTAATATTGTTGTAACTATATGAATTTTGCTTAGCTTTACAATTATTAGAATACTCAGAAACTTTTTATAGGTTTATACAGATGCAGGAATGGAAAGTATAAATGAAGGCCCTTTTAAACATTCATTTTAATTAAAACAAAATAGAAATGTGAGCACAAATTTTTTCTTTGTTTACGCTTCTTAGAAGCTCTATAGTATAAACGAATTGCAAATCCGGCCCTAACTAAGTAATATGTTGTTTTTTAGTATGTCTAAATGAATTCAAATTTTGTTGCATAATAAAATACTTACTAATATGTTTTAGTTTTGTTTACAATTTCCTTTCTTAATTTTTATGCAATTATTTTAAGTTAATATATGCTTTTGCCGTTTGAGACCATCGTGGCGCAATGGTACAGCGTCCGACGTAAAGGCGATGGTTTAGCGTCCGACTGTAGATTCGATGGTTTTGGGTTCGATCCTCACCCGGGGAAATGATTATAAGATCTATGAAATTTGGCAGAAACGTGGATATATATATAAGACGTTTAAGTTAATAACGATACACTTAAGTAATAATATAGGATAGTCCATTCTAGGATACAGTTAGTTATTCTTGTTTAGCAATTTATACGCAAAAAATAGCTTCTGCGAACTGCTGAAAACGTATAAAAAATTTAACGTAGGTTTACTAAAAATGTTTTGTATATCCTAAGTGTGTAAATACCACTTAAAAAATGTTAAAATAGCTTTTTCCGAGAACGTTATATTTTTAAATAAGATTTTTTTACTTTTCATAAGGTAAATTTTGATGCCAATAAAATAATGCCAGCGGAAAAGAACATATTTCTACTTTAAAAAATAAAATTGTTTAGTATTTATAAAACATTTTATATTTTACATACTTAATATTTATAATATATACTATATATAGGGCACGGTACAATGTGTGACTGTACACGCGAGAGCTGTGGTGGTTGTGTGGGTTCGATTTCCGTGTGCCGAATAATTGGGTCGCGGTCTCTTTACTGCTATACTAGGTTTTCTCTCTACCTACCCTGCGGGGAAAAGGCGCTCCATTCTTTCTGGCTACCTCCCTAGCGATGAAGCCATTAGGTATATATATTTTCCATTATATAAGTACACATTTATTTGTACAATAATAATAATTCGCAATATTTGCAATTTATTGAAATAAATAAAATGTGCCTAAACTTTGTACCCATCTAGACTATATCTAAATAGATACTTTGCTAATTTTAATTTAATATAATTATGTTAGGTTGAAAGTTTAAACATACTTAAATATTCATCAAATTGCATGAAGAGTCATTGCAAATTAAAAGTAATAAATAGGTAAGTTAAATAAAAGAGAAACTTTTAAACGATATGTACAAATTTATTATACCTTATTGCGTTTTCGAAATTTTATTGTAAGGACAGAACCCTAAGGATAATTATTATTTGTTCGAGTAGCGGTAAATCGTAAAACAATCGTGTATGGAGGCAATATTTACAGATGGAAAATAATGAATGACCAATGCCCGCGAGCTGCGGGCGTCGTGGTCATAATTTTTGATTTAACCAGATTGTATCGCTAAATAAGAATCAACAAGTAATTGAAATAAATCCGAAGTTATTTTAAGATGTAATCTTTAATAGTTTTTACGGTACGTCTTAATGTATGTCCTCTTTATGATTAAATTTATGACACTTAAATTCAAAAGGTAAGTAAGTAGATAAATTATTATAATGGCTCAGTACCGATACTGTAAAGCGCAACATTTAGATTGGAGAAGGAAATAATTTATTTTGATAACAAATAAATATCAACATAAATGATGATTCCTATATAGTAGGTAAGGCTTTATTTAATCTTCATGACTTATAATAATAATACTTAATTAAAGCAATTGTTCGTTTCGTTGGTACCAGTGGACCAGTGAGCGAACACGGTGGTCGACTGTGCAACGACGCCTGTAATTCTTGTCGCTGATAACAATCATAGGCGCTGGCGTCTAGCACTTTCATAGATACCTGCTAGTTTCTGTATTTATCACCACATCTAATCGACTTTTTAAATTTAATATACAAATTTATGCCTATGAAGTAGTGTTTATATTATTATTGTTATTATTTCATTACGTAGAAATATATTGATAGGATCTAATTAAAGACATGAAGAAAGACATACAAAATGATTTCGAAATCTCCCATATATTTTTTTAAAAGATATTAAACGGCGTAAGTAATATATTACATACTAGCGACTCGCTCGCGGCTTCGCATGCGTAAAGTACACGACTAAACTATTTCGCCCTCGTTCTCACTTAAATTCCAAATTTTTTTCATTTTTATAATTTGAATGGTCGTAATTTTTTTATTTATAAACCGGTTGAAATCAAATAAACACTAAATTTTAATGGAAGCTTACTAAAATACAACGGTCAAAAAGAGAACATAAATCGGTTAAGCCGGTTCTGAGATTGGCGTGCATGAACGCACAGACAAACAGATAAACAGTCAAACAAAAGAAAATAAATAATCATTGTTTACGGTTCTATTCATTATATTGATAAATGTCCCCCTTTATTTTTTTCATATATCTTCTACGTACAGACAGCGATCTTTACATTTTAATCTTTTTTATAAGAAAGAAATTAAATTAATAAAATATCTTGGGTACTTTACTAATAACAAAATATTAAATATTTATACAAAGTTCTTTACTTAAGTAGCGTAAACTCCTTTAACCCTTTAAACCTTATAAATATTACGTACCTACTTACTTTAAACCTTTATTCATTCATAGAAATGGAAATATATAAATTTGACACATCACCTTTATTCAAGATTTCTTTTTATTTTCAATATATATCTAACTAAAACAACATATTCTCCATACATAAAAAAAATCACAATAAAAACATATGCAAATAATTACGTATAATATATAATTCAATTAATTACGCCTTTTCCAGAGTTGCTGTTTGCTCGCTCTTTAAACTTAAATTAATTAACATTAATTTTCTATTCAAGGCTTTATTAGGTACTTACCTACATAGCTACTATTAGTTTCAATTTCCCATGTTGATACTAGAAAATCAGGTTTATACAGTGTTTTTAAAGTTTAAAAGTTAAAAGGTATTTAAAGCTTAATATGAGAAAAATATATAGTTTGTATCACGTAGAAGCCTAACTAGGAATCTTTATTGATTTTTACAAAAATATTTTTTATGGAATCATTCAAGTTTCTCATCATTCATTATAAGTTCACTTCAAAACTTGGATTTAGGTTTATCAACAACACTTGCTATTGATTTCACCACATCTCAATCTTTTTATTGGCAAAGTAGACAACCACTTTAATCTTCTTCATATTATATTAACTAGCATTTTCACATTTATATACTTTTCACGAGATTCTGAACAAGCTAAGTTGACGGTTCTTGAAAATAATATAAGCGTTATACTTCGAACTAATTCATTTGATTGCTAATAGCCAAGCCATTGTAGCGACAAGCAGGCGATTAACAACAGCAAAACATGAACAGAAGGTAACAGAAAGGAGATAAACATTCATGGTTCTTTCAAAAGCATTGTACAATAGTCGTCTTCAATTACGGGCAATAGATCGTCCAACATCATTTGTCCGTCTGTCCGTTACTCGACTGGGACATTCCCACGACTCGCGGGACGATCGTGTTTGTTGTCGGAATATGTCCAACGGGAAATAGTAATAGAAAATTGGTTCTGATTGCATTTGCTCTCTATTTTCTTTGTTCTCACTGTTTTTTGTTGCTCGTAAAAAGTCTTACATTTATTTCAAGACATTACGTAGGTACTAAAGTTCTGACAAGTTATAATTATTCGATATATGCAATTTCACAAGCATAAAATACAAATACGCAGATTTCACGAGCTTAAGCCCATGTTTATAATTATGCAAGATGATGAAAACCGTTGTTCTTCTGATGTTATCGAAGAAAAGGCTGAAGAGAAATTGCTCCGATCAAAAGATAATCTCACCGGAGCCAAATTGATCACTGATATAGGCACCGCGCGAGAATCCCATTGCGTTGTCAATACTCAATTATTTTTTAAAATAGGTATTTAAAAAAACTTAATACTTTCAATTTAACTTCAATCTATAATTACATTATTTTAATTGTACTATATACAGATATTTATAGACAATGTCATGTCACTATCTGTTGCGACGTCGGCCACAGTTTTAATACCCGTCTAATCTACATATTGTTGAGAAGCTCATAGACCACTAAATCATTATTTACACATATTAGCTCCAGATTTAGGCCATCTCACTATAGCCTCATTCTATCTCTCGGTCAATAAATATCAGATTAAAGTGCCGCTATTGTAGCCTTCACGCACAAACTAGTACCGTGGCTTTCAATAACGGTTCGCACTATGCAGATTATCACCGCGGCGATAACCACGACGTGAAAGCGATAGCGGTGACACGAGGCAGCTCAGCTACAGAGCGGGCGGTTGCTGTGCCACTGGTCTATCCTTATATATTTCTTTCAGGTGCCAAGCAAATCATGAATCCTGATAATTTCATACTAAAATGTTCAACTTATATATTTTTGATGTAATATATTGTAAACACTATTATCGCAATGTTTGATTCAATTGTATTTTAAAGTCGTTCGTTATATATTTTCTGAATTATAAGTAAAGGTATAATTCAGTAAACACGGGCCTATGAAAGCCTTGAAACAAATTAACTTTATTTATTGCCAATAATTATGTATGTATGTAATATTTTTTTTGTATACTACTATAATAAAAGTATAATAAAAGTAATAAACTTAATCATTCTGAGTAGTTCGCTTATGTATTCTAAGTTCTTTTTAAATATACACGTTATATGTTTAATCCCTAGATTAACGTTACGTTTCATAAAATAGAAACACAAAAAGGTACAAAAAAATATTTAATAGATGGGTAACTTAACCCTGAACTTATCAATCGATTCTTGTTAAATAGACATAAATTATGTTCATTCAAACCTTTTCAACGTTATTTTCATATAAATCTATTGCTTACGACGTTAATATTCTGTAATCAAATATAATTTTATTTATTGTGTACATGTGTTATGTCTCTAGATATTTTGCAATTGTAGTGTTGTGTTACCTACGTAGAAAATTGCAAAAGCGATGTACATAGGGATTTTTTTTACAGATTGACGCTTTTTACCGTATAGCAGCAGTTAGAGAGAACCAAGTGACAAGAAACTCCGTTCTCCGTGTTGACTGGCGGACCTCCATGCCATGCTTTGTCTGGTTCACCAAAGCGGAAAAATGAAAATAATTAAATCACGATCATTCCTCCGAGTGAGAATCAAACCCACGACCAAACGAGATTACAGCCAGACGCTGTTCCACTGCGGTACAATGGCTATAGTAAAGTTTTTAAAATATTTTTTATTAATGAAAGTGTAAAATTCGAGAAAGTAGACGAATCCGTAGAATATAATAAAGAAATTATAAAAAGAAAGAGAGGCTTTTAGTATAGTTATTACAAGGTAAGCACAAAGAATGAGAAAGTGATGAACACTTAGGTCTCTTCTTCAGAAGCATCCTTAATCCATGCTCATATGGGTAGTACTTCTGGACGGTACCGCGTCTTGTTTAAATTGGTAAATCAGTTGCCTCTAATGGGATTTGAACTAACGATCATATCCTAACCTAATTAACTAATTTTTGTAATAAAGATATAATTATATATAGATATATTTTTGAAATAGAATTTTTAATGTTTATGGGTCATATGTATGAGGTTTCGTAACGGTAAACATATATTTTGATATTTTTTGCAGACAATATCATTAAATTAGTAATATTATTAAAGTTGAGTTCTTTCGCCGTATTTTGGATTTTCATCGTTTAAGCAATAAATCTTTTAACTGTTTCACTTAGATGAGCTGAGAGACTTACGATGAATTTAAGCTCATTCAATTTAAAAGTTCAAAGTTCATATAACAATACTGCTATGAGTTGACAGTTGGATTATACTCGAATATATTTTGAAAAGTAAGTAGATTATGCAATGGGTCAAGGTACACAGTGTATTTTAATAGTACAATAGATACAAGTATCACTTAATTTAAGCGACAATTTTTTTTTTTACATTATCAATAACTTGGTTCTACACGATATTTTTCTTAAGACTTCATTAACAATTTTCCCATTTTTAAAGTGTTATTCACATACTTAGGAAATAGATATACATTTTTAGAAAACGAATAAATTTTTTTAGCAGACGTTTTTAAAATCTCTCTACAGAGATGCTAAGTTCAAAAATAAGTTGTAATGAGCGTATAAGAATTCCGACTTAGCCGGGCCTAGAACGCCTAGCCAGAGCGCTTGGACGGTTTTTAAGGGACGCAGGTTTGAATTCCGCTGCGTTCAAATTTTTATATACTTTTTAAAAATGTTTTTTGATTTCATTCTAATAATGGTCTTGAAAATCGGTCCAAGATTATGCGTTTTACTATTATTAAGTTAAATCCTGCGCATGTTATTCTTTCACTTTGAGTATGAAAAGTTAAATTCGTAATTAATAAAGTTATTATTGACTAAGTAGCTATGTAATTACGTCATAAAAATAAATACACTTTTTATTTTCAAAAATGTTAAATGTACATTAAGATCTTAGTACACATTTATAAAAATGCAAATATTAATTACGATATATTGATGTATAATAAATATTAAAGATGAATAATTTACTCCGGGGCTTTATAAAATGCTATTCCTTTTTCAACTAACCTAAAATAAACGACTTGCGATAAACTATTTATTTTGTAAAATCGACATGGTTTTTAATTGGTCATAGCGTATGGTAGCGTGGGTGATATGCAATACAAAAAAATATTCTGATACGGTCATTCAATTGTACTTAACCTTTTTCATATGATTGTTATTCGTTTAAAAGTTCATCTATAAAAAAATTGTGACACCGACAGCTCCAAGTGTTCCACTTCTGAACGATACTTAAGTATTTGTTGGTTTAAGTGCGCTTTGTTACAATACGAAATTGTTTAGGCATATTGAATATGATCTATGTATTTTAAAGTACTTTTTATGGCCTAGTTTCTTAGACTTTACTATCTAAATCGCTTCTGAAATCAACGTTAACTATTAACTCCGATTCTTGCGTTATTAATTTATTCTATTTCTAATATACAAACGCATATTCTGTATTATTTCTAGGATGTCATTAAAAATGTATAAAATATTTGTTAACCAGAACAAAATAGAAGCTTTAGAAGCTGAAATGTAAATAAAAAAATTATTATAAATTTTACACAATATCTGGACGAAGGTAACATAAGTATAATTTTTCTACAATAGTACAATATGGCCTCCATAAATATAATTATTTCAGACGAAAATGGATCTTACATTTGTAAGGTGGCAATCGACATATTGATGTTTATAAAATACATGATACAAGGAGATAGCGGATATGTCTCCATGTAGACGCGACTGATGCGCAGATAAGACGCAGCGCGTGTCCTGCGAAGCGCCTAATAGCGGCGATCGCCGCGGGCGCAACGTGCCTCACAGTTTAAATTGAACGTCAAGCTATCGATTTGCATAAATCACACACTTACTATTTTCAATTATTTGACTGGTTATAAATTTAACCTTGACAATAGAGCATTTCATTATTGGACGATTCTTGTGTCCAAGGAGATCATATTTCTTATCTTCATAACCCGACCCACTTTGCCTAACTAGACCTGGGTACCTAATATTATTTAAATATAACTATTCCCCAAAGTATGGATCGTAACTATGATAGTCCCATCATATGCACGATAAGAAACTTTCCCATTGGGTTCTATTGGTGTCTTTATTGGTTAATATTGATTTCGCCAAATCTGAGATTCCATGTCCACAATCTGACAATAAACAAGTATATATTTATTTTAATCAATTTGCGAGTTCTCTGAGTGTTTTGTACCAGTTTAAAGTAGCTGTAGTATATATACATGCTATTATTAATTAATTATAACTAAGTAAATATTAATTAAGTAGGTTTTATCTATGTTATTTTACTGTGCTATTTTTTTTAGCTATTGCGCCTTGTAATTGTTTTGTTAGCGACGAATCAAAGAAGGAAGAGCCTGCGAAAGAACCTCAGAACAATAGTCTCTGTGTATCACAAGCGTTCGAGCAGACTTGCACGGCCACGCCTGCCGCTTTCTGCGAACAACTTGACAGCTGATAAACGTGTACCTTATTTAAATATTTATGAATATGACCCTTTCGGTACGTACGTTCTCGTCGAGTGATAACATAATTAAGATGTGCTAGTATTGAAATAGCAATACTTTTATCTGTCTTCTTGTCCTTATTAGAATATTATGTTGATTTTGTATCGTAAAATAAAATTGTATTTACATAAAAAAATTTTTTAAACCTTTAATTGAATTTTATGGTGAACGGTAAAAATGGAACTATTGCGAAATCTATCTTATTTGTAACTAAAGCTGTTATCTAGGTATAAGGCTAATTTACCACAAAAATTGAAATGTACTGTACTCTGAAAATAAATCCGCCGATTTTGGAATTGTGCTTACCAAAAGTTTATTCACGAGTCAATTTGACAATATATCAAAATACTTAAGTATCTCCATAAACAATAAAGAGTTTCCTTGGAGTATCATAATCATCAGATCCATTGACATAAAAGAAGATTTTGTTTAATTGGCGTCTTTGAGCAATGGAGATCTATAATCTATCAATATATATTCTACAAAACTGTGGCACCGACAAAATATAGCTCCAAAGTAGGTTTTATTAAGGCACGAATTAGCTTACAATACTTTTTCATATATTAATATGTACTTAATTAATATTTATTGTAGAGATATTATTCTAATTGTGCTTAAGTGACGTGTATGTGTTGCATCCAAAAGATTTACTCAAACGCAACTATTTTTGATATTAGCCCTTCGTTAATAAAACATTTAACTGATGTGTTTAGAGACGCTGGGAAATGCATTTTATGCAGACCGCCCGCTCGTACGCAAGGCAGAACCTTTCGGGGACTATCACTATACCCTATACTTTCAACTAAAACCCAGCGGAAATTCTTTCCACCCCGATGAGACGTCGCAGGAACGCTCGCGCATGCTACCACGACGCCTCCGTGCACAGCTCACCTACTGCGGGCCACCGTCGCCTTCAGGGTATTCCAAGGTTTCTTTCACAGTACCCGCAGCCACGATGACTTGTGGGAGGACCATTACGGGCCTATCTCAGTAGCTCCTCTAGAGAAGTGGAAGTAGGAGATGCGCGTACCGCCTTTTCCAAGTGATGTTTCCCTAAATCAACTGGTGCACCGGACACACCTACACGTTAGGACAAGCCTGCTTTGACTGAGATTTTCAAGTAAAACATTTTTTTCTTTCTTCATCAGTTAACACAATTTTCATCCGTTTTTTTAGATCTTAACCCCGTTTATGAGAGTATAGTTATTTTCCAATTGTCAATTATTTATCGGCGTTTTTGCGTACTTAACATTTTACGGTGAAACCATGATAATAATTAAAATTGACGAGCGCAGCTTATATCTACGGATCTCACCGGTAGCGCATCCAATGGGCAGTTTAATTGCAAGTATACACGCGACCCGTAAACGATAGCTTGTTTACTTTGTGTATTTAGAATTATTCATGTAAACTAAAGATTAATAGATTATACGGTATAATTATTGGGTTTAATTTAAGAGATACAAATATAATTTTATCATTTCACATACAAGGTAAAGACGGTAATGAATCACTTTGTCTGAAACAAACATTATAATAACATAAAAAAATGCAATGAGTATGAAAACAGTATTAACATTTTTATGTTTTTTTATATTTTAGTTCTTACAACAGAAACCTGTATGCATTTTTGTTTAATAGAACATTCCTATCGTGCCTTGAAAATAATCTTAGAAATATGCACACTAACCAGCCAGCGACCGAGCTTGGTCGCTAATTAAAGCAATCATAATTCTTACCGCAGCAAACATAATGTGTCTGCTTATACTTATGGTTAAATACCTTCTTAAACGTTATTACCTAAATGACGTTTCCGTAAATATTAGCTAAATGCTCTAGCAAACTACTACTATTAATATATATCGTAGTAAGGTATTATTTGTGTTTAACGTCTATATTTCCTATAGTATTATAATGCATCTCATTATAATCGCGACTGGTTTTGGGTTCGATTCCCACTCGGGGGAAATATAAAAATTATTTTCATTTCTCCATTCTGGTAAACAAGACAAAGTTGCGTAATTCAAAACACAATGTCTCGAATTCACGCGAATATTGGAGGACAGAGGACGAATTCACGCGAATATTGGAGGACTAATGTCAAGACACATTAGATTCTTGCTGAATACCGCGGGCATAGCGCATGCGTTAAAACAAAAATTAATTGTACTTAGACAAAGGAAGCGCGTCTACATTACATATATACATAAGTCTACATCATTGAAATATTAATATATGTATAATATTGGTAATTAAATTGCAATGTGATTGAGTTCTATGTCAGCGTATTCATGAAGAATAAGTTAATTATTGAATATTTTCTTTATATATGATGTTCAGTTTTCTATTGAAAGTTTCTTCATTTGTCTCGTTGTCGAGAATGGATATGATTTCTATAAAAGCAGCGGACCTGGTTAGGCGATTGCGTTATTGTTTGTTAGGCGTTTCGGACCCAATAAGGTAAGCACACCTGTTTACGCTACCAGATAGCTAACTAAGCCAACTTTAGAACATTATTTCATTTGTTTGTGAGTCATAATTGTACCGTAATAGCTAGTAAAATGTAAGCATGAAATACGAAGCAAGCAAGGATATAAATTGATCATATACGTTACCAATAGAATTTATAAAATAAGTAAATATACAAATGTACATGTGGTATTAAAGATGTTTTAAAAAGTAAATGTATCTTTATAAGAGTATGTGTCTGTACATTGGGGACTCCGACGCGGTTATGTGGGACTCTGGACCGGCAGATATGGGCCGTCCGTTTACCCACTAAAACCTCACGCTGCTCCTCCTCCACCGCCACTGGCCAGGGCCACGGGGACTACAATCTTCCATGAACCCTGGCGGCCCAAAGGAACCAGACAGCAAAATAGAACCTGAGGAAATGTCAAAAGTACTATCTAAAAACAACATCGAACATGTATAAAGTATGTAAAAAAGTAAGCATCATAGTATTTACATGAATAATATTATCTGCTATAATGTAAGATTTTGTAGTATGCGTAAGAGTCCCAAGTTGTGGCCTGTAGGTGTTTATGCATTATAATCGCGATTTACAAGTGACAGACCGTATTATTCTTTCCTAATATATATTTAGCATCTGTTAACTTATTTGGTCATCATTTTTATTCTACTTTCTCTGCTTTGTCGTTAACAATACCTTTACAATATTGTATGTGTAGAATTGTTCTGTCAATTATAGCATTATCAAATAAGTAATTTATTTAAAGTAGTTCAATTGTAAATCATATAAATGTACTGTTACAGAGTAAATAGTTAATAAAAAATATGAAAGATCTAGTTATTCCTTTAACAAGAGAAAAATCTGAAATCAAAACATAAATGAAAAACATATAGCTGGAATATCATTTTAATTGATTAAGAATTATTTTCTTTTTAGGTCTAGGTTGATTACTGATTTTATTTTAATGTCCGATTAGTCTCAATTCGCCTCGTATATAGAGCGAAGATGTTTTGAACGCCGTTGGATTATGTTGTGGGACTTGTGGTGGCGCAGCGGTACGGCGGCCAAAGCGGCTATAAGGTGCGACAAGAGCGTGCGACGGACTGTTCCAATTTACGGGTCACGAGCGGACCACTCGCAAGCCGACCTATCTACTTTTCCTCTATAATTGAATCCACTGGCGTGGGAGAGTCGACATGGTGAAATAATATAATCCATATCTGTTCTATTGTTAATATTGTTTGTTATAACAATAAACTACAAAGATTTCCTTTATTGTCTTGGAATAAATTTATTTTCAGATTAGCATCCAAAGTACTTTCATAGAATTGTGTGAAGTGCTCACATTATTTATTAGTATTGCAGATAAAATATATTGATTTGGCATACCAAGATAGAATTTTCTGTTATTCTTTAATATATTATATATAGTAACGTGACTATTTGTTTAAAACAAATCAGTCAAAAACAACTTGTTAGTTAGTGCCAGATACGGGTATATAACCCGATATTTAGGTCAGACGTAAATTGGATAATATTGCTTTATAGTAGTACCACGTAAGCCTTTTTTGAAAGTGCGTCGGCGTCGGCGCCGCAGCGGCGCGGCACAGGTGCACTATTGTAGAGGACCGATATCGTTAAAGAATTGAAATAGTACTTTATTAGTATTATTATAAATGGAATCACTTACTAAAATATACCTAAATTAAATGGTAAATATTCTAATTTAACATTATATAGTCATATACAAATCATAGATGTAAGATTTGTACTAAACATAATATTTCAGATTGTATGTTAAAAACTTAGTTACAATTTTTTGTTAATTTCATTGCTTACTCTGTATGGTAAAATATTACTCCAAATTTAGACATAATTCGTAACAGTATATGTTCTATGGCGATCACATTATAAGGCACATGAACCGCGATATGGCCGCACGAAAGGTTAAGGGCACAAGGCACCACGTGGGAGGTGCCAGTTTAAGAAACCCGAGATCCTGTCTTGTTCACAAATGGCGTCCATATTCATTGCAAGTTTGTCCTGCAAAAGCAATATGCAGGTACTTTGTTCTACTTCAAGTACGTTAAACCGACTTGCATGTTCACGATCTCATTTTAAGCTTGTCTTAATAAAACATCGAAGCTATAAGTAACTTCATAAGCTATAAGTAATTTCATTAGAACATATTTCTGATATTTTTTTACAAAAGCGAACCTCATACTTTGCTTATAAAAGTATGAGGTAATGTAAGCAACAATCACAACAGAGCTTTTATATAGCGAGCTGAGTAAAGCACATTTTAATAAGGTAAGAATTGTACATTACATGTGAGTTCGCAGGCACAGTCGTGCACACGAGCCAGTTCATTATCGCGCATGATGCATTTGCTGGCGTTCAGGCTGCCGCCGCGCCGCTCTCTTGCGGCTGCACTTGTAGTTTTGGAAAGTTTCATCCAATGGATTAAATTATTTATTAAATAGTTCGATAAACTAGTAAGGACAAAGTTTTATAAAAAAAGAGCACGAGTAGATTTGCTAAATATTAAGTGATAAACAATGTGTAGCACTTCCTTTTTCATTATTCATGATCATTGAAAGATATAAACAACGTTATCTTACTTACGTATTGTTTTGCAGCAATTGAGTTCAATTTGATAGACAGTATACAGGATATTTTTAATGTAAATACATGGTAATGTTTAAGGAAAACGCTATGTTCTATATACACATGTGTTTTGGATGTTTTTGGAAAAAAAAATTAGTGTTATTTTATTATCGAAAACGTACTATTCCCATCTGTAATAGCTATTAAAATATATGAATATTACTATTTTAGTATGTTAAATCTCTCGTTAAAACTAGGTTAAATCTCCTACAGAGCTGTTGATGAACGGGATATGCGATGTTATAGATTTCACCCATGCATTGTTAAGATACCGTCAACAAATCTCGAGCAGCCAATTCACCGTAGTCCTAATTCCGATCAGTGATTTACAACTTCTTAATAATACGGCAAGTTTAAAACCGCACACTCATAAATCAAGATCAAGACTGTAGCATAAGACGAAAATATTGATTGTAATGCCTTAGTTTACGTGCTACGCGTAAGTGATGTTAAAATACTTTTTTTAGGCTATTACAATTATACCTATATAAAACGAGTATATGTATGGTACGTAATATATAAAACTTTCTCGCTGGATTCTATTATCGTCCGTCCTTAATTCTCTTTTAAATTTTATTATTTGTTTCTGTTATTGACTTAAATAGTTCGATGGGCGTTAGAAACTTAATTTTATAAGATAAATTGAATATCCAACAAATATTTCGATAAAAGTTCTTTTTTATATTTATTTTTACTTTTTATTTAAAAATATTTATCTAAAAAAAAAAAAAAAAAAAAAAAAAAAAAAAAAAAAAAAAAAAAAAAAAAAAAAAAAAAAAAAAAAAAAAAAAAAAAAAAAAAAAAAAAAAAAAAAAAAAAAAAAACGTACGTGTCTGTACATGAAAAATATTATAAGGGACAATTATCAATATAAGAGACCCAAAAAAATATTTTTAATTTTATTTTCTGTTTGTTTGTTTGTGCACGCTGATCTCTGAAACAGCTTAACCGATTTAAAGTCAACTTTGACTATTGTATTGTGGTAAGCTTCCTTTAACATTTAACATTTATTTCATTTCAATCGGTTCAATAAAAAAGTTACAACCATTTACATTATAAATTTCAGAATGTGTATGTGTTTTAAGTGGGTAACTAAATAGTTTTAGTCGTGTCATTTACGTAGACGAAACCGTAAGTGGGTCGGTGGTTTCAAAACTACACTAATAAAAATATTAGAATTTATGGCTAATATTGTCTGTTTTTGACAGAATCAGAAATTTATAAAAATTTAGGTCATTTATTACTGTTTGTATACTGAACCCACTACTCCCATGCAGAACTTGTACATAAGATATCATTTTTGCTCGGATTTCTATAGTCTGGTAAGATAAGCTGCAGCGTTGAGCACTACCACCATATACTCTAGCCTTTAAATAGATAGAAAGAGGAAAACGGAGTAAAAAGTCAGTAATTTTCGTCAATTTATGCGCTGTATCGATATATATAAAAATGAATAGATGTTTATTACTCTTGCTAACTCGAGAACAGTTGGGCCAATTTTGCCAGTTTTGGTTTCAAAATATTTGTAGACATCCAGGGAAGGTTTAAAAGGTCACACAACATAAAGAACTTTCACGGAAAATAAGAATGTAGAACGCATGGCTTAGCGGGCAAAGAGCTTGGACGGTTTTCAAGAGGCATAGGTTTGAAAAATCTTTCTCTATTTTCTAAGTTTGTAAATAACACTTTAAAATGTTAATAAAAACATTATTCGTTATACGTTCCCATATAAGCTGTTAAACAAAATGCATTTGGAAATTAAATTTTAAGCAAGGAGAATAGCTTAGAAAATGGAATATTAAAATATCTTGATTATGTATTATTCCATAGTCGTAAGTTATTAGTTGAATTCGGATGCATGATTTAATAATTTATATATTCAATAGTTTGACTGGTCATTTGATCTCTAGATTAATATTTAAATTAATGTTTTTATCTTTCAAAGACAGTTTCTGAACGAGCTTTAAATGTTTGAAAACAAATATATCATACATTTTTAACATATCTGCAATGATTAGGGAAATAGCACCGGGTCCCGTGATAGTTGTTTTTATAACAGTAACACAGATATAAACCGAGTTGACGTATTCAGTTATCCCATTGAGTTTTAGTAGGATAGTAATATCCCAGTATGATTCTTGGACATCTAGTTACGATTTATAAGTAAAAGTAGGATCTGTTATAATCAAGCAGCGTAATGTAAATCAACTTTGATTGTGCAATGAAACTAAACTGACTGTGAAAAAGCTAATGTCATTTAAGCAACGACCATCAGGGCAAAATACAAAGAAGAAGATATCTCGATCCCACGTATATCGATGATTCCAACGAAATTATCAATTGATTTTAATAGTCAATATTACAATTTCTCCTGTATGACAATAAACAAATCGTAAGGCTAATCGTTGGAAGTTTGGGGAATAAAATTTCCCTCCCTCCTTGTCCTGTTCAAACCAATTACCATGGAAATTATATGTTTACGTAGTTTTCGTTTAGAAAGTCCTTGGGTTTTTTCTATTTTTGGTTTTTTGTTAATTTTATCTCACTTGCCTATTTGTATATAAGCCTTTCGTAAATTCATATGAAAACTAGTTAAGTCAGACCATTGGTTTCAATGTATTATTCTAAGTTATAAGAAGAAAGAATATTATTAGTTGTTTTAAAATACTTTGTTGTTATAAATAATTTTGTGGACTGGACATTGAACTTATCACCCATTTAGATCTCATTTCTTTTTACGTTAGTTTTTAAGTTTTTCTTTTTGGCGTATATCATAATATTGCACTTGTCTCTTAATTTACATTTATGTTTTGATGAGATATTTCTTTTCACTAATTATCATGCTATTTTCATCATAACAATATGAAACATTTAATTTTCACATTCAACAATATTTTGTATTTAAATATAGAAATTAAATGATGATAACTGTATGAAACATTTAACGAAATGAATTGTTAGATATGAAATAAGAATACCACGTAGTTAAAAATATAATTACATCAAAATTAAGTATGATATTTTTAACAAGCCATAATTGCCTATTTCATCTATATGTCCGTCTAAAGTGTCTAAATGTAATTACCAAAAGTCAAAATGGTCCGCCCACTAGAACTCTTAAGTTCTTTAGCAACCTGCTCAAGAAGAAAATTACACTGTCGTTCTGTGTATTGCTATTGAATTCACGTTTTGGTACCTATTTATAATGACTTATTTGTATCAATATTGTCTATAATAAACGTTCGGATTGTGGGAAGTGTAATCAATCAAAGAAAACTCATTTCATTGTTTAGTGCGTTGGCTGGCTAGTCGAGAGTATCGGACATATTATATAATGCCATATATTTATTTTTATTTTTATCAAACTGAATTATGTAATGTTAATGTTAACAGTATCTTTTATACATACTACTAGTTAAGGGTATAATTTCATTTTAATTAGGTAATTGTACCTGCATAATAAAAAAGCTAAATAAGCAAATTATAATATAAAAATGTGTAAGACTGTCTAAAGGTTATAAAATATTAAACTGTTTGCAAAATTATGATAAAATTCTATATTATTTATTCCATGTACTGCCAAGCGGGCAAACGCTGTTGGTACTGCGTAGTCGTAAGTACTTACCAGAACAAAGCTTTAGTAGTTAGTACAACGGAGTGCTAATAAAGCTTTCTTCAGCGTAGTAAGCTTTTATATTGAAAATAATATATAGATATGTAACCTTGATACTTACTGCTGTTTAATAAAATGAACAATGATTGGCTGTTGAAATTGAAAATATCATTTATTCCTTTGATATTTGTAAGACATATGTCATAACGTGACTTTAGAAATTATAAAATTCCAAAGACAAAGAGTAAAATAATCATCAGCAGTATCGTATACAGGTCAAAATGTTTGTAAAAGCTTTCGTTTATAATAGCAAATACAATTCGCAGAACAAAGCTACCACTTCCCGAAATCTAATTAGAAATATAGGTATATCGTCAGCAATTTTCTTAGCATCTATTCAAGAAATAAAGCCTCACTAATGGAGCACTAAAACATTGTCAATTTAGTCATTAGATCGGAACTTAAAGCATCACGACATTGACTCGAATTTGTGGTGAAGTAGATCATATCAACGCTTCGGCATATTGTGTGAGTGCTTGAGTGGCGCAGAAAACCGTGACACGGACGGTTGGGTGTGCTGGGTAGCGTACTACAATCTCGCGCTCGGCGACAAGTGAGCTCTGAGCGTAATCTAACTAATTGAATCAATCGCTAGTCAATGCTATCGGTAAACTACTTTACAGCATCTACGTTAAAACAAAAAAAATATATAGCACCCACAGATTAAAATCAACGATAAGTCTCAGCTATCATATTGTACTTTAAGCGATAATTCAAAGTCTTGAATTGACTAGGCTATTTCTGCCAATCCCGCTAAATGCAAAAGATCCATTAAAAAAATAACACATAATTACCTAAATAAGTACATACTTTCAAAACATATTGTATGATATTAATGGTCAGTAAATAATTTAGTGGCACATATTGTTAATATGATCTTAATATGCAAGTAATAGATGCCTTATATGACCTTTGAACTTTACAAAGGTTTAACATACATCCACCAATGTGGATAAGAATTGTTACTACTAAAGATAATTATTATTGGCCGACAAATCTTCTCTCAGTGAACCGTTACTCGTGATTTGTTGCAGTGAAAACATTCATTTCTTCATTTGCATACAATGGTTTGGTGCCAAAAAATATTGGAGTGTAAACGCTTACAATAAAGGCATATGAAAGTTCGTTTAGTTATAGACGTGTCGTTCAAAATCATATACCACAACTCTTTATTTCATATCAAGTTACTTTGCATTACAATAGTTACAAATGTACCTTAATTTTTACGTCCTTGTTCGTAATATTGTGAAAAGAGAATATTATAAATTTATATTTACACGCGTAATGCATATAAAGCAAGAAAAAAATTTAACTCTGCAAGACAATATAACTTTACAAGCAATTTATTATTAAAAATCATGTTGAAAACCATATTCTATATATATAATTGTTTATATATTTTTACCTATTTGCAAAAAAAATATATATTTTTTATTTATTATACCTATGTTTATTATTAACATACATATGTTAAAATTTTATCCTCTGTACATTACCCGCAAAATATAAAACACGCGTGACGATAAAAATAGCATTTTATTTTGTTAAGAGTTGTAAAAAAAGCAAAATTGTAAATTAACTACCAATTTCTAACCTCATGGAGCCAAAGCTCCATTATCAAAATATAATATGTGGAAGTAGAAATTGAGAATTTAATGGGCATAAACTTTTAGCTTAAAATTAATATTCTTTTCTTTGCGAAAATCACTCTACAAAGATGCGAACAACAAAATACTCGTAAGTTGTAATAAAAAACGTATAAGAATTTTGACGCAGCTGCATGTAGGACGCATGGCTTAGCGATCAGAGCGCTTGGACGGTTTCCAAGACACGTGGGTTCAAATCCCACTGCGTTCAAATTGTTATACGTTTTTCTTTAATGATATTCTTGAAGCGTTTTCAAGAAAAATTGTATCAGAAGTTATATGCGGTATTTTTAATATGTTTCAATTATCTCAATTACATGGATTTATATTCAATTAGAGGATATTTCTAGAATCAGATTACTAGATATACTAGATTTTAATATTTTTAAAGAGTTATTCAAAAATATTTTATAATGCACCGTAATGTGCATTATAAAATATTTTATCCTATAGTAATATAGGACAGTCGCTCGGTAGATTATTTATTCTCTTGATGGAGATAGAATAGGTAACGGCGCTTCATTTTACTCAATTGTTTTAAGCTACTAATTGTTTCGATAGCACCGAACAATACATCTCAGCGACTATGAACAATAAAACCGGAAAAACGTTTTTAATTAAGTTCATATTTATTAATTTCTTATTCTTTTACTTTATGTAAGCACTATGTATTAAAACTAATACGAGCACGTAAATATTGTCTGGAACATTCTTTTTTCATAGAAAATTTTGTTAGATGATCCCTATTTCACTCTAAATAAAAAATATTGCATAAAAGAACTGTCTCGTAAGCTTATATTCATTACACTAATTATTATATAATTTTTTTTCTCTACTATTACCTGTGATACATTACTTTAATTTCAAATTTAGATATAACCATCGTTGACACATAACGCAAACAAACAAAAAAAAACAATATATTCTATTCATTAAGCGTCTCCAGTATTCATAAAAATTTTTTAATAAGAAATACAATAAAATGATATCCGATGTAGGTTTATATTTATTACCTAAATTACCTAATATTCTTATTATCAACAAAATGAATCAAGAAATATATATCCAGTTGTAACAACAAACCGATTATACAAGTAAGGAGAAGCTAATTCAGTAGCAATTGTTTTATGTTTGCGGTCGCGAGTACAATATCTTCAAAGATTAGAAGTGTATAACTCAATGATTTCGTTTCGCGGGCGGAAACGGGCGCGCCTACGCACAGGTCAGAGCAGTGACCCCGCAGCTCACCTCGGCGCGAGCGCACGCGGCATGTCTACTGATCGCGGACCTCATTGTTCCACCTTCCAAGAGATCTTTGGAGCAGGTAACTGGAAGCCACTCATCTCAACAGGTTCATAGATTAAATGTACAGATAATAATTTAGCCGTAATGAATCAATTAAATAGATATCGAATCTAAGCTTTAAGTGTACATTTAATTAACGTGACAGACAGTCCTGCCTATTATTTAGGAGAAAAAGTTTTATTACATTATAAATCTTATTATTTGTACAACTTATAAATTTTATAAAGCTTTTTTGTATAAGCTCGGTGTATTTTTTTCAGCTCCGCTACTTAATACAGCACTAAACTCAATTATAGGGAATCTAAGCATATTATTGAATTGTATATTAACATTATTAAATTGTCACAAATATATGTTTTTTATATAAAAATATTTTCATGTCTCTACTTGTATAAATATATTTGTTTCATTAATACATTGCCAATAAAATCTAGTTGAGTGTCTATGTTACTAAATTAATATTAACAATCACTCGTAAATAATATATGCAAAAGTTTACTAAAGTAAGTACTGCAATAAACTTATTTATAATTTTGTTTTTATTCTGTAGTAAATAACAACATTATTTCTACAATTTTTAAAGTAGAGTAACTCTCCAAAAGAGCAATTCGTTTAAAAGCGATGCGTTAGGTTTCATTTCGGCTGCGGTCGCGGGAGTCATTATCGCGGTGACAGATTGCAGCAATAAATATAATTTTAACACGGTTAGATATAAAGAATTACACGCGAGTGTAATATGCGCGTCGGGCACAATTAGTAACGCAGGTGTAATTTGTGATAGTGATGGGCGTTCTGCCTTATTAGTTTGTAGTGTTTTTAATTATGAAAAATCATTTAAATGCTCTGTGCTGCCTAAGTTAACGACATGTGATATGGTTTTAAATTAATATAAAAACTTTTATAAATAGCGGATCTTAAGATGAATACAGGGCAATAGAATGTCAAGCACAATATTTCAGTAAAATTAACGCTGATAGATATTACGCTTTATGCATGTAACATGAAAGCTTTAACAAAATAGTATCTCTTTATCTTAAAATAGTACTAATAGAATTAAAACTTGCAATAAAATGCAACGATTTTAAGCAGACTAATCGCGTATGTTTTGGTATTCAAAAATAAATTTTAGAAAACGTTGCGTACACTTTACAGTAGTCCGTCGTTACAGGTAGACTGAAGTGACATTCGTCTGCCACTGCTTTTGAAATACGTGCTTGAAACGAGTTGATTATAGTTCTAAACAGGCCGAGATCTTTTAGTAGGTTATAGAGAGATTTCGGTGTTATCTCTCGCGCCTATATCTACCGCATATTAACTCTAAGACTATTCCTGGTCAGTCCGTTTGTAAGTTCGTAGTATTTCTTTACTTTAAAGTGATCATCTTTAGATATTTTTTTCCGCACAGAAATGAAAATTCTACCAGTATTACACGTTTTAGGCTTTTAGAGTAAAGGAAAATGTCCGAACTGGATGACAAGATACCAATATCCTCAGGGATTTTGTACTGTTTCTCATATGTATCCATCATGACAGTCCAATTCCAATTCAATGCCCTAAGTCCAGTTAGACGAGCCTTCCCTCATAAGCTCTATTAGTCGTTTGTTAGTAGTTATACTCTTGATAAGTCGTTTGTTAGTAGCTATTTTCTAGATTAGTCGTTTGTTAGTAGCTAGTAGCGCTCTTGCACCTGAAAGACTAACCGCTTCATGTATGATTGCCAATGTCTTATCATAGCGGCGCGAGTATTGACCGCTATCTAGCAGTACCATACACCCTCCCAACAAATATTTAACTACACTTATTGGCTCGCCACAGATACGAGTATAGCAATATTTGGTTGGTGTTACCCTATCTTACCAAATTGCTTTCATCTGGGAGAGTCAGTCGGAGCGCATTAAGGTAGTATTTTAACGGATTGGTCAATCATGAATTAAAGTGTGCAAATTTAAAGCTAATGGGATACAGTACTCCCCTATAGTTGGCCTCGTTTTGCATTTCTTAGCCCATATCGTACACTTTATATTTATCATCCTCGTCTTGCCGAATAAAATATTTTATAATGTCTATTCCTTGAAATTACGTATTCTATCCTAGCCCTACTCTACTCAATTGAGTTCCAATCATTAATTTCTTATGAAATTGAAATATTAGCATGTGAATCAATGTTTATTCAGGCCTTGATTCACTTTTTTCATAGGCATCGATAGGCCTTTCGTCGATTTATATGAAAACTAGCCAAGTCAAACCTTAGGCTGCAATATATTATCCTAAGTTATAAGAAGAGAGAATACTTTTAGTTGTTTCAAATTATTTTATATTGTTATTAATAAGTTTTTGGACTGGCCGTGGAACTTAGCACCTATTTAGAACTCCCATCTTTTTTCGATGAAATCAACAACCAAGGCGTATACCATAATATTGAACTTGGCTGTTGTTTATGTTTTGATGAGATTTTAACTTTCTAGGTCATGTGGAAGTGGGTAATAATTCTGATCTTCATATCAGTCAGTGATAAAAATTACGACTTTCGTACTTTAATTTCTAAATAACCATTTGAGATGTGTTAATGAAACTTGGAGTTCATATGTATTTCGCAAGTTTCAATATGTGAGCCAAATTTTATATGTGAAGTGAGATAGTTTTACAATGAAGAGAGGGTTAAAGTGGTTCCAAATGGCTCGTGTAAAATGCTCACAGGGTGCTGCTCGCCAGTTCTGTTACCCTTTTTTATTTGGCTTGGCACTCTATGCTCTAGATAACCAAAGCTATATTCTTTTTTGATGATTATTTTGAATTGAATGATTATTTACAGGTATATCTTAAAAATATGTATGTGATTTAAATTAAAAACATCAAAACTAAGGCTTAAAGCATATAGAACAATCTTCAGTATTTCTGTGATAAAGATAAAACTTTAGACGTTTTAAATATATTTAAGTCAAAAGACTCAAATCTCAAAGTAATATATTTTTAGCTTAAATTTATTCTGTATAAAGATTATATCTCTGTTTTGGTATGCTTTTTAATTATTTCGTATGTATAAATATTAAATCCTCTATATTTTCTAGGAATAGAAACAAAGAAGAATCTTGGATAATTTACGACGTCTACAACATAAATTCCATATCTGGAATACCTGTCAGATATTTACATCAAGAATTTTGAGGTTACCTGTTTTATTCATTATTATTACCACTTTCATATTTTATTCCAAGTTCACAAAAACAATACATTTAAACGGCCAAATAACTTTGTTGTGTAAATACTAGATAATGATGCTTATAACAATTATAATAATTAATTATTTTGTTTGTATCGATATATTTATTTATCCAAATACCAATATGATCATTAAAATATTTCACATTGTATTTAAATATGTTAGGTAGACAATCAATGGGTATGAGAACCGAGAATTTGTTTGTCGGCTCCGTAACCTCATAGAAGAACCACTTCATATAATTATGCCGAAATACTATTATTATTTTCATAGATTTATTGACGCTATGAACATATTTAAAGGTTCAAAATTATAAATGCCGTATTTGTATCTAAAACAGCAAACAATAGATGATGAACAGATAAGGAGAATAATAGTTTGATAATTATAATTATTATATATTTTTTTTTTAAATTTAACATACTTTTAACGTATCGGCTATTGATGATATTTATACACCTTGTAATTACTGAGAGAGATTAGCACTATTATTGCCTAACTTAATGATAATAGTAGTTATTAACTAATATTTTTAATTATTTTCAATAATACATTACACCTAGCAATAATGATACTGTCAGTGTGTGTCGTTGTTAAAATGAATTGTTTCAAGCTTATGTAATTTTGAGATATCTTACTGATAAAACTAAACGTGACTTAACTAACCTCTTACTTAACACGATGTGCGCGGCAACCGTTACATTTTTAATACAAAAGATGTTTGTAACTAATGTTAAAGTCATTTAGAGGTATCATTAATTCTAAATTATGCATCAGTAAAAATTAACATATAATGAATTGCTGTTGTACGATCTTGCTCAATCTTATTCATAAAATTCTTATAATAAACAAAACAATGGGATATCCAATGGGTACTAAAGCCAGTTCTTTTACTGTCATCAAAGTTTAAGAAAATTTACCTTTATAATTTCATTTTACATTACCTAACAGTCATATTATTCCATTTGTTTAAGTTCACATATATAAATTGCTTAATAATTAATTGCTTTAAATAAAAAATAGAAGACATTAAAATAGCGTTGAACATGTGTAATGAAAATTGATCATTAATTTGTGAGGCGTGTAAGATTCTAGTAGCGGGCAGTTATCGCATTACGTTCCGGCTATGTCGGCTGAACGGCCGCAGGTAACCGTTGTATGTGGTCACCGTCACTCGCCAGTACCGACACCCTACACTAATTAAATAACTAGTGACACGTGTCGGATTCGCGGCGTCTGTATTGCACTGCTTTCTCCCAGTGACACCCGAGTAGGACCTTACTGTAAAGAGAAAATATAATTGCGGTTACTGACGCCACTTATGGCGTAGGTATTTACAATTATACTATGATATTTTCTAAAGAGTATTTTTTTTTTTTATATAAAGTATATATCTCGAGAATTGATACTAGTACTAGAACACTAGCCTCGTCAGCATCACGGTTATACCTTTTGCCAAAATATGTCCAAAGAACCGTCAGAACGCAGATATGTTTCTTTCTTTTAGATATTGATATAATAATTTATTATAAAATATATACACTTAATTAGAATAATAAATCTTTGATCTCTTATATTAGCCTTTTTTTTGTGAACATAATTAATAATGTTTTTGATCTAATTCTGTTTTATTTGACCTCTAAACGAACGAACGGCCTTGCCTTTTAAATGCTTTGTATGCCTTGCCTGTTGTGATGATAGGTTCACCCCAATGATTTTTTAAATAAAAACAAACTTATATAAACAAAACTAATTAGTCTTTATTAAATAATGATCATAATAACGCTGAGATTCCTTGACTCCTTTTTGAATTAATAAAACCTCAGCTTGTCTCGAACCTATCTCGGGTTTTATTTCAAGAAAGCCTTAACCATTGTGGCCCAACCAATTGGTATTTCTTACAGGACCCTGTGTCTCCCAGCTACAATACACGAACCACCTCTCTTTTACTCTTTTTTTTATTTGTTCAGGATTTTTCCGGAAAAATGAAAAATAAAGAACTTATTAATTCTGTCTCGGTGTATCAATACGAAGAGGCTAAGTTATGAATAGAAACACCAGTAATATTAAAAAATACTCCCTTACTTATTTGCATTTTGTTCAAATTCGGAAACTTGCCCTTTATATTTGCAAAATAAAAAGAAATTATTCAGCAATAAAACGTAATAAATAGTGTAATTTAATCTATAACACATACGAGGAATAAAAGTGGAGCGAGACTACAATAAAAAATATATACCAATGCAAGAGATTAACGCCATCCGAAATTTCACCGCGGATTATTTTGGCTCCCACCGTAAGCATATACATCTATGCTGACGATTTCATTGACCTTGGTATCATTGGCTTTGGGAGTGGTCCTTGCAATCACTGCAAAACGCTAGCGCCAATAACATAGTGTATTAGAAACTACGACAGCTATCCCACTGAGGCAACTATCCGGGTTTATATAAACCCTATACAAAGAACACATAAATAAATCGTTATTCAAGAGTTATAAAAGAAGAAAATTAATTAAATCATATTTTGTCACTATGAAAATCTAAGATATCGCTTTTTTATTGTGTGGTAAATTGAACCTACGGCCATGGTCATAACATATTGTTCTACAGGTATTGCTCGGAAGATATTTTCTACTTTCGAGATATTGTGGAATAATGTGTATGAAATAAATGTAATGTTTACTTCATACACATTATATCACAATTTTAGTTATAATTTTAAGTACACTCAATAAATAACTTTTTTATTTTCTGGGTCACATTTTAAAAGTAGATGTTTGATCACGAGTACAAAAGCACTATGATATTTTAATGAGATAATTAACTGTGATTTTTGTAACGGTTTAGACAAACTACAATGGATATAGTCGATGTTGAGTTTTTGGAACGCGTTCGGTTAATAATGGGTGTTTACTCTGTTGTTAAGTTCAAAAGTAAATAGATGTCGATCACGGCTCTGTGTCTGAATTCCTTGAGTAACAATAATAGCTCACGCCGCCACAGACAATAACGAGGGCGAATATTTTTGAATAACTAAACAAATATTCTAATATCAAACTAAACCATCTGAAACTAACGAATACCTAACAAGAATGTGCCAGGTATATTCGACACACATTATTATGTACTATAGAAAAAATATTCTTATCCTTGTGTGCGACAATAGAGTCGAAGCGTTTGGCAAAAAAGGCGCAAGTTTGGGTATGAAACTCCTCAGTCTTATATGTCACATATACTCGTACAAGTGTTTCTTGGTACTTGGTTCTCACATTCATAGACATTGAAACTGTACATTAAAAAATCCTAACGATACAATACATTATAGCACTAGAAAGCGATCCATAATCATTAGAGCAAAGTGGCGTACAACTACTACTTTAAAAGTTATTACGAATATAAATATTAGAGTATGTATAAAATACAATAAATTATATTACGAGTAAATTGAATCCATGGAATGTTTATATTGTTTTTTTACGTATTAAATGTTAAATATTTAATACTCTTATTTCAATAATATATTTTTGATTTTTATGGTAAAATGTGAATTAACCTTTACAAGTCACTTTTATATAAAGTTTTATTTTAGATGCAATCAAAGGTTTTGTTTAAATCCATTTCCTATTAATCCTTTTGTAGTGATGGTTACAAGAGTTGATGCTAGAGCTTCCAGTTTTGGGCGCGAGCACGCACGCTAACTGCCTTCATGAATATTTAGACGTGCAATGCTTCATTAGTCACTTGTTCGTCGTAGGAAACGGGCGTGTCAAGATAATGTTTGTACTTGCCGTTTATTTTAATATCTTCTGCTCGATTTTTGTATGTTTGATATTATTATCATAAATAAGATCCCATTATTGCTTTATTATTATTGTATTAATAGGCAGAATAAATAAAAAATATGTTTAATTTTAAGTGTTGTATACACTATTTTCACTACTATCCGAATTTTTATTAGTGTAGATATTTATAAACTAAATATTAAATTAAGTATTGTGATATGTGCCTACGTTTTTCCATCTGTTCTTAAAAACGAAACCCTCACGCATCAACACCATTGTTCCAATAGCAAAATGAAAGTTAATTTATTTATATATGTTTAGTATTCGGCAATTAGATTAATTATATTCTTTATAATATAAATCCATATCAATACATATATACCTAATAAAAATGTAACTGATCGCTGTCTGTACATGCTTCCATGTATAGATACAAGTATATGAAAAAATATATTAGTTATCAATATAATGCAATATAATAATAAATCCAAAACAATGATTTTTCATTTTCTTTTTTGTTTGTTGTTTTCCATAATATTGAGTGTTTATTTCGTCTCAGTCGGTTCATAAATAAAAAAGTTACTTCGATTCATTCAAATTATTAAATTAAGCAAAGTTTGTGATTTAAGTGAGAACGCGGGCGTGTACAATATACCCTACATAGTTAAATAATACTATGAGTGCATTATTTTGATAGTAGCAAATGACTGTCTAATCATTTCTTCAATCTAAAAATCTTCTATTTCCGTAGTAAATTGGCTATTTACAATAGACTTAGAATTTTTGTAGGCACAATGTTCAATCGCTTACACTCCAAAAACTCACATCATATTTTATACTATGAATATTCTTTTTATAGTTAACGTAGAGAAAGACAAGGCGTGGTATATTGTTGTTGAACATGATGAGTTCTTGACGTTTACTTGTTACAAATGTGAAAGTAAGATATTTAAGCAACTGAGCGTGGTGCCGCTGACACCGACAGGCGCAGCGTGGGCGCGCGGCTCCCGAACGCCGCCCCGACTATATCGACTGCCGCCTGGTACTCCTCAATCGAATATTGTCAATTATATTTAAACGTTATGACATTAAATAGTGACTTTGGATATGACTAAAAAATACAAAAATGAGGATTTTTTTTAATCCCGTATAATAAAAATCGGTCCTATATGAGATATTTGTAAACAGCATTCAATATATTACAAGAAATAGGACGTTTTTAACATAATCTAGTATTAATGAACACATTGAATTAAATCATGTACCTACACATACTATAGGTATCAGTATTGTAAGCAGTTTGATTACTAAAAGGATCATGTAAAAATTTCAGCAGTGTTGTTTGACACAGATAAATGCTGAAAAAAATGTCAGGTAGTTTGCTAATATCTTATTTATTTTTTTAAAATATATTAAGACCATTTTAAGAACACCATTTCCTAAGACAGCAGGGTTAGATGAAGTATTATAATCACAGTACAATTTTGAAGAGACAAAAATGTTTGCTGAAATCGATAAATTCCCTGAAGGGAATAAACATTTGAAAAACCTTGTTGGCTTTACGAGTTTTGGGCTTTAGTTCACAAGGCCGAGGTGTAATGGTTCTGTAAGTTGGGCAGAAGCGGGAAACCGCCTGACCTGACCGCCTGAAACAGACGCCTATAAAATATTGGTTGTTTTATTGTTGGACTGTATATAAAATGTGTGCCTAGTGCTTATATTTCAATGAAGTTTCAAGGCACATTTGGAACACCTTGTCACTCAGACTACTACTGTTGACCCTGAAAGACCGAAAAGATAAGTACGACAGCTCTACGGTAAGGTTGTCCGATTAATGGTCCATGGAACCGTGCAGCTGGTTGAACTTATAGACTATCAGTTCAACGCTGTGACCTACAGAGAGGAACGGCTGTTTAAACATTTTTGTACGTTGGGACCACGTTAACTTGGTACCATTGTCAAAGAGACCCCAGACTTTTCAATATATCCATTAAGCGCGTCCTATGTGCGACACAGAATGGCAAATCCTGGTTCAGGAAAAACTATATGCAGCGAATCAATGGAATGGGAAACAATCATGTTACAGAATAAGATTGCTGAACGAGATCCCGATAATATTTGACTTCCAACTAGTTACTTCCACTATACAACTTTATTATATACTAGCGACCCGCTCGCGGCTTCACCTGTATGAACTATGCTACGAACTAGCTGTTTCGTATTTTCGACGGCCGTTTCATGGATATATTCATCCCAAGACCTTCAGGTATCTCTATATAACATTTTATCACCGTTTAGCCGTGATAACGTCACAGACACATAGAGTTACTTTAGCATTTATACTATTATATTATCTATTTGCAGTAAAAAAATCTTCATGGTAATTTCATTTAAAATCATTACAAGTTATATTTAAGTGACATTACTTTCAATAAAAATATGTTTTTTAGTATTGAAAACCATAAACAAAATATGATATACTTTCATCGAATTGAGAGAGTCGTAACGTTAAATAAAAACTGTGGATGTTCATCAGACACAAGGCTATAAAATAAGCCCTAAAATGTTAAACGACTCTTCAAAATTGGTAGTAAGAAGAAATTACAAAATAAAAGGATGAGATTACGGTACTTTGAATGATTTTTGAGAGTCTGTCTTAACCTATATATCACTTTATGGGTGAACGATTTTACAGCCGTCTCGCAGACAATTCGAACGACTAAGTGTGTAGAAAGTTTCTGAAATAATATGGCAGACATCAGTCAATGAATTAATATTAATACTCATTAAGTAAACTTTTCTGGTACGTAATTAAATATCGATAAATGTTTTTTAAAAAAGGCTCAATAAAGTAACATCGTTAATATATGTTAAAGAAACAAAGCTAAACACAGTTTGCATATGACACAAGATACAATTTCAAAAATATTTATATGGTAAATTGTTAAGAGGAACTACATGAGATTGAAGTTTGAAATAAATATTTTTTCCTCCAGGAACAATAACATATTTTGTGGGTCAATTGAAGTGGTGGTATCAGTGTACAAATCGGAGCAGGCCGTAACAAAGCGTGTCGCGCGGTGATCGACGCGTTGTCGTCGCTGCTCTATGACAAACTCAAGCTATGAGTGATTGTGTCCGTCCGTCGCACACTGGTTCTCTTTGTGCTCGAATAATCCGCTGAGTCGTGATCTAGAGGCTAACGGTGTAGGTCTGCCAGCCTATTGAGAACGCTCTCGGTAATAGGAACAATTTTTCAAGCTTTCACATAAGTTAATACTTGTTAAGCCAAAAATCCAAATAATGATGTACAGTTTGTGAACTACATGTTCAATTTTGTATTCCTTAAAAGCATGGCTAGAGCACTGCAGACGATTTTTCATACGTCGTAGTATAAAATGTAAACACAAAAAGCGTAGTAGTCGTAATATCATTAGAAAATATCAAGGTGAATGTTATAGTTACAGATTCAAATATCACTCAAGAGAATATTTTTAGTAATTATGTAAATATTTCTCTAAACAAATTGTGACATTGGCTCAAATTATTTAACACTATTTTTTTAAGCATTTAGCAGAAAGGCAAGAACAGAGCTACGATATAACTACTGCCTACTGCCCAAAATATTACTACGAATGAGGTGCAATGATATGAAAAAAAAACGATGTATTTAAATAAGTATGAGATATTAAAATATAATTACGAATTCTTACTTTTACAACTGTACCCATAGGGGTATTACATAGGCATAGGCCTAAATCAAAATATTTAATAAAAACAAATGATTACGGTACGAAAACTAACTGCTATACCATGTTTAGAGTTTCAGTTACTTTAATGTTCTAATTTGTCAAAATAGAGTCATTACAGAACTTAGATAATTTTAAATCTGGATAGTGCGTGTCTCTACCGCCCCAATTATAACAAGAGACAGCAAGTTTTAGTTTTTAAAGTTTTACGAGAAACTGCGTTTCTCCTAATACCTAAAACCTAATAGAACCTAATGTTCCTTATTAGAGTTTTCTTCTGTAATAATAATTAAGTACATACAGGTAAAATAATAAGCCTTTATATTTTTTTTATTTTGTTAGTAGCACGCGTGATTTTTCACACTGAGGTTAACACAATTTGAGTCAAAATCTCAGGTCTCACCTGCATACAACCAGCCACCTGTTAACTGCAACTTGGCTATACAAAAAAAGTAAAGAAGCGAGCGCCAGCCAATGCAAAAAACAAGAATCCAAGACGACACGTTTGGAAAATAAAAAAGCGTTCGCCCACCAGATGGTCGCCTCGACGCGCCGAGAAACTTGCTTCGAGCAGGTTGTGACTTACCACACATACTCATTTGCACTCATGAATATGAGTAAATTAAATAGCGAGTTAATTCAAATGTATTATTAAAATAAATATAAAAACAAATATATTAACTATTTGATATGGATCTTCTACATGGTACTTATAATGTTTGTTGATAATTTATAGTAATTTTTACATTATAAACTATAGTTCCTTGAATTTGGTTTAGCTTATAAAAATATTATGTATGACATTGCACATACTAAAGTAATTATTCTATTATTATAAAGACCAATCAGGAATTTTATAAAGACCAAACAATATGGACTGCGTTTTTAATGAACTACTTTTTTTACTACACATAATGAAAACGATCTATCCGGCTCATTTAGGAGAGTTAGCAGAAATTAATTGGCCATATGTTTTCTTTACATTGTCATTAAAATAATCTTTCAAAAGATATGACCCCATATGGTGAATTTTTTTTTTCTTTTGCAAAAACAGCTTAGGAATATAGAGCCAACAAAACAATCCAATAACAAGTATGAAAAAACGGACGTGCCAACCTGTTTTAAATTTAAATAATGTGTCAAGTCATCTCATCACTGTAGTTCCTGTTCGTTATTTCGTTTTTGAATTATGGGTTGAAGACTGAAAACAATTAGTAGTCAAATTTATACGATAGTAATTTATGTAATCAAAAGGTTCTTTATATGTTTTGTATCTGTATAACTTGTCTTATATCATATTTGAATTAAAGTTCTTTAGCTAATATATTTTATTCGTTGGTAACACTAATCTAATCTAGTAGTTTATGACTGTATTAATACCTGGTCTGAACCTGTAAGTTAATTAGCTAGTATTTGTAAGCTAATATTTATACATAAATATTTATTAGTTGTAAGCATAGGCGTTAGATTGCTCATAGAATGGAGTAACCTATTGTAAATTTCTTTGCTTGCTGCGTAAAACACGAGGGTTGCGTGAACAGTAGTAACAATTTGCGTATTTCAGACAAGGCTTTTAGTTTTAGTTTATTTTTAATTATTACAACATGATATTATTATACCTATATAATCGAATGAAAATATCAGTGAGACAAAACAAAGCACGTCGTTGAGTTCCACTATTCAACACGAAATGTCTCAGATTGGGGCGGAAAGTGGAGAATTGGAGTCTTTACTACTACTACTAGGTTCTCTCTGCCTACCCTGCTATACTGGAAAACTCCACTTTCGTAGAGCTCTGATGGTTTGTTTAATTTCAACATAAGACTATTTTTGTCTCTAATAGGAAGAAAACTCCGCCGAATGCGCTAGCCCAAGAAAATCTTCATTGTTCTTTTTTAATTAGCTTGTAACATTGAAAGACAATTAAGATTTTCCCTATTTTGACGTCATCATACATCATCGATATTTCAATATAAACTGTAATCGAATATTTGTTTTATCCCTAAACTATTTACATTTTTACAATATAATAACAGCTATATATTAAATTTAATATATCAGTACACTTTGAAACAATTAATTGTTTAAGTACTAGGTGGGAAATTGGTCCGCCTCCGCGATTATTTCCCAGCTTACTAATGCTCGTGTAACTTATGGCCAATGATAGCAGCCGTCTCATGTCGCTCATTAATGGATAGTTTCCATTACTAATCGACTTCAAACAGCATTTCACTTCGTAATTTAAACTGTAATTATCACATTTAGTAATATATATAGATATAAGTAAATAATAATTAATCTTTAACATTTTAAAATAAAACAGTTACATATAACTCTAATATCATTTTAACTAGTTAGCCCAATAGTAATATTCATTTTTATAACATTATTTCTATTTCCGCATATCAGGGTAGACAGAGAGAATCTGGTGTCATGACACTCCATTCTCCCCTATAATATGATATTTTTGTCTGATTTTTATTCGGGTATCTAATCCTTAATAAAGCAAATCCCTTACATATCTTAAATCTACACATATAATATAAATGTAACTGATCGCTGTAAAACACATGTACATAAAAGATTATAGGAGAAAAAATATAATGCCCCCAGCATAATCAATGTAATAGAAACCAAAACAATGTTTTTATATTTCCTTTTTTGTTTGTCTGTGTGTTTGTGCACGCTAATATGAGAAACTGCCTAATCGATATTAATGCAATTTTGACTTGAAAATACAATATTTTGGTAAACTTCCCTTAACTTTTAGTGTTTACTTTATTTCAATCGGTTCATAAATAAAAAAGTTACTATCATTTAAATTATAAATTTAAGCAATTTTTTAAGATTTCAGTGGGAACGCGGGCGGTTGGTTGGTAAAACTAAATAGTTATGTAGTTTACGCATTCGAATATGCGAACGGGTCGCTGGTATGAAATGTGTCTAAAGAATTATATAAAGTATGATGAATATGTATAAATATATAGATAAATTAAAGAAATTTGGCTGGTAAGTTAATTAAATTTTTTACTTACAAAAATAAAAACATGCTCTTAGTAAAGTTTTATTATTTTAAGTTACAGAAAGACATCTGAAATTTTTCTTGGTTCACTTAGAATAAGTTGGGCTGACTGTATTGTTGATTAATTAGAAATGTTATAAAAAATCGGATTCCATCTTATAATGATCCTTAAGGGTCGAAAATGAAACGCAGAGTAGTTACCTAGTACTAATAAACTACTTTGTAAACCTGCCCTGAAATGATGAGGGAGATGTGTAAACAGGATAAAAAAGAATTTATCAAATTAATATTATTTATTATCATAAATTATAGATGTTTATTTATGTTATGGTTTATAACAATCTTTGTAGTAAAAAATCACAATTTTATTATACTGGTCAGTGTTACGAAACAGGTGGACAGAAGAAGCTGTTTGCAGTTAGCAAGCTTACCTGCACGCTTGCACGAGTGTCGTGTGCGCACCTGTGCCCGCATGCTGGATGTCTTAACTCTAAATGGTGACACATTGAAATGTGTTACGTACCTCTATTGTTGAAATATGTATAGTGATTGACATAAGTTTTATAAAAATAAACGAAACTGCTTATATTACAGCTGTATATAGTACATACATACATATGGGCGATGTATCTCCTAAGCTTTAAGAATCATATCGTAGACTACCCAGAGAGAGAGATTAAAGAATTTATTAATCACTACTAAAGGATATTCTTATACATTATTTTATTTTTCTTTTATGCTCTGTTTGCTGTTGTATTTTTTTAAATATACTATTTAAAAAAGAATAAACAGGAATATAGCAAATATTAAGTATTCGTAACAATTATAAATTGATTTCGAAAAGAACACCTGATATAAAATCTTAATATACCAGCGAAACTATAAGAAATTTATAAATGTCGTATTAGTTTAGTATCGTGGGAACTTTTCGTTGACAAATGAAAATTAAACATTGCGTCCATCGTGATGTAATGGGACAGCGTCTGACGTTGGTTGTGGGTTCGGTTCCCACTCGACGAAATAGTTGTAACTATCTAATCTATCTATCTATCTAAACCCTTAAATTAAATGCCGGCATTCAGTACAAAATGTCTCAAATTTCGCTGGAAAACGGAGAAAAGAGTGTCACTAGGTCGACCTCTGATGTGGAACCTCTTACATATAAAGTTCTAGCACACTGGCCGTCTAGTCGGTATGTTCACATTCGACGACGGCGGAATTTGGCTATGATAGTTATAAATTATTTTGTACATTTGGTAGTTTTTTTTTAATAAAATTTCAGTGAACAGGACCAATAATATATAATAAAGTACCTATATTATACATAAAAGTGTATATTAAAGTTACAAAATGATTCTTATATCGTACAAAATCAAAAGTAAAATCAACTTACGTATGTATATGATAAAATAATAAATGATCCTACTTCGACTCTTCAACACTTAAATCGTTAAGAGCACTTCACATAATACTGCGCACGCGCTATTGACATGCACTTAGGTATTATTAATACATTGCAGTTGGAATATTTTTTTCGGTGAACACTCAAACATTCAGATAATTCATTGAAATTTCTTTTAATTACATACTTTTGTTCATTAAAATATTTATTATTTGTCGAATTATAGGTGATGATAATAACTAATGATGTTAAAAAGAGTGAAAAAGAGTAAAGAATTGTACTGTTTACCTAGTTAAGGTAGATGCCGCGACTGCAGTCTCTACAGGTTGTTATCATATTAACTGCTATATTCATAACGTCCGTGTCGAAAGCCTGGTCCCGACCAAAACGACGCAAGCCAAGATTGAAACTTGAACTTATAATATGATTGATTACAATGTAATGGACACTGACACACGGATGGGATTCACTCAAAATACCGATGCGACAATGTAGTGGTATTTACGATACCAGTTTATAGAACTCTGCGCGATGTACCTTACGTGGTATGTAAAAATACGAAATAAATCTAATTGTACGTATCGATGTTATTATTATTTTTTTTAATTAGAAACGTTTCCTTGATTTATGATAAATTAAGTTGTATTAGGCATGGAAAAATTTAAGTAACTGTGGTCGCTACAAAAATAAATTACTGCCGAATATTGTATGTATCTTCCACAATATTACCAATTACCAAAATTTCACGCTCTTATCGACTCATAACGGTGATGTAATGAGTTTTAAACAGCTTTTTGCATTGCCAAGATCTTAAAATCTTTACATACGAGCAAGATCGTAATCTAAAGATTGAAGATGTACGAAAGATTTTTCCGTACAAAATGATTTATATTCATGCTGTAGTGAGCATCTCGATAAAGAATTCGGTAAAGCATCGCTTTAAAATAATTTATCGAATGTTCGATTTTCCCTTGTGAAATGCCACCATAATTACAATAAAAGGGTTGCGAATTTTGATGAGGTTAATGTGTTGTCGTGGCGCAGTATATTATTAAGAATAATAACGGGTGATAAAGCTGTAAATTGCGAGTGCGTGAGGTCGAAGCACTCGGACAAGCGAGGCGGGCCAGGACGTGCGGGCGTAGCGGACCGCGGCTACCGGGAGCTGCAAGCTCACCGTCAATTGATTGATTATGTAACCATCAAATTAGTTAAAAGCTGCTTTTAATGCACTTATTAGGTAACACTAACTAAAATAAGTGTATAAGCTTTACTGAATAGACTTTAGTTATATGATGATGATGATATATAACGTAAAGAAAAAAACAATTTCAATGTTTCATGTTAGAAAAACGCGTCAGTTGAGGCTAAAGCAGTGGGAAAGGTAACATCTAATGCAACATATTAGAGCATGTATGAGCAATGTAACGGCGCGTGACGTCCACCTGTCGTGTGCGAGGCGCGTGCTGCCAACTGCCAACCGCCCGCACGCTCAACCGTGGCCGGCACTTGCAGCGCGCACCGACCGTACAGCACACCAACACCTGACACGGCATGACTTTCATAGTGACCCGTTCTTATGACAACCATTGCAAAACGGAAACAAACTTTATAAAAAAAAACCTTGATCCTGTAACATGTATTTGCGTGATATCGTGAGATAATTTCATGTTTAGAAATGAATTTATATCTTTTATAAGAATAACAAAGATTTTTTTTATATTAAATACATATATATTTTAAAGAAATATTATTTTCTCCATATCCTATTTCTTGAACGTTTAATATTAAAACACCAACTGAAATTGTAGCATGTACCTGTTGTTGTAATAATAGCCACTCTAGTATCGCAAACATGTTTGCAAAATAGTGACTAATGAAAACAGAATATATCGTTTGCAAACTGTACATTTTCTCTTACATTCGAAACTATTAATTTTGTATTTGAAAGATTTCACTTTGCCTATCTTTGTTTCGTTTTACAATATACTTTTAAACAATGTTGACACGTTTCTTGTTTAGTTTAGATGTCTTATTTTTTCCCTTTTTAATATATAAAAATATTATGAACAATTATGTGCCCGCTGGGTGGCCACGATGAACAAATACTAGATCGCCTACGCGACGAACAGGCAAAGGTTATCAGAGCCCGCACGAGATTACGCAAGTCATTCTAGTACGGAACTACAATAGGGTTAATGTTAAAGCGCGGTATCAATTATATAAGTGAAACATGAAAATCTTATAATAAAATGGCACGTGTCAAGAAAGCCTGTAGACGCGTGCGCAGTCCGATAGTGACCATGCGCCATGCTCCGTTGCTCCACACCCTCTACCCCTATCGCCGTGACATTACCACTTTTTATTACACTCGTACTAACATTCTTCAAACTGCCATGTGTTCGACAGTTGGACTTAGAAGATAAGGCTAATTTTATAAATTACGTATATGCCTATTATATACAAATTTACGTAAGTAATTAAAACAAGGTTACACAACTACTACTATTTTATGTATTGTTATTAACATTGAGATCTACATTGCTCTTTATATGATCGATTTTTTTTTTAAACGGACAATATTTTACCTTTCCTGAGTTTCCTAAAAATGTGTAGGTAACAAATACCGTTAACATACAGATATTAAGTACAACTTGTAGAAATGTGGTAAAAACTGATATCGGTGCTCTGCTCGGCGGCAGCTTGTCGGCCGCCAAGGCGACAGACAATGCTATATTTTATTTATAATTACTGATGACGATGGCCCGACCCGGACCTGTCGCGATTTCACCTGTTATAATAGCAATTTTATTCATTATTATGTCTTTTATTAAGTTGCTTGTTACAGATTTTTACTAAGGGGAGATTTTAACGAATGGCATTTAATGATGAGAGTTTATCATCGTGCTGATTTCTCCATCATAAACCCGCACATGTAGCGATTGCATCTTTAGTTATTGGTAGTGATTTTATGTTTTCCAGATACACAATATGAAATGAAAGTAAAACGGAATTCTGCAATAATGTTTAACTTTCTATAATAATGGATTTCTCCACTTGAGCATTAATGTTTTTGGAGCGATATTACATTTGCGATTGATAAATATTTTATTTACAAAATAAAATTAAATTTTATTCACAAACCTTATTGCACATCGGATTATAAATGTATACATATATAAGTATAAAAAGTGGTATAATATATATATATATATATATATATATATAAAGTGGTAATGTCACAGCGATATATACATAAAGATAATTAGGAATTGTAATATACATATTTGCATTAATAAAAGTATAAATTAAATTTTGTGAAATTATTTTCGCACATGAGGTCTATACCTCGGTCGGAGGTGAGGGTCGGGCGCCTACGCGCGGTACCGTTACACACCGGTTAATTTTTATACCGACAGGATTATTGTATTAACGCCCGCGTACGTGGAGAGCCCTCTCGACGGACTGTCATCGAATCTGTGCAATTTAACTTAAACATTTATGTATATTATTTGAGTTTTAAAAGTAGTAATTAAGATACTGTTACATCAATGGTAATTTTCTAAACACTTTATACCATATAAAAAAGTTTTGTCTGTAGGTTTGTTTTCTTTTTGTAAATCAACTAGCAACAATGATGTAGTCTCTTCGTTACGTCTCATACTGAGATGGGCTGTTTATGTTCTCTTGTGTACTTTAACGAACTCGTAACAAAGCTTTCATAAACAATCGGTATTATAACTTACCACATTTTGTATTCCATTTATTTAATTAAATGTGCTAAAGAAGGAATACAATACAAAATAAAAATAGAAATAAATTTATATAACCTAAATATTGGATATTATTTTATCTATATTTATCAAATCGCGTAAATATTAGTCGACACTACAAGAGTATTTTAATCGATATGTAGACGTTGATGTCTTTTGTACGGAAAGGATTTAAAAACTTGTTTGTAAAATTATATATAAAATCTGAATATGAATAATAGTAACTGCAGTTTGATACCATTGCAAGAATATTTTTTTGTAATTTGCGCAAATTACATGCCCATCTAATTTTAAACAAATATGATTTACGAATTTTTTTTCAATAAATACACGATCAATGCGTATAAATTACCAGCACCGAACAAGGTTTGGAGCTTGTAGCCTATCAGACTATAATTTGAATAATCGAAAAATTTTAAATGATAATATATATGTATTTAAGTTATAATCATATTGTTAACACTCGTATTGCAAATCAAAAACAGAACGTTATCTTAAGAAGGTAATAGAAAAGGTATATGAGTCTAAAACAAGGCTTTGTTTTATTGGCTTTGACACGCAACGTCGCAAAAATAGGTTCGGATATTGTGTTAAATTGTCCCTGATTTGTAATCCTGGTACATACGGGAGAACGCATAATATATAGTATAACGCTATAATCAAAAAAATATATATTCTTTTCTACCATCATAAAGTTATAGGAGGCCATCGTGACACAGTGGCACAGCGTCGGATTCTAAGCGCGTTTGGTTGGGGGTTCAATTCCTACTCTGAGAAATGATTATATTTAAAAAAAAAATGCTCCATTCTAGAATGTAAGACAAAGCGCGGCGGTGAGTTTCACCACTCAACACGCCACGTCTCAATCTTTCGGGCGGAAAAAGGAGAACGGAGCGTCTTAACACTAGGACCTCTGCCGCAGCAGGATGCTATGTAAGAAAATCGTAAAGCTGTATACTAACGGCAATAGAGGTCATAGTTCATTGACGCTTCTCAGGATATATTAATAATTAAATTGAACGAAGAAATATAAATGCCCATTTCAGTGGCACACTTTCACAAAAAAATATATATATTTCAGTAGTATAGTGTGTTTATCAAGAAAACAAATATTAAAAATATTAACATATGGAATCAATATGATACTCATTATCTATCTATACAATATTAAAATGTTGAAAAAGTATGTCTGTATATTTAATATATTTACAAGAAATAAGTAAAAAAAAGTTCATCGTAATGGGCATTTTGCATTACCTACATAACAGTTAAAAATCGGTATAATCTAATGTAGAACCATAAGAAACATCTACATGCTGCATTAGTAAAAGTTGCCAGTCGAGGGAATGGTTATATTTCTATTGTGTTCTTTTTTTCTCATCGAAGATGGGCGTAGAGTTTCGGTATTCTATTTCGAAAAAGGAGAGTCACTTGGTTTTTTGACTGCCAAGAAAAGTGTTCAGCTGAAAAGAAAATTACAATCGTTTGGAACTGATGTCTGTTTTGTTGAGTCTTAGCGACAAGAAATTTACCAACTTTAAGGAAATTAATTCCTTTTTGTGGGTTCAAATTTCAATGTACCTTTTTGTCCGTGGTCACGGGTAGTCTAGCTTTGACCACGGACTACGGTAATGTGAAAATATCGCGAATACCAACGATCTTTGAATGTATGCATGCTGAACATTGAAGAACTGGATATTGGCAAGTGGAAGTAGTATTTTATAAAGTCATAAAATCTGCTCAAGAAAAGTATTCATTAATTGCCTATGATTAAGACAGTACATTTTATATTATCCATTAATTAAAAATATTTAGAAACTGGAAAAGGACTAGAGAGAGAAGAATCTGATCTTGTATTGCCGCAGTTCCAAATTCAATTTATGATTTTTAAAATTGAAATAGTATTTAAAACATCTAATTGGTTTCAGGAAATAAAAATCTTTCTCTCAGAAGCGCAAAGCGGTTAAGGTAGACTGACAACGAGTAATTGATGCGCATTTCTCCGCAGCGAGTTAAGACATCTCCCTTTTCATACTCCGGCTCACATTTGGCCGAGTTTAAGTTGGCCGTGACCACAGCGTATAATAAGGGCTAGATCCGCCCCTGTACCTATTGTTAATATTATCGACTCATTACTTAAAATTATTACCATAATTCGTTGGTCGTTCCTGTAAGAGTTTACGTATGTAGGCAATTTGCGTACAATTTAATATTACTCCCTTCAGGTTTTGATTAGCATATAAAAAAAATAACAAATTTTATTTTTATTTAAATTCTGGAAACTTATACGAAATGACAGAAACACCTACAGTTATTATTGAAACGTAGGATCGAGCTTTGGGTTATAAAGTAGTAGAATCCATTTAGACGAATCTGTAAAGGTTCGCTACCAGAGAATAATCTTTTGAAAGGCGTTGAAGCGCGTCGCGTCTCGCCCACGCGCGCCCTGCACCATACTTCACGATCTTGCCTGTAGTTATTGGCACAAGATCCCGCGATTTATCGAGTCGACTAGTATCATGGTTTTCTTAAAGTTTTCTTTACTTTTAATGTACTATTTTCCATAGTGCCACTATGAATTTAATTTTCATTATATTCGATAACTAAAGTCTATTTATACTATCCACTATTTCAATTATGCTTAACTATTTCTTTTGGATTGTTATTATCATATGAATAGCTATGTAATAATCTTGTATTCGTTTAAAGTCTAAAGAATTGGTAAAATGACGTTACTTCAGAACGCATTAATGTTTTTTTAAGTGACAAATATTTTAAGAATTGTAAATATATGTACGTATAAACAATTTTTATTGTCTATTTAAATGCACATAATATGTATGTGAGAGAGGTTACAAGTGTGAAAGGATTATAAATTATAATATTGTCATATCAAAAGTGGGTTACATAATTTATTGAAAGGTGCGCATTGAAATCACATTTATTTCAGCGCACGCGCCGACGTGCCACGTTACAAATCATGCTTATCGTCTCAGCCCGACTTAGTCCATTGCCGCTGCTAGTTCTAAATCTATAAGGATTGAAGGTTCACCAACTCATGGATACATCTTCAATCATAAATACTAATGATATTATATACTACATGGTACCACGTATTAAGTTGTTATAATAATATCTAGAAGATAATTTTCAATATTTATGTGCAATTTTTTTATATTAAATTTGTTAACAATAAAAAAATATGAAATAAAACAATTGTTAAAGTGTTTTATATGTTCGATATTTGTGTTTACCCGTTTACCCAAGAACATAGATATCAAAGATTTTGCATATCGGTATATATAAAAAGATCATATTTCCGCAAATATATATGTGCAATGAAGAATATACTTTCATAATACGAACCAATCACCTCTAATAATATTTTCAATATATATAATTCTGATAAGATTTATATATGTGATTTCAAACTGGTAGTTTTATCGGTGGCCAATCTCGACTTAGATAATCACGATTCAAATAAGGACAGAATTAATTAATTAGAATGTGTCTGGTGGGACGCCGCGCGCGGACGCAGCGCACGCGTCGCGCCGACGGCGATGCTTTCTGCAGACCAATCACTGGGAATCACAGCGCTCACGAACGCACGTGCGCATTCTTTAACAACGCATGCACTAGCTCTTTCTAATTGGTAGTTGTGTAGGTTGATGTGGGTATTTGACTACTAGCGTTGATGTACACAAACACGACTCTAATCTTAATACAGACTATCGGTGCTTGCCGTGTGTTTTAATAATAAAGTAATGGGACATATAAAAAAAATAAAAGCAGACTAAATTTAAATAAAATGACATACAGTGAAAACGAGTATCGATAGTATTAAGAAACTTAGCGCACGTTTCTTGACGGGGTTAAAGGCTAACAACGATTTGATTGTTATCTTATTAGATCACTTTCTTATTAGTAAATTACATTAAAGTATTCGCTGATATATTATCATTAGTCGTTAATGACATAAATCATGTTTTTTTTATATTAAAATAATAGAAATTAAACGTTTTATTGATTTTTATTGTTGTATTAATTAATATTTTTTCCAATTTTATATAATGCATGTCGCATTCTCTTTGGTTTTTGACTTTGCCTATTGATTATAGGCAATTTCAAAAACATACATCTCACCTATTAATAAATGTTTTCTCAGGATGAAATAGAATCCATAATAATCGTGTGGGTGTGTGTGTAAGGAACTTTTCTACTGCGCCACAATGACTTCTTACCGATCTTCGTCACTATGTGTACATACGTGTTGTGGAATAAACCGAATTACAAGTAAATTTTCATCTAGGGATATTGAAATATTAAATCGTATAAAGGTGCATTTTTTTATATATGTATAAAAATATTTTAACGACATATTCTTTTTATTCAGTGTTGATATAATTAAATGAATTCATGTATAATTGCGATATCTCAGTATCGATCGATATATTTTGTTTTAATTTGTTTTTGTATATGGCCAAAAGGTATAGTATTTTGGAAAGAGAAAGTCCGCTAGAACTTCTATATTATTTAGCTACAGATTTTGTTTGCAAATTATATAATAGAAAATTTTTTATAAATATGGGAATGGAGCAAAAAAATAAAATTTCATAAGTGTAAAACATACACTTACCGAAAGGTCCGGGCTATATGTGCAAAGTGAACGAAAATATATATAAATTTAGATATTGATATGTATATATTTTTGCTATGAAATAAAATACAGTAAAAATTATTTTAAATAATTTATTTTTCTGCTTACATAGGTAACAGAAAGGAACGAAATAAAAAAAAACATACTTTTACAGCCTCACGAATAGTTTGTGTTTATAAATGGTACTAAATAATAGACTCCTAGCATATACATTATAATATTTTTTTAAGAATATATTAATCGTCTATAATTAAGGCACTTTGTACATGGCTTAGGATATGAATATTTGCATATATGTATATGTAAGTGTATGACACTCGACAAATGCCATATGACTAGCGATGCCGCAACAAGGCGACTAACGTATCTACGAACTTGCTTATTTTACTTATATCTAAGTTGTTTATTCAATGACGCACGTAACAACTACAAAAATGTTTCATTCTAATTCTAACTTATAATTTTACACAAATAATTTAACTTTAAATAAATTTATATTATTTTTTTACATTAGTGAGTGTTAGTAATCAATCTTAATCAAGAGCATTCGAGATCAAGGGTTCTGTTAGCTCAGTCTTTCAGTAAGCATGAACTGTCGCAGGTGGCGGAAGTTGTTGGTGGGTGTGTGTTGATGATAGAGCTTCCGGGTGATATTCATATGGGGACGTTCCAGGAGCACCACAGCCCCCCTCTAAGTGTTTACTTAACAATGACATGCGAGAAAATGTTTTACCGCAACTCGTGCAAGAATATTTCTTCACATCAGAATGCGTTTGTAAATGAGCCCGTAAGTTTGACCTATCAGCGAAAGCGCGACGACAATGATGGCACGAGAAAGGCTTTTCTCCAGTATGAGTACGAATATGTCCTTGCAGTAGCCATGGCCGTGAGAAAGCTTTGCCACATAAATGACATTTACAAGGTAAGGTGTGAGTTCTAATGTGCATCTTAAGGGCCCCAAGTGATGTATAAACTTTTGCACAATACTTGCAACTAAAAGATTTTCTTGCAAGACTTCCTTCTGCGGCTGCACAGTGATATTGTTGATGTTTAGAGAGTCCGGAGTATGTGGAATATGATTTTGCACAGTCTGGGCATTGGTATCGAGGGCGGCGGGGAGCTGATACAGATACACCTGAGTCAGACGAGACTGAGCTCGGTGAGCGTAAATCTTCTGGACACGGAGGCGGCGAGCACGAGGATGGCGGCGATGCTGGCGAGTAATGAGTATAAAGTTGGGGATGTCCCGGTGAGGTTAACGCAGGCGCAGCTGGGTATAGTTCCTCCAATGGGTACGCTGGATACAGGCTTGGTAGGTAGGCGTATTGAGGTGTTGGTCGAGCGACTTCTGTAGGCACCGGTTCTAGTCGTGCTCGGCACGCAGCTAAGTAATCCAATTGTTGCTGTGGCCATTCTGTTGGTTCAATTTTAATAGCTGCGGCGGAAAGTGGAGAAGTAGCCTTGCTAGGGTAGTTACCAGTTTTAGATAAATCTTCAGGCTTCGTACTTAGATTTTCTGGTTCATCATTTTCAGTGTCACCTAATAAGCAAAAAATATATTATAAGCAATTTTTAATTTTCTCTTTTGTCATTATAATTATTTAATAAACTCTGTATGTAGTGTACACACTAAAATACTTAACTATTTTCATAATAGTCAACGAATGAAAAAGATAGATAGATTAGACTATTATACATATACTAACAGAACACTGAACAATGGTTTTGAAATTTATTTTCTTTTTGTTATAATGAATAATATATTAATAATTGATATATTATAGACTAATCAATGTTACTTACAGTGATAATCGTAATAAAGCCGTGTAGCCATGTGGGCGGGGTGAGGCGGCGTAGTAGGCGGCGTCGCTGGACGCTCCTCCCGTACCAACACCGGCCGCTTCTTCAGCGGACAGTGCGCATATTTCTTCGTTAACAACGCGCGGGCGGCTTGAGAATCTTCCACAAGCATCTTCCACTTTTTTGCACAAACACTTCAAACGTAAAGTATTATTAATCCGTTAATAGTTTTTTCACAAGTTCACTAATATATCAAAACAATCCATAAATCACAATGCATCGAGACAATAACAAGACGTGATGACGCTTTCGTGTTCGGAGCGCGAATGACGTACACATGCACTCGTCGACGTCTGGAACTGGAAGTGGTGCGGTGAGGGAAGACAGCCGCTTATATGCGCTCCCCGTCAACGACGGCCAGGTGGCGGCGGGTAGGCCGCGCACGTGCGTCGTACCCAATCGGTGGAGGGCGCGGGGCCCGGCCAATAGGCGCGGAGCGGGGCGGCGGCGGCACCTGCGCCTCCGCACCCGGCCGCATCGCTTTTAGTGCGATATGCTCAGCTTCAGCACCGTTCCGGTTGGAACTTTCGTCTTAGCCAGCGATCTAATTTTTTGCGCAACTTTTGGGGTTAAGCACCTTTGAACTGAGCTATACGTCTTTGTGAAACGGTCCCGTCCGCATAATAATAATTGAGAACCAAACCGTCTCGTCGCTATTATTATTTGAGTCCAAACTAGTTTCGTTTATCGTTTACCTACGCCATATATGCACTGTTAAAATATTTTACGTATAAAATGTAGGTAACTATTCATGTTAAAAGTTGTTTAAACTCGTTCTATAGATCATTTGACCTAGTTCACCAAAAAGGTATGTTAAATGAGATCGTCGTGACACGTAATCTTATACCTACTATGATAATTAATAAGTGTTGCTATGAAACAATAGCACAGGTAAAAAATTATATTTGAATCATCTGTAAAGGTTTTGAAGTCATCATTATAAAAGAAATGTTATAAAAAGTTTTCGTACATATTACAAATCCTACATGAACGACGCATTTAAATATTTTAAAACTTAGTTTTATATAATATGAAGCATAAAAAAAAACATTACCAATTATTTTATTTAACCAAATTTAAATATATTTAGTTATCTATAGCTATAGCTATATGCTTACTTACATTGTCCAACGTCTATATAGATGTTGACCAAGGGTACTACTACATAAAGCACTACTCTAGGCCCTATATTATTAAAGAACTGAATAGGCATAGGTATATACTTAATACATCAGCTACAGCTTTATAAATACCTACTATTGTATGTTCAATTACGAAATTGTTTCGGATAGATGGCGAATTTTTCAATTAGCATATTTAACATTTATTTTATTGTAGTTGCATATACCACATGGGAATTAGACAAGATTCTTTAATGTTTATTGTTTACTTAATATAAGACGAGGAGCTAATATTTTATCACCAATATTTGTAAGTTTATCTTATGCTTACAGTAAGTGTAATCTTCAAGTTAGTACAAAGAATAAGAATACCTAACCTAATATTCTGTATAAGTACATCCATTTATGGTTTTCTAACCGGTGGAGCTGAAAACCTGTTTTATACATTTCCTGGTACTAGTAACAAATCAAATAGGGTCTTACACAACCCCTTCAAACACGGAAATGTAACGTCCATAAGTTCTTTGTTATAGTGTCTCAACCAGTGTTGATTCCCACAGTTATACCTACTACGGTTTCCCAGGAACCATCTTTAAGTGTTCTTACAGTATCAAACATTGTGTATAACAGTAATGAACACTTCGTAGGTCATAGAAATATCAGAATGACTCTACCACCTGGCTCTCGTTCAGCTATCATTAATTTATTGAAAAAAAAAGACATTTGTGGCATTGTAACTTAAAAATATTTAATAAAACTCTTAGCAAAAACTTTTTATTTCATTATTTTTAAAATTTCAAATTTAAATGGCGGTTTAAACCATGCAACTGGTGATTTGGTCAAAATCAAAGGAACCATGAAAAAGGAGGAGTACAAAAAAATATTTCATGAAAACTCCAACTCTTTTAATACGTGAGGAACAGTCCTTACAGCTTAAACTGAATTGAAAATCGCAACATTTTCAAATATAATATCGACCCAAAACATAGGTTAACATTATGTTAATGTTATTTAGAAGAGAGATGAGTTTTCAAACTCTCCTTCCATCTTTGAAGAGTGTCAAAATACGAAATGTGGCCACCTTGGTGCCCGGATTTAAATCCAATCGAGCTTTTATAAAAGCTCTTCCTATACGAGCTTTAAAAGAATGTTCGCAGTCACTGGTTCTCATCAAAAAAAGAAACGTTCGAAGCTTTACCCGAAAGGTGGAATAATATTTCGATGGTCGCATGCGGAGATTAGTAAAAGCACTAAAAAATATAAGGGCGGTTTTTTTATAATATCAGTTTAGGTTTAATATTTGTATGTTAATGTTTTAATAAGTGATTATATTGTTATATAATACTTATATATTATTAAATATATATTCTAAATTATTTATAGTAATATGTTATATATTATTTGAAAAATATTTTAAGAAAACGTTTAAAAAATTTTAAGCAGCGGGATTCGAACTCTTGGAAACAGTCTAAGCGCTAAGCTGGGAGTTGTAGAATGTATTTTTATATTTTGAACGAAATAATTAATTAACGACTTGCTTTATTTACTTATTTTTAATTATTTATATACTAATTTATTTTAGTAGTAAACATTCAAGCATTTTTTAAACATAAATGTAAGGTACATTGATTATGGACATTGATTATGATATAAAATGTTTAAATTTTGAATAATATTTGTTTACATGAAGCTGACATTGCTGTAATTGTTATTTCTTCAAAGACAGGTAATCTTTAGCTGTCTATTTCCTACATGGAAGTTTATATAAGTGAACTGATAATCCACATCACGATGACGAGAACCTTGCGTTGTGAAATTATACCATGACTCAGGCTGCAAATGTGTCAAGGAATCGACATGCGCATGCGCATCAACTGTCCGATTTATATACATCTGTGACTAATCATGTCAATTGGTGATCAGTTATAACAATTAAATTTACCAAATCATGCACATCAACCATCAACTAGTTTCTAAATTAACATGTCATTTTTACAATAATGTAAATAAGATAATTTATTTGTTGACATAATATGCCTTTGGCAGTCATTACATTCTAACGATACCTCATGAATGAGTTGTTATCGGTAATTAAGCCTGGGAAACGTAAACAAGCCGACAGAATGTGATATAAATATATTGTATATAAATAAAATATGTAAATACTTAAATTAATGGTGTAGATAATAATGGGCTAGGTATTTGTGTAAGTATTAATGTCAATATTTAAATGAATTGAAATAAAAGTATACAGATATGTACATGTTAGGTCAAAACAGCTCAGGTAAGTTTACTATATCTTAATATTATTTACGTAATATTTAGATGTTACATAAGATCTACTTAATTATTGATTATTTGCATTGTGCTTCTATAAATGACTACAATATACTTTTATTAGAAAATCCAAAATTTACTACATTGTATATACTTGTTTCGCAATTTTGTATAATATTTTTATAAATAACTAAAATTTATATTAATAACTTTAAAAAGACAGTGATTGACGTTGGAGTGTCATCGCGGGTCACGGTGTGTCATGGGGTGCAGAGGGCGGGGTGGGGTGCCGTGGCGGCTGCGTCTGTGTCGGCCAGGTGCGCGGCCGCGGGGGCCGGGACGCGTGCGTAACGGTCGCGGCACGAGCTGCGCCGGAGCAGGGGGACGTGCGTTATGGCGGAAATAGCGATGGACAGGGGCGCCGCGGGCAGGTGGTGCTATACGCCAGTGTGTTTCCAATGTCACACAATTGGCGGTTAATACCTAGCATACATTACGTGATATGAATAAAATCACTGTTTTTGTGTAGGTATATAATGTTAGCATCGTTTTTTTTATACACGTTTCAAAACCAATACCTACGTTATAAATACTTCATGAACTTCTACATGAAAGGCTACAATTTTATATGTTAAGGAGTTAAAGTAAATAACATGCTGCAATTACTTATTTCTGTACATTCATAATTTACTATGGCTAAAATGAATTAAGTTTATATATATTTGGATTGTTTATTGAGAATGCACAATTTATAAGAAAATCCTGTTATTGTCTGTATTAATGATAAGTACACTTTGAATAATCAAACAGTATCCTTTGTTATGTATATCTCTTACGTTGTTTAGAAAGGTTACTTTCATATAAAAACATACACAAAGTATAGGTAAGCGCCCACATGCATAGGCTTCTTATTGAATTGAATCAGTGCCCAAGCATGCCAGCAGCTGGTTATGCGTGCAGAATCACATGTCTGTACCCGAATCGCACATCTGCAACGAGTCGTTCTCTCTACATAAAACGACTTACCCGCCATACGCCACCCCAAGTCGATCTATATGAATTTATTCAACAAAATACCTTTTGAAAGTAAGTTACTCGATTAGGGTCTCCCCATTCATTGTTAAAGTAATACAGAGCTATACGGCGTAACCGACAAAGTCGAATAGCGTTTTATTTGTAGAGTTTTGAGTATTTCGCTTACCTACTGAGGTAAATAAATGTATGAAAATATACTTTAGGGGCCCAGATATACGATATCCCATGTAAAATTTGAATCAACGTGAATTGTGCTATAAGTGTCGGTTTTAAAAATCATATAATTGTTATTTATTACTTTTTGGCACTGGTGGCATTAACCGTGCAGGTAGGTGAGTAGTTTAATTTTAAATAATGGTATTGCTGTATAGTTCTATATAAAGCACACAGAACCATTCAACGCTTTTATAAACACTTTTAATACAGATGGATTGAATTTTGTTATACAGGCTGTTTTTTCCTAGATAATTAATTAATCCAGTATAAAAACGTTTTGTTTATACAGAAATATAGTAATATGTTATGAACATGAAAAGACTTAATGAAAAATAGAATAAAAATCTTTTACCTTTGTTTCCATTTATACTTTTCTTATTTATAAATATTAAAGAATCCATCATTATTTTTTTATGAGCAAATTCACAATTATTAAAAATAATATAATAATTTTATGACATTTAAAGCTACTAATAGATAAATATATTGTCCGAAAATATACAATCACAATAAAATTTATATTTATCATTTTTCAATTTTTAATCAATAAATTATTTAAGCAAGATCACACCATGTACAACAAAGAGCAACAGCTGAGATTTCGGCACACGCTATAGAGCGGCCGGTGCGTCACCGCACCATACAGGCCACCTTTCACCCTCATGAGACGCGTTGTCCCGGCAGCATGGCCTTACATACGCGCTAATATGCACTCTGCATGCCCTGTACATTACTCCACTTACATACTATTTATAGATTATGATTCTATAATTTGTTTTTATGTAATAAATTCCGTTACAATATAATAATTGAATTTCTCATTTTATAAAGACATTGTTATGTTTATACGATTAAAATTATTATTTCAAAGTACATGCGTAGTTATTATTTAATATCGCTCTTTAATTCATTATACGATATAAACTGATTGAATTCAATAACTGTTGAGATAAAAGTTTGCACAAAGCAAGAAAGTATTTGATAAAGCTCATCATAATTTTTTTGCGAAATTTAACCCAGTAATTTATGGTGGATAAGGGAATGTGGATGATTTTGAAAAAAACAATCTACTATTTGAGGTCGTACATATAAGTACAAACAATAATTATTTTGCCTCATAATTTGTAGTGAAACTCATTATGATTATGATTATGACTATTATATTATCATTATGATTTACTGATGAGCTTAATCTTTAAGAATAAGAAGTATTCCAAATATACACTTCTTATACATTAATTAGTTTCTAGACTTAGTCAAAGTTCTATAAATAGGTAAATGTAAAATAGCAGAGAAATTCCATAAAACAGCTATGTGACAAAATGTGTTGGGCATTTTGTGGAAAGTAATAAGGGATATGTATACTATAGTAACGATTTTTTCTTGCATTGATAAGATAAATAAAATGTATTATAAAGTGTAAACGAAGCAAAGGTGGAATTTATATACTAAATATCTAAACTTTTTGAAACATAATAAACTTTTTTATTTAAAAATACGTTGATATTTTAGTAAACATAACCATAATTAAGTTTAAATGAAGAATACAAGTAAAAAAATTGGCAGAATTACACAAGCGTTCGTCGTCACTGTTTGGAAGTTTAAAATGCAAATATTAGGTTTGTTTGGGTTAGGTACAAATAAATGATATTTTACTTTTAGCACTTTTTTAAATATGCTGCACGGATTATTGTCTTGATTGTGGCTATAATATTCTAAAAATAGACAAAATACTTAAGATGTGAAACACTTGGGTACACTACTATTAAGCTATTAAAGTAATTTTAACTATAGACGAATTATTGTATTATAATAAATCTAACCACGTATATAATATGTCTTATTATTTGAGATACATAATATAACATTATCTCAATATGGCTTTATTATTATTAGTTATACCAGAAGTACAAATACTGGGAACTTAAGGGAAACGAGTGTTATTTGGTTCCCACATTAAAATATTTATTTTTGAAATCTTACCGTTGTATGATTTTTTATAATCCAAGGTAACGAAATAGTATTTATAGTGCAAAGGTAAGGGGAAATCTGGGGTTCGTGTTAAGGCAGCTGCATCACTGCGCTAGCGCAGTTGATGACCGGACAAGTTGATGCTGACAAATAACGGTTTTTACTTTAAAATATATCTGCTACTAAAAAAAATTATAACATGCTTACATTATAAAATATGATTTTTGATTTTGATTTTTTTTATTCTTTTTTGCCAGGCTCGTAAGTATTGATGTTTTGCTACCATATTGGTCGCAGAACCTAATCAACACTCACTACATTAAGCTTCAAGCACTGCTCTACGGTGAAGTAAAAATATATTATAAATAATAGTTCAAATTATATTTCTTCCTATAATTTGTTAATATTATTACCATTATATCAATATGATTTGCTACAAATAATACAAAAAAGATAATACTAATTTTATACAGCTATATTGTAACATATCATTATATGTAGGTATGTATTTTATACATTACAAATGGTACAGAATAATAATTACTTAGTGTATATGGCATACGGCACACCTATTCCGGGACACCTTTTCGTTTAATCAAAACTTGTTTGCACACCCAGCAAACGGTGTTTTGTTCGCGAAGGGCGACCAATCTGCGTCAGAAATCATAGCTGCACCCGAACACCGGCACTCGTTCATTCGACAGTTTTTCATAGACTTTTTATATATATTGAAATTTATTAAAAGCGCAGTGAGGGTGCGCGTGCGCGGCTGAGATTGCTGCACCTGGCATACGCGCAATGAATCTGTCTACGATTGAACACTGTGATGATACGCTGTAAAACTTAGAAGCATGTAACGTTTTATCGCTAGATTATACAAATATTGTAGAATTGTTGTAAATATTGTAGGTCTAACAAACAGTAACCTACCTAAATGTTTTTTTTATTTTTTTTTTAAAGTGTTATTCGCACACTTAGGCAATCGAAAAAGACATATTTATAAATGAAATGAAAATGTATAAATTTCTAAATATGTCTTTTACCTAAATGTTGTTAATATGGTAGCCCCAGCTATATAAACTCTTATAGGCACTATAAGAATATTTACATATAGGTAAAAACGAATGATTGAGAAATCTTGCAGTCTCGCTTTTAAACAGGAAATGACACTTCATGACAACGACCACTCCGACAGAAGTGATCGACTAAGAAGAAAAAAAAATATATGATAAAAGTACGTTATAACTATTACGTATGTTTTGGAAAGGTACAATTTTTTAGGAGAATTTGAATCCTTCAAAACCGTGTAAGCGTAATTAAGCTATCTATTTTATCGAGCTACGTCGAAGTTCTTGTATGCTTGTTACAACTTATTGTGGCACGGATTCGAATCCTGCTAGGTTCAAATTATTATACAGGTCCAAAATATGTTTTCTGTGGACAAAAAACATAACGTGTATATAAAACACTTTAAAAAGTACACTGTTAAATATGTGTCTACATAAAATCATAATTTGTATTGTAAATTGCCTTCTTTTGTATAAACCAGAAATAGAGTGCAGAAAATATATATAGAAAGACATATATTAATAAAAAATAAAAACAACTGCAATTTGAAATTTTTTTATTTATGTTAGCTAGTTATGCTAGAGCTGGTTATGTCAGAAGCTACTATTAAGTAGAAGTATTGAGAGTACTTGTTAACTTATTAACATCATGAGTTTCAAGTAAGGAGCCGCAATCTATTGCGTTTCTTGGACCACACGATCGAGCATCTAGTGCACGACGTGGAAGCAGTAAATCTGACCAATGTCAGTTTGCTCAGTGGATCGCGTGCGTGAACAGTGAGGCTGCGACGCTGTGGTCCCCGTGTAACGTACCGTCGATACGTGTCACACTATCGACCGCCCAGTGAGCACCGTTCATGTGGTCTGCTCTAATTTAAGAACCTGCCGGCTTCTTGACGCTCTTTAATCCTCTTAGCTTGCGTGACTTTCTTTTAACATATGACTTTTAATCTAATCATTCCTACGTAATTGATAACAATTTAGTAACATAAAAGAGATCATTTGAATAGGTACAAATCATTTTAAATCAAAAGTAGTTGTATAAATATTTTTCAGTCAAATTAGTTACATAATTAATCATATTTTACTTTAATAACTTATTATTACGTACTTGCATCTGCCCTGTGTTTAAGAGACATTTGAAATATTTTATCGGTAAATGTAGTGTGTTTCTTATTTAGATAAGATAAATAAACTTATGTCCACGCGAAGCCTTAATATTGCCCTCGATCGAAAAACATTATGCGGAAACAATGTGGACTATAGTCGTGCACTGCGACTTCGGCCCTGTCGTGTTCGTCCAAGGCTTATGTTTGCGATCATAAAGTGTCTTTATGAAAACAGTACCCCTTTATTGTTTTCGAAGATCACCTCTCTATTTGTTTCGTTTGCGGTATAAAAGGTCCGCGCGTCATGGTACGGTGAATTATAACCAAAATGGGTTACGACGAAATCTTGCGAAACTTTTACGGGCCAGCGTTTCAAACGAAATCTCGTTCCGTTTAATAGCCTTCGAAATTTAAGCGCCAAAGAAAGGTAAATCATGTTGACGTGTCTTGAACTTAAATTTGGGATTGGATATGGATCGTAGCGTTTTCACTTTGTCGCCAATAAAAATAAAAAAAGCACCATATGCTATATATTCAATAAACATATTCATTATTAACTTTATATCTATTTTATTTTGCCATTAACAATAAACTATATACACTAGTATGTATGTACCATCGTCATGACGTTGGGAAATCTGGCTGTAATCGTGACAGTTGTGGGTTTGATCCCACTCGGGCTTATTATTAATTACATTAAAATTATTTTAATTTTCATATAGCAAGATAAGACAAAGTGTAGCATTGTGTTCCGTTACACATAATATTTCTTCACTGGACGAGTAGAGATTCTGATAAATGTTGGAATTGTGCGAAGCTAAAACTTTAAATAAATAATATAAGTTTTTTTTTAAATAAACAACTGTGGATAATTTATGTCAAATGGTATATTTATGTTTACGCACTTACCTACATGTTCCATCATTTAATTTGACCTTTTTACCTTGCTCATGTTAGGATTATGTTACATTTTGTCCATAGTAAGCGCATATTAATTGATGCCAAAACGTGTGACATACATTATCATAGTGTCTTATTAATCATGTTACATAAAAATAAACGTAACTTAGTAGAACTGTTTACGTTATGATATTTATACTATATACAATAGGTATATTACATTGCACAAATTTTTTTCTAATATCGTATGTTGAATATTCTTATATATTTACATGTATGGACGTCATGTTCGCTTCCTTTGCATTTTTTTTTGATATTTAAAAAAGTTAATTTATACATAGTTATGTCAAATTGTTAACTTATAAATTATTATATTAGTTATGTACACGATTAAGCGTAGCCAAACAGAATAATGTAATGAATTTACATTTTTATTATTTCTAAATATTATAAACAAATTTTCTTACGCTATTATTACTTTTACTTCGCACAATACTATAATCAAATCGGTTGTAAGTAATACTATTATTCATAATTTAATAATATATTAACGTAGAAAGTAAAACGTCACGTCTCCATTCAGTAATAGCTAATATGATATTTTTAACATTCTATTTCCGGTTCACTTTACAGTGAAGACTGTTGTTTAGTTACATTATGTTTATGCTATTGTTTGTGAATCATAAAACAATGATTATTGAAAATGATTATGAAGACGTCAGCCCGTAATCAAAGTTTAATAAGAAAGTACGCTTCAATAAGCAAATATAATAGCCTTAATGATATAAAAGACAATGGAGTTCCTCTGGGTGCAGCATAAGTTGTGACTAAAATTCACGTTCAGATTGCCACTTGACTGGACTTGAATCGTTTCGTTGATCAATATTAAACTTGTTTTAAATATGATTCAATACATGATTAGCTGTGTGAATGGGCTTATATGCCTACTTTTAATAGAATATAATTATCTTTAATTATAAGATGTAATAGAAAAACAACAAAATGGCAATAACTAAAATATTGGGCACTTTTAGAATTTAATTTGTATCAAGTATTCAAGTTAAATAGGAACTGGGAAGAAATAAGGGCTCATTTCTGCAACAAAATTAAACTTTTAATTAATTTGTTCAACATTAAATGGTTTCTTGTTATCTACGTGCATGTGTTGAAAGATTTAACTTTTTCAACACATTTTTGATCTTAATAAATTGTTATTACTAAATAATCAAATTGATGTTTGGAATCTACAATTCCTAAGTTTACAAGGGCATATCAATAATATTTGACTTAATGCTACAAATTGGAATTCACTGGTGGAATTAAATACAACAAATCGCGTCGGAGAAATAAGTGTATTTAAAATAACGAAGTTTTCCCGTGTAGTAATAACACTTTCAAAATGTTAAGACATACATGTGCCAACTACGTAGGTATGTATTTATATGTACATAATATGCAGCGTATAGCGTAGAGCCTTTCTTTGTTTTGCAGATCCAAGGAAGTACATACCTAAGACATTTTAAATTATAATATGATTCGTTTCAATATAAATAAATAATAAATTGCATTTGAAAATTCAACAGTGATTTAACAAATCAAGTGTGTTTTTTCGTACCTACCGTACGCACCTAGCATTTAGATACTGATTATCCACTTCTGAGACCCATCCTGCCCATTCCTGAGACACCGGGTGTTGGGCGGCGGTATCCAACGCTACGTTTTATAATTATATAAATAAATATAGCTATTTGTCTAATGAATTAAATATTCACCAGTTTTACCAATTATATCAAAATAGAAACTTACGAATATATGTGAACAAAGAATAAGGCAATTCGGCGGAAAGTGCTAGGATGCATTATTTTTTTTAAGCAAAATATTTGTTTAACGGACCCTCGTATATATATGTTTGCTTATATATTACTCTTATATATATAAATGCTTTGCTATATATTTGTTTTGGGTATATTTTTTTCTATTTATAAGGGTATTTAGATAAAGCATGTTTATCATATGAATGATCACTGTAGAAAAGCCGTCTGCCTCAGTTTGGGTTTTAGATTACCATGTATGATGTAATAATCACATAAACAAAATTATATATATTATATTTGTAAATACATATGTGTATTACATTATCAATGAAATTTACTTAATTGAAAGGCGAACTCTAATGTCTTTAAATTCCCGTAAATAACTTTTTTCTTTACACATTTATCGAGAAAGGCAGAAAGAATTTAGTGATAGGAACATTTTGAATCCATTATAGCAGCGTTGAATGAACCCAATGTAATTTTTAAAGCAAACCCAAAAACCACCGCGTTTGTAGTAAAACTTCAGTCACGGTTTCCTTTTGCGCCAAGACATCTTGTGCCATGACATCGTAATATTACTTTCATAGTGCAAATTGCTCAAATCTCAAAAAGGGTTTCAAATTAATATAATAAACATTTGTAATTTAGAAATGAGTAATTCAATTATACGGTAATTAATTATTATGAATTAAATAAAAATAAATAACAAATAAGAACTTTAAAATAATGCGTAATTTTAATAGATTCATACGGAACAGGTTGTCCAGGTAGGGCAGATATTGAATGGAGGTGTAATCAGTGCTATTGAGTTGGAGTCGTCACCTGCAGAACTTGTTATTATTGTGAGCATTCACTACGAGCTGAATGACGCTACGGGGCCCGCGGGCCACGTTCTCCCATTCAATTTGTGAAAACAGAACTCACTCAATACTTAAACTGCTCGATTTGTTTAGCAACCGGTTCCATGATACATGGTAAATTAAAGTTTGGGCTACCATTATGCGCAAAGTAAAATTATTGCTATTCCAGATTAGTAACGAAGTAAGCATATCGCTTTATTAAAATGTATGTATTATTAAAATGTATGTTATTTATTTAGTTTACATATATTGAAATAGAAATAAAAAAGAATGTTTTATTATTTACTAGCTGCTGCCCCCTACTGCGCTCGCAAACTGTTACCACCATGGCGTACCTACCACGTAATAGAGTAGAAAACAATATGTTAATATATAGTTAATGTACATTGGAAAGTAAAAAAATCCTTATTATGTTATATGGAGTTGTTGTTCTCTGAAAGTTCCACATCATATATTTTGGACTTTTAATTTGCGTATGTCAACAAAAATGCCCATCACACTACAGAACTATATAATTTAACAAAAGGTTTTCTAGTTTTCAATATTAATTATATCCCAGGCATAATAGCTGTTCAACATAAGTTTCATTCAAATGCAACCAGTAGTTGCGACGATTAAAATGTACAACAAACAGACAGAGAAAATTTTGTAATTTATAGATTATTTATACTTACTATTACAATTTTTCATCGTCCTAAATTGTGTATATATGCAAATACCAGATGCTGTCTTTAATCTTTTGTTTAAGAATAGTAAGAAATAGTGAATATAGTCACAGAATGAGATGTGACAGCAGAAATCCCAATTTGGTAAGGTGAAATTTCATAACTTAATTGGTTAGAGCGCTTAAATCGTAGGCTTTACCTCGGAATTAGTAAAAGTTTAAAGTGTTTTTTTACATGGAGAATATAATTATTTGCATTATACCCACATTTATGAAACATCTATGTCACATACATAAATAAATAATAAAAAATATTAATAATAAATTATAATTTAAAATCAACCTATTTAATTCGCTCTCTGCTCGCTACCAGTATTTCCATAAAGTAAAACACCGGATATAATCGTATGACCGGAAACACTTGTTTGTGCGCTTGCAGGTACGTTCCCATTGGATTAATATACACTTACATGTAAGGCCCGCGGGACCCTCTGAACGCACGTGCAAGGACCATGAACGAATACAATAATCTTCTGATCCGGATTTTATTGCGTCGTACATCTTTCAACGTCCTCCATTCTGTGAGATGTTAAAACTTTCTTGTGACGTGAACGGGAAATAAATTACTGATTATTATAGTATGATAATTGCATCGTAAATTGAGTAAGTACCTACATCTTGTGAATAATGGTAAAGGTATTTATTCTTTATACACTAGTAAAAACCGAAAATAAATGTTCAGATTTAATAAAAAAAATAATTGCTTTCATATTTTTTTATGATTACGGTTTAATGTAATTACTGTTTGATATAATATAACGTTATCTTACATATTTATTGCTCGGCTCATTTAAAAAAAGTGTATATTTCAATGTTCCTTTTGTTAAACAAAGACAATATGACCTGATGTTGATGAGATGTATGATAAGCATACAGTAGCAATGCGATACCAATAACTTTCGTTAGGCACTGACTCAGTGGCATAAGAAGGCATTTCATTTAGTAGTCGAATGTTTTAGAATAATTGAAGAAGTTATTTATAAGTTTCCTCTTGAGAAGCAAATCGTGTGCGCGATCGTAGCCGGATGCCGCCACCCTTCGGAGGGCATGCCTTCACAAAGGTATTTAGTCTATTTAAAGACATCCTGCTCAGTGCGGGGGCCCAAGTCTTCTCGCACGTGCATCTAGTGTCCTATGCTCGCCGACCTGTCAATTACTGTCACCCTCGCCTATCACTGCGCTCACAATGTCTGTTCTGATAACTACGCTATCATTCTGCACGTTAAAGGTACTTATACTGAACTCGTTTTTGAAATTAAACATATTATTGGAAAGATTTATTTATTGTGTGTGAATAAAAAATATACTGACGCAAATGAAAAGTTGACTTTTTTTAAATGTGTTTGTGTAATGCAATCTACTTCTATAATATGAATTCGTCTTGTTACGCTAAGTCAGTTAGTTGTGATATAGTTCAAAGAAGTTAAATTTATCTTCTAAGCCATGTTATGATCGAATTCAAAACAATGCGCACCGATTATAAGGAGTACTGAAGCGAAGATTATAGCGTATGCTTTAGGACAAGCACAGCGGCGCGGCCGCTGTCGAGCGCAGAACTCAATGACACGAAGCCGGTAACCACTTGTATTGGTACTGTGCACCTTATAAAATAACTCTTATTAGTTAAAACCTTTTTAAATAAAGCAACTTTAATATCAAATCCAAACGTCAATCGCCACGTCAATTTTCTTTAAATAAACTTCATATTTGAAGATGAAAGTTACTCATTCCTGAAAATTTATGTAAGTTAGCGCCCACGCATAGATATACATTTAACTTTCGATATTCATTTAAGTTTCATGATAAATTTCTTGGATATATAAGAATTGATAAATTTATAAATATAATATTGATATATTTCTTGCATATATAAGAATTTCAAATTTCAAATCATTACAATTAATTATTTTACTATACTACGTTTTCAACAATACTGTAAATATTATATCAACAGTTTTTTTTGATAATTAGGACGGGTATTTAAAAAATAAAACACAGGTATACTTCATGCCTCAGACTTAAATATCAATAGAAGACATAAATTATGCGTTGATAGTGAGTATTATTACTAGACGCCGCATTTTGTCAAATTATGAAAAAAGAAATTATGTACATGTATAATTCTTTTTTAATTACATACTTCTGTAAATCAAATATGAAACCTCTAGTTATTTCTGTATTGATTAGAAAAGTGAGGAAGCAAGATTTATATTGTACAAGGCGATCACCTGCGCGCGCGCAGTTACTCTCATAGGCAGTCAGTTCTTCTTTAACTTAGACGTGAAACTCACGTGCTATAATATTCACATCCCATGACAGCAACCCTCCTTTTCTTTAAAGAGAGCATTGACCTGACAACCATTGCTCCCCTCATGAATTCCAAAACTATCGAAACCATATGTTTTTGAGCTTCCTCTTAATTTTTTGAATACTTAGATATACGTTTCTTATAGCTACTAAATTGACATTTAACATTTAATATAACATTCTAATGAGCACTTTAATACTTTAACATTCTAATGAACAGAAAATTTCCATAGTTGTATTTCTATTATTAAACTTCCACAACATCGAATGACATTTTTAATTATTATTTATAACCGGAATACTACAAGTGATAGAAGAAACGTTGGGTTTCAAAATCATATTTTTCAATGCCAAAATATATGCGTTTAATGTGTTTAAAATAATTCGTTACGTTATAATTATTATATGATTAACAAATATATTAAAACAAAAAATTTATGCGCATACTCGTATATAAATAAAAAGAGGTCTCAAAATGGAGACCTATTGGATCTCGAAATATACCCGTGCGGACATCATGTCCGCCACAGATTACATAAGTAAATCAATCGAGTTCGAATATCACACGGGCCATCTTATTTTCTAGTCGAGACACTTGCATAATTGGATCGATTTGCACAGAGTGACCGCATTGAGCATCAGAGAAGGAGCGTAAATTGCGCAAACTAACAATGATCTATGCTTTACAGTAAAATCAATCTATCTCATCATAACTTACCTCATCACTTGTTCCGTGCTTTTAAACGTATTATGGAATTTTATTGCTTAAGGTACGAATATCTAAATACAAAGAAAAAGCTGTTGAATGGTAAGTTATTTACAGGTAAATACTTATTCTTATAATATAGATATGTAATTAAATTTAAGAGTTTGAATCGGAAAGTATTAATAGAAACAGGAAGAACCCTATTATTTTAATATACCTGTTTTATATAATTAAAAACGTAATTTTATAGCGTATAATTTGTATTACGAATCCGTTTAAAATCGATTACTTGTTTGCAATAATTACTTTCGTACCAAATAATGATTACAACAATTACTTAATTTTGAGTGAGATACAATTTAGTTATTCAAATCAATATATTAATGTATTAAATCAGCCTTATTCTAATGCACCTCGCCGCCCGCGCTGGTCTGCACATAAGGCTGCCCATAAGTTATATGCCTATTCATAATTTCCCGCTACATAGTGGTTACACCTACATAGAGTGTAAAATTTGCACGTCATATTTAATCATTTCAAAGCGCCACCGGTCAGTCGTTTATAATATTCACGATTAAGAGTAATTAGATCAAACCCTAGAGAAGTTGACCAATTTGTTACAGATTTATTTAAATTTTTCGCCAGTCAATAGTAAATATTATTAGTATGTACAAAGCGGCATTGTTTGAAGATTGTAATTTTACTACTTATAACCCATCCATACTAATAATATAAATACGAAAGTAACTATGTCTGTCATTACGGCCTAATCACTGAACCGATTGTGATGAAATTTTAATTTGACGGTCTTGGGATGTACATAGGCAACTTTATTTATAATCTGTTAAAATATTGACCAGGTATTTCATTGTTTTGCGAAAAGACCGCTGTAAATACGAAACAACGATAGTTCATGCGGGTAAAGCCGCGGGCGGGTTGCTAGTAATCTATATATTAATAGGTAATAGATAACATTTTGATCTCTTTTTAATAAAATTATGCGGTAGGTTTGACATTTGTACGGTAAGAGATTATATGATGAAGAAAGCAGAAAGCTAATTTTTACATAACAATGCATTACAAATATATATGTATAAATTTTAACAATAGAGAGAGTTATAACTGCAGTCTATATTTATGAGATACTGTAAGTACTTATATCCTATATTTACTTATTTTATAAATGAAATCGTTTTTAAAAAGTATAGTAAAAAGGAATATATAATATAAGAAAGTGTTATAAAAAAATTATGCTCCATTCATTTGATTACTTATCACATGATGTACATTGCATATTAATTACTTGGTACCCATAAAATTATAAATATATTACCTAAATCTCGTATAAAAATCAGAACTGTATCACTTGTGCTGTACCCAAAAAAACTTGGCGAATGTGCAAAATTCATGAGAAATTTAATAAAGCCAATTTACAATTTAAAGACTATTTCATTTACAATAATATTTATAACTATTGTTAAAAGCTCTCATATTGTTTGATTAAATCATATAAAAATACATTGACCCGAAACGGCATAATGATTAGAAGAAAAAAATTAATAATGATGTCTTAAAGTTCACTCGGTTACTCCTTAATAGTCACAGGCATTGGTTGTTTGACCTATTTGACCTATGATAGTTGATTTCCGATGAACGCCGAGATAAGGTTGTGAATCAACCATAATATATATATCAGAACAATAAACTAAAACAATTTCGAATTATTCTATCGTAGCGACATGGCGCTTTGTCTGTGAAATAAACTAGACAAAGATAATTTCAGTTGTCTTTATAGCCGACCGGTCTTGTGAGTCACCGTGATTGTTTAATTCAAGCTACTAAACGTGTCGCGGCGCATGCGCACAATCACAACGAACCATATTTCCATCAGCCTAATTTGCTTTCAACCGATAAATTGTTTAATGAGTAGGTACCTAAGCAATTTTTAATATATAAATCAGAATTAATCTCATGTTTATTACAATATAATAGAATATAAGAAGAAGAAATAGAACTAAATGTATAATATAGAATATTTATTTATTTAAAAGTTCATAGTAGTAAGTTTCATTAGTCGTACGTGTGCTATAATGCTGTGTTTATAACTTCTGGTATCTGAACCTCTTGAGTGTCCCGGTATTTTGACAATTCGACGACGCAATTTATCGACGATCTCAGTTTACTTGATTGATGAACGAAGATTTATCAACCTTTCAAAACTTAAGTAGTTCTCCGTACTTGTAAATAAATATTATGAATAAGTCCAAATGGTTAGGTACAAATATATTTTAGCTTCTCTGTATGATATTTGTATTTTAGAATAATAAATATAAAATCAATTTATACTTATTTTTTTAATTCATATATCTTCTAAGTCTAAATATTTGTTTCTTTTCAGTTCAAAAATAAACTATTTTATTTTTACAATAGTTAATATATTGCAGACATTCATAACTGTCTAGAATTTATATTATTTATATGTTAAAAATTATATTATAAGCTTATTAAGGTTTTGTATCAATGACAAAATATAAAACGTCGTGTGTAGGAAAGAAAGGAAGACTTGTATAAATAAGAAATTTAAAATACTTTATGAGGTATATTATATAGAGAGTCCTATATTTAGTGTACCTACTACTTACGTACATTATTTTTAAGACATTGGAAAATATCAGTATTACATTAATTACAAAGTATTTTATAAAAAATAAATCCATTATTTTACTAGTGAAATATGAAAAATATATAGACTTAAATAGAATTTCATTACAAGATGCGAGTTATAATCATGAACCTAAACTCAAACGAGACGACCACGCATCTTTAACTAGTAGATAATGGCGGGGGCATGTACCTGTTGCGTTGCGTGTTCCTTTCATGGTATATTCTTCTTGTTATAGAGAGCACACGACACAATGCGGGTTTATCTGGACGCATTATGAGAAGCATCTCCGCATCGAGATCGCGCGATAATAGTCGTCGTCGTCGTCGGCTCACAAAAGTGTATGGCGAGGTGCGGTGGAGGGCCGGCGGCTCACGAACGCTGAGCGAGCGGCTGTGAAGTACGAAAGCAGTGCGGTGATCTCGCACATGACCGACCTTTGTACCGTAAGCAATCGCTGACGATCGTCTTTGTCTCGCGGGGAGCTTGTCAGCATCATCTCAAAAAAGAACTTTGTTGTCTGTTCCCAATGAAAGTTAACGAAGATATCGTTGTATGTACGCATTGTTTTCTATTAGAAACATTTTATATATATTTTTTTATCTTTTTGTTAAGCGTTTCAATAGTTATTGTATGCAACACGGCAGCAGATAACATTATATAAAAAATTAACATAATCGTGCATAATATATGTGTAGAGGCTGTCTATAACATACTACCAATAATAATAAATATTCTTCTCTAATTTAGTATTGGAAAGTTTTTAATTATCCAAATATTTTTAATTTTACTGTGACTTTTGTAGGTAGGTATATATTTTTAATTTATCCACTTGATTTGTTTTTTACTATAATAAATGACATCTTAAGATTATAATGAAATAAAAAGTGTTATTAAAACGCGGCATTGAGTTTTGCCACCAAACACAATACGTCCCTACCCTGCAACCCTGCTATATATGGATATATACAATTTATTTTTTCCTCTATCAACAAAGCAACTTTGAGGTTATTGTGACGCAGTGGGACAACCTCTGACTGAAAATGTGAACGGTTATAGGTTCGAATCCCACTCGGGGGAACGATAATATTAAAATACTATTTTCATTTCTCCGCTCTGGTACATAAGACAAAAATGAAAATGGTGTTGAATTATGTCACTCAACATGCAATGTCTCTATTTCGAACGGAAAGTGAAGAACGGAGTGTTTCGATACTAGGTTCTCTCAGATTACCCTGCTATGCGGGAAAAGCGTAAACCTGAAAAAAACATTTAGGAAGATCAAAAAAGACAATCTTTGTCTCTTAATTATCCTATTTGTACACGCTAATTTACATCACTACTAGGAGATTTTTAATGTAACTTGTTTCTTGTATAGTCATTAAGCCTTGGCGTTACACATAAGAGTATAATTGTTTTGAAGATTAGGGCACATAATGTAGAACCATAACAAATCTACTATACTTTAAGATATAAGGAAATGTATGACATTTTTAATTTGTACCGTTTTCAGTGGAAGGTCTGCATCTGACGTAAAACTCGAAGAGATCAGCATCTTATAAGTATAGAAATTGCGCCTAAGCAAAAGTGTTTCAATGTGATCGGCATTTTCGTTGGTATATGAATATTAAAGGTCAGGACCATCTGATATGAAACCTTAAGAGACCAATTATAATTATATCGGCATAAATGCTTATCGTAAATTCATATGAAAACTAGCCAGACCTTAGGTTTCAATATATTATCCCAAATTATAAGAAGAAAGGATATTTTAAGTTATTATAAAATATTTTTTGTATAAATAAATTTCAGGACTTGAAAATTAGATTCTTTTGTCGTTAATGTCAACAACCAAGGCATATATCACAATATTGAACTTGGCTCTCATTTTACATTTATATTTATATGAGATATCATTACCTTATCTACTCAACACATTAGTAGATACTTATACTATATTTTCCTATGATTACGGGGTGTAATGACCTTTTTTGTCTTAATCATATGCTTATTAACAGAATAATTATAAAAACCACAAATAGTTCAAGTATTTTTTAAGAAAATCTATGAGTTTGAAAGTATAAATCACAACCTTTTTAATCGGGTCTTGAGAGACAACCGAACAGCTAGACGGCAATCGCGCATATAAGCGACCTGTTACTTGATTGGGCACGTTCACGTCAACGTTTTATCACACCGCTTTCAACTCCGCTGCTCTACGGCCGCTACACCCGTGAACGCGTTGCGCCGTGGTCCAGAATATCTGTTGTTTAATTAATTATTTATAAGTCATTCAGAAGGTGTCCTTCCAAGTACCTATCCGATATTTGGTCTTGGGCATACTTTTTACTTTTTACTAGTTTCCTACCCTCTTTCACCTCCTGATGGCAATCACTCCGTTAAAACTACTCTTCGCCACTAAAATGAACTGCAAAAAGAAAAGGCTGGGTACGGCTAGGGCGTCGCCGCTAAACGACGCGCAGGCACATCGCCCTACACCTGCGACAAGTGGGCAGGGGCTACCGTGTCATGTACGGGCACGGCTAAAGACGCTAGTACCTAGACGGAAACTCCGCTTTGCAACGTCGAATATTGGCTCTATAAGCAGACGATGCAGAGAACTCGTAGATGTACTCATGAGACGTCGGGTCCAGTGTGCCCTCCTACAGGAAACTCGTTGGAAGGGCAATAAGTCTCGGAACATCGTGATGGGTTACCGGCTCATACACACTGGGTCGGTCATATATACTTCAGGTAAAGCTGGTGAATATTCTCAGAACTTGGAAAATATTCTTAGAACCTGTACTGTGTCTGATTTGCACGTCGTGAACACGTTCTTTCAAAAGAGTCCTCAGCACCATATCACGTACAAGAGTGGGTCCCACTCGACTCAAATAGATTATCTGCTGACCAGATGGTGTCATATGAGCAAGGTGACTAACTGTAAAGTCATTCCAGGTGAAAGCCTGACGGCCCAACAACGTCTTCTTGTCATGGACTTTGTCGTTACTCCGAAACAGAAAGTAGCTGAAAAACGCAAACCTAGAACCAAGTGTAGTTGCTGAATGGGCCGATGCAGACCGACTTTCTGGCAGAGGTTGAGAGTCAAACTCTATTGACTAACACTGAAACTGCTCAGGAAGCTTGGGATCGAGTCCAGTCAGCAATTATTATGCCGGGTAAGCGAGTTCTTGTTCCTTCTAGGATAATCGACAGGCAGACGTGATGGTGGAATTACCAAGTGCAGGTGATTCTTGAAAAGAAGGCTACCTTTAGGAGTGGCAGAATTCTAACACTCCTGAAGACAGATTTTAGTACATAGCGGTGAAACCTACCAGTAAAAGGGATGTAGCCAGAGCCCGCAGTAACAGGTTATCACCACTATATGATACACTTGAAACTGCGGAGGGGCAGAAGCCATTTACAAATTGGCAAGTGGTAGGAATAAATTGACGCAAGATATTACAAAATGTCTTTGCATCATAGATTCCCAGAGTGCGCTTGTATGTTATCATGCGTCTGTGAAGGAGAGATGGAGATGCTACTTCAAGGAGCTGCTGGATACTCAGCACCCGTGCAGTCTTCGAACCGAACCACCTCCTAATCTTGGACTTACTGCCCCGACTACACCTGACGCAACTCGGGATTGTCTTCGACGCATGAAAAATCGCAAAGCGGTGGGACCTGACGTTATTTCGATCGAAGCGTGGAAATCATTGCGCTGTCTTGGGGTACTTATGCTTACTGACCTTTTTAACCAAATCTTGAACACTGGAACGATGCCACGTTAGAGGCGATACAGCTTTATTACCCCTGTTTATAAAGGCAGGTAGTGTTCAAGATTGTGGTAATTATAGTCGCATTAAGATCATAAGTCTTCGTTAGATCTATTCTGCACGAGTCTGGAGGCATCGATCGCGATGTCCAAGCCCAAATAAGCGCTGCTTTGGCAAAATGGCGTGAGACCACAGGAGTGGTCTACGACCGCAGACTACCACCCAAGCTCAAGGGACTAATATACAAGAGCATAATCCGACCTGTTCTCTTATACGGCAGCGAATACTGCCCGGTACTGTCTGAGCGCGCTCCACAGTATATTACGCGTAATGCGCGTAACACATTAATTCGAGTTAGTCGTAGAGTTCGTGACGCAGCGGACAAGCTCCAAAAGCGTCGCCTGAGTTGAGAGCCAATGGACTAAACACGGAGGATGACAAAGATCGTGCAAAGTGGAGGAGATTGAGTAGGAAGGCAAATCCTGGCTAAGCCGAGACTAGTGCGAAGTATAAAAAAAAAGAAATGATCTTACACTATTGTTGTCCACTAAATAACAAAACAATAATTAATACTAAATCCTAGTTTTAATAACATAATAAATACTAAAGTTGACTATACTCTTACCTATGAGTAGTTAAAAGTACCTAAACTAATATCTTAAAATATAAAAATAGAAATAGAAGTGGTATTCTAATCATTATATATTCACATGAAGACCACGAGATCTACATAATGACCAATTTTGATTGCTGATTCTTACATTACAGGTACTATAAGTAAGTGTTCCTAATAGAATCAACTAATTGAAAATTTATAAAATTATAAAAAATATATATATTTTTTGTTTGTATTCACTTAACTTTTTTCACTTTATTCACATATTTACTATATTTACATATTTATCTCTCAATTCTCAATTTGTGAGCCAAATTTTACATGACTATATGAGATAGTTATGAGGGAGTGAAAAGTGTCTCTAATTGGTGAAAATAAGCAAGAGTGTCCAAGGTTCTACCGGATGGTCTACGTTTTGGAATGCTACTTTAGACTCGGTACTTAAAAGGCTAGACTGGGATAGGGTGTACTGTCTTAGGCTTTAGCCGACGATATAGCACTAAACTTTGCGGATCACTCAATACTTAGCTTAACTACACACATGGGACAGTCGTTGAATGGGAAAATCAGAACAAGTTAAACTTCGCAGTGCACAAGACTCACGCGATGCTGCTGACTAAGATGACTAAGTATCACCTTGCGTATGTCGGGACCATAATCAACTTGGTCAAGTAGATCAAACTCCTGGCTGGACTGGACTAGTAGTTGACCGTAGGCTCTCTTTTCAAATAGCATCTGTCTGCGCAAATCAAAAATACATTAAATATCAAAAATGCATATCTACAACAAACAATTAGCACGCGCGGCAAGAGTTTACTGGGGTCTAAACTCTGAAGTCACGAAAACTATCTACGTGGCGTCTGTGGAATTGATCATGACGTATGCAGCAAACACCTGGTCTCGGACATGCACGCTATTCAAAAGAAGCTAAACGCGCTCCAGAGAGAGAAAACGTACAGGACGGTGTCCCTAATAAATGTCCCTGCGCTGTCTCTCTCTCTCTCTACTGCCGCCAGATATAAGAATATAAAATACCGCGAGTATCTACAGACCCAAAAAAGGATTTTATACAGATCACCTATCTATCCCAGCTATCTATACCAGCCCACCCGTCAATATAAATTGCTATTGAATTTGATTTGCTGAAGGACTTGACTCCAAATACTATTAATTTATATTGCATTGAAGACGTCCAGATCTTCATTGATGGTAGTAAGATCGAGGAAAAAGTAGGAACAGCCCTTTAAAGGTTAGAGGGAGGAACGGTAACCAGTAACGAAAGGTTCAGTCTACACTCAAACTGCACGTCTTCCATTCGGAAATTTACCCGTTAAAGTTGCGCTTTTCGACTATCATTCTTTTATTCATATAACAACACACATCTTAATTCTGAAGTTAGTTTACATATTTTAATACAATTTCTTACTATGTCTATTTGAATTCTATTATTTACCATCCAATTACTATAGTTATTCTATTCTTACACTTATTTCTAAATTATTCTAGTTTCATATATTTATTTTTGTTATATATCTAATTTTAAGTTTTTGGCTTTTATAATTGTATATATGGAATTTGTAATTTCCTAGTCCGCATCAAGATACGGACTAGGAAATAAGACAAACACTTGTGTTCGTCTTGTTTTGCATACGTCTTAGTAGAAATCAAGCGGGAATATTTGGCCGGTAATCTGTTCTCTCTTGCCAAACATATCAGACTGCCTGCCTGCCTTGCACAAAACTCTTGTTTTATCGGGAAATATTTCAAATATTTCGTATCGTTTGTGTTGTGTCTGAGCGAAGACAATCTGTGTGTCTGGCCGATGTTCGTGCGTTCTGCTCCGCGCTTGGAGGTCCGTTCCGTTTCGTTGCATATACAGGCCATATGTATATGTTAGCAAAATATATTGTTAAACACCTACATATGAATGTGTAAAATCAAAATATTTTTTGATTTGTATATTACTTTTTCAATAATAAGTGTATTTGTACAGATAAGTCTCATAGTAATAATTCGCTTAACATAATAGAAATTAGCGTTAGTTCTGAGTAGAAATGTAAGTAACTGTTAAAAATAATGTAATGATATTAAGGAACACAAGGATACAGACTAGTGTTTATAGAGTTTATATATTCGAATTCGAAAAAAATATATGGGTGCTGTCGTCCTTTAATACATTATATACATTAAAATAATATGTATATCTTATGAGAATATCCATTAATTACTACCGTTTAATCTCATTTGTGAATCAAGGTTATTCTATTATCACATCAATCTGATAGAAAGCGATTCACTCAATGCGTTTAAAGGAAGTAAGTAAGCTATTGTTTGTTAAAAAACGATAACATTCCTATTGAGATTATCTTTTATATGGTCACCCGTATCAAATGAGCGATGAAGAGACGAGATGTGTCACCGGGAAACAGCATAGAGACCGACGTGTTTGTCAAACGCTGATACTTGGTGAGACCGCCGGCGGCCGTGAGATCGTCGTAGTGATTCGTGAACACGCATCCAAATAAAGGCTTATTAACTTCATTCACATGCTTACGCATAGAGGCTTTAATGCTATGGAAATTTAAAGTAACATCCTTTTTATTTTTGTAAATATATTATTGTATTTTTTTATAGTAATGGTAAAAATATATTAGCTGTGTTTCTAATTAATATAATCATTTCTAAAAGAAACTGTGTTTATGTTAAATTCAAGTCATATGGAGTAATAGAATACTATTTTAATTGATTAATACACCAATCATTAAAAACAAGATAGCAGGTAGGATCGCAGATGACGCTCGTAGTTAAAAGGGCCAACTCTAACAGATGCACCAATTTAATTTGTGTCACCTAGTTCGGCCTCCGTTAACTGCTAATAATTCCAATGTATAGAAACGGTCAGCTGGCGTATTTTTTATTAACGCAGTCTCCGCCTTTTATTCGTCTGCTGACCCATATGCCCCGTCCGTGTGCTAGCTAGCTAGCTTATGCTAGCTGTAAACTAAATGTGATATTTATATCATAACAATAATATTGAAACCGATATAGGTTTAAATATTTAATTTAATATAAAAACGAATAAAAGTATTTTAAAAATTCTGATAGTGTAGGTCTAGGTGCAATACGTGCAAAGGCGTTATTAGTAAAAGTAAAATGTAACAAATATTCTGGTTTATTCTTGTACAAATATAAGCGTTTCCAGTTTTTATAAAATACTTAAGCTTATAAATTTTGCAGAAAGAATATACTCTAGTGTTTTTAAAACGACCATACACATATAAAACAGATATGCTTTTGGTATCTCCCTTTGGAAAAACGTAGCACAAAGTCACATACACCATACTGGCTTAACCACGACATCTTTGTAACATACGAGGTATTACATGAATGTGTAATCAGAGAGTTTATCGATCGCGGTAAGATTAACACCACTTCGCATTGTCTGCCTTGGCACGTCTTAAATTTTACCTTTTTGTGCCAATAATTTAAGGAATTCACGAATTAATTTTTTATTCTTCACCTTCATGAATGTCGTCGTTTATCACACTGAGTGAGAATTATTTCTTCCTACGTAAACTTTCATAAGTGTTTACCCTATATTTTTCCTGTTTTTTTTTAACCTCGGCCACAGATTATAAAATAAATAAGTAAAATAGCAGGTATTAAAAATGTTATGTGTTTTGTTTTAGACCTACAAATCGAATAGTTTCCCGTCAAAAAATTATAATTATTTTTATTTTGTTTTAATATACTATTATTATACTTTTTTTTAATTTGACATTAAGAAAATTGTAACTTTAAAATCAATAGCAATTAAAAAATTATTGATTTATATCATTAAGATGAATTTATACATATAAAATGTCATAATATAACTGTTTTAATTGCCTAGCCATTATACAGTATCATTTTACTAATGTAATTGTGCGATATGAGTGGGGTAGCGGTATTCAAGCGTGTGTGCATCCTGCGCCCCCGCACGCACGCACGTGCCTACCACGCGGCCGGAAGTGCCACGCCATCGGCACACTTATTACGACCTTCGCGGATATTTTACTCATATAAATCAGTTAAAAGAAATGTTTTTTCTACTAAATGAATTAAAATTTGTTAACTTTAAACATTTAACGTTAACAAATTCACTTAAATAATAAAAAACTTCGAGACAAACTGGGCCTTAAGAGAGATGTTAAATCGTGAGACACTAAGATTTCGATCCATGACTATCATTGTATATGTATAGGAACTGTTGACAAAACTGATGCAGATAAGGAAACACAGGTTGAGGCTTATCTTGTTTCGAGGACATCCGCACGTCGCTCGGACTTCGGACGTGCGCTATCAAAGTAACATACATTTTAATATCACATCCCTGATCATGATCGACCTCGTATATCAATTACTAACAGATAAACTGTCCATAAAAATTGCATACATTGTACTTATACTACAATACCTTCAGTCATAACATTAGTATAGTTATGGTAACTTATATATAGATACAAAATCACACATGCCTATATTCACTTGACTTCACTATATGTGATTAAATACATAATCGTGGGTCGTGTTTTTTTTATTTAAACGCTTTGTTAATTTTCTTTATGTAAAATTAAATGTCATTAATTTTCTTCGAATATTATCAAAAAAGTATAGATACTTTAAATATTAGTAACAAGATAACGATTTAAAAAAAATATAAATGTGTATTTAGGTAAACTTGCAAGACGGAAGAATATGTTTTTAATATATATTAATAATGCTATTATTCCGCATGTAGACAGTAGAACTAATGAGTCGTATATACCCACCCACCTACTATTATATTTAAAATATTATATAATTCATGTTTTCTTGTTGCTTACTTTATATTACCATCCGAATATAAATACAATATACATAACAAGAACGTCAATGACTTAAAGTATGAATGCAAAGAGCATTATACTTCACATTTACAGTGCTCTATCATAAACCTATTATTATACTATACTATTACGTAAAGAATGTAAAATTATCATGTTTGAGGGAAGAGTGGTAGCAGCCACCTCTGCTCTATGTCTACAGCTCTATATCTTAAAACAGCTAAAAAATAAAAGAGTTACATAGATTCAGGGTTCAGGATAATCATTTCAACTCCAAATGAAATCACCCAAATATTACAATAACTGTATTCCGCTGGTCAGCATACAACAACTGAACACTAGATCTTTCTGGCACCGCGCTCAATGTGTGAGACGCTTGGAAATAAAAAAGTAAGGATAATGCAATGCCTTAATTTATTTTTTATTACTGCTGACCTGATCAACTATAATTATATTTTAAATAAGTTTATATTTTAAATGTTTTTTTTATTTAAATTACTTCCCTAACACATTTTTTAAAACTGAATAATCCGTAGGCATTTTAAATAATCTATTATTTTGATACTAAGCTAGATATTAAATAATAAATAGATAGTCAGTCACTTGCTGGATATAACATTGCAAAATTAGACACATGCCACTAAAAACGTGTTAACATGCATTTACACTTAAAGGTCATTGGTCATCCTCAACCTTTTATGTTATATAATAGAGAAAATTATATTTAAAACAGCACAATATTGATTATCGTTTGGTCTTTATTCGTATAAACATAAAAAATACGTTTAAATCGAAACAGATATTATACGAATTGCAGTTTGTCGCGGTATACTGAAAACACAGCAGAACGATTGTTCTTCCTTAAGGCTTGAACAATAACCTGTTTGAGAGCCACGGTGATTTTTTTCCAAAATGTTCTTTCTTTCGCATTCAAAAACCTTAATGGAATTTCGTATTGCGCCACACAATGTATTGTACGGCGAGGAATGTGTATAAAATCAACAACGCACTAAATCTTACATACCGACTGACTTAATAGTTCCTATAAAGAATAGGAAGGATCATTTACTCTTCATATTCGAAATTAAATAATACACTGTAGGTATTTTGCTATTACATTTGTATTATATTGCATTCCAGCTCACAGTCAATGTATTTTTGAAGTTAGATATGATATGAGCAATATAGTTCTGAGTGCAGGTAGCAAATAAGCTGTGTCCAGGGTCATAAATCTTTGATTCAAATACTAGCGGTGGCGAAGCGCAATGTACACGCCTACGGCGTCGGCGCGGGCGCCCGCGGTTCTTACGACGCACGTTCAGCGTCCTGATTTGTACGTTCTTAGCATATCTGAATCTGTGTACACGCGGCGGCACACCACTATTTCCTGATATGGGCAAAAATTTAAACACGGAAAGCAGATAACTGAGTAAGCTATACCTACGCAAGAAACCTTTCGTTTGTTTTATGAAAACTATTTTTAAATTGAACTTATTCAGCCTGACATAATTTTTAATTATTAAATAATTTTGTATTTATTAAAAGCCTTTAAAATAACTTACAAAAGCCTCAGAAGTAACATCGGCATCGGCAGACCATAATTTTTGAAAAGGTAGTTGGCAGCCTTTTTAAACTTAAAATTATGAAATTATTATTAAAACTTAAGCTTAATTTTTCTTTGCATATTTTGGCACAAATATAAATATTTGATATATAGAATAAAAAAATACTTTCTCGACAACTGTATAAAAAAATACTTTCTCGTCGTGTCGTTACCATAACAATGAAATAACATAGCTGAAAAAGCGAAAAGATGCGTGGGATAAATAAATTATTTGAAGAAATGGAAGTGGTGGAGATTTTGCGCATCTATACCTGCCGTTTGAATCTCACGGCCTCGGCGCCTTAACAGGTGTGCACCTGAGAGTAAGCGCGCTTTTTCATTAAGTACACATACACAATCAAACAAAACGCTTGGTATGCTCGAATAAGAATGATGCCTGGAGTCCGGGCCATTCATCGCTGCTCGAAGAATTCCTTTATGTGCATTGATCGCGCATGATGTAGGTTTTTTTTATCGATTCATTATGACATTAACGATATCCGTCACGGTGAGCCTGTAACTTAAATTCCAGGGAAAATATACATTATATTTTCCAGGGATAATATACATCAAGATTTTTACATGTTTTATATCTTCTCTGCACTGATGTTTTTGTTAACTTGTATGTACTTACATATAAATAAACAAATTATAGTTATTGTGCCCGTTCATTACTTATCACACGAAATTCGAGACCATGATTATTATGACACTGATATATTTTCATTTCAACATTATTATATCATGTTTAGTCAAAAATGTCCTACATCAGCACACGTGACCGTCGCGTCGAAGATGCAACTACATGACAGTCACGTGTTAAGAATTATAAATAAAAACTATATTAAGTAGTTTACATATCGCAAATAGGTAATAATCATTAAATACTTTTTTGAAGTTTCTAAAGAAACTTAAACTGAACTATAATAAAATTTTACTATTTTTTTAATACGCCTACAACCTTGAATTATTCGTAGGAGATAAGTAGGTGATATTTATTCAGATATTTATATTTATATAAGGATCTGTGAAATATCTTAAGCAAACACACTGACAAGTCTCACTATTAGCTTTATACCATTTTATCGATAAATTTGTTCTTGATTTACTGTGCCCATAAAGATAAACGTATATTCATAACCTTGATCTATACTTGCACTAGATATTGAAAAGTTAAAGAAAACAAAGGTGTGCCAGGAGGTAAATTGCTGTTAAATATGTAAGAGGCGTGCCTATACCACTACTATGACTACAAAATTCATAAGAAGCATCTGTGAAAGGATACAACAAACAATTGCTTTTACCTGCACCAGCTTTCAGCAATCATTACATAGACTCTTTTTTCGAAATTTAGATACTAATATTCATAGTAGATTTATTATAACACGTTTTATTTTTATACCAATATTAGACCTATATTAGACATGTAAAAAGTGTTTATCAACGAAAGAACAGCCGGTGGATATTAAAATTTTGCAAAGGATAATGTATTACAATTAATATGCGACTACACAAAAATTAAGACATATAACTATATACTATTGTTATACTTCTAATACCAATTAATATGACTATAATAAAAAGAAATGAATTAAATGTGTAACGAATGTGTAGGCCGATTGAGGCTTACATTGTGGTGTCAGCTTTGGTTGCGCAGGCGCACTGGCGGGCCGTTATCGACTACGACCGATCGCGTCGTGTTAATTACTTTTATTAAGGGCAATTGTCCTGTTCAATCGGGCTGATCGTTTAGTTGCCGCCATCCAATATTTCCAGTCAGTGCTATTAGAATGTTGCAAACATATACAGTTACAAATGAAAACTTCTACGAAACAACAAAAACATCTTAATTGTAATATAAATATCAATGTTTGTTACTTAACCATTACAATTTACCTTTATTTGTAATCCAAAACATGCCCTGTTTTGGACTTTTGTCTTAGCGTCTAAATGTCTGTGACTACCGCTTCAAATGCGAGCGAGCTTTTTCCCACATAGTAAGGTAGGCACACAGAATCTAATATGTAGACACTCCATTCTCTTCTTTCCACTCAAATATGAGACATTGTATGTGAACTCAAAGATATTCCGTTCCGTTAAATTATATTCATTACTCCGCTCACAAGATTCCAATTATAATTACTTTATGTCATTTTTTACAGTATTAAAGAATGTTTAATCCATAAGTACCTAAACTTCAACGTGTTTTGTATTCATATAAAAGGTATTTGTCCCAGATTCAGTTCGCGCTGACTAATAATCCGGTACAGGTGAATTTTATTGTGGTATAAGTTCAATTTGGATAACAAAGCGTAGCTAGCTAGCTTGCGATTATTTATTTTTTTCGAATCGTGCTTACTTCGGTCTATATTTTGTACCTGTATTTTTATTTGCTTAATAAACCTTAAGTTATAACGTTCAGTTAATTTATCTAAATAACCATTAGCACTAGCATAAATTGTTCCTAATAGACTTATTAATAAGTTGTCTTGCACTGAATATTGATCATAAATGGCAATTATTATAATACAAATCCATAATGAAAGACACATTAGAGATAAAAAGCAATAAAGTAGGTAGAAAATGATAACATTTTGACTATAAAGGTAATTTTATCTGTAATAGGCCATCGTGACGCAGTGGGACAGCTTCTGACTGTAAAAGCGATTTCATGGCTCTGGTAAAACAAAGCCGGCGTTTTCCGGCGAAATATGGAGAACGGAATGTCTTGACACTAGGTTCTAGAAATTATACGTTAATAGAGATTTAAGGCAAATAAGTAACATTGAAATGTAACAGTTTTGTTCCGATTTATTGAAATAACGCTTACTTTCAATTAATGCTATCTATCAATTAGTATAGATAGACACCTATTATATGTGTAAATATAAATACAAAAATATTATCGCATCAACCACAAACGTATTGACTGTTCACGATATGCAATGTCACTTAATTTCTACCTAAATACCATAAATACTTATATATTATTAAGGATCTCCTAGCGATTTTTGCATAGTTTTCTTATCCTTAATTTGTTGTAAACACATGAAATAAAATTTTACTAGTTTAACACAATTATATTACGCTCCAATGGTGATAGAAACTAAACTAACAACACTACATAAATGTGAAGAGTTGTGATAAAAAGAATTAACTAATTTGTTAACAATAAAATTATTTCCATTTACGGCGTAATCGCAATGGTTACATTGATAGGCAAGAGACGTCTGAAGGGAGGTGCGGGCGGAGGGCACAGCCACGTAGCTTAAGTTGCGTAATTTCGCTCGCTCGCTCATCGCTCCAGTGGCGCAATTGGTTAGCGCACGGTACTTATATGACAGTGTTCGTGAGCAATGCCGGGGTTGTGAGTTCGAGCCTCACCTGGAGCATGTTTTTTACAGCCTAATTTCACATATTATTTGTTTTACTCTCTTTTTACTACTAAATAATATAAGTATCAGTCAACTTAAGCATTTTTTTAGGATTATAATTCAATCTTAAAATATTTTTGGTTATCTTTTCAATCAATTTCATTTTTTTATTAATTATAGTTGAAAATATTGACAGGAAATTAAATATACTTTTATTCTTAACAAGATCAACTGGAGTTTTTTTGCGATTTTGTATAAATAGGTTTAGGATAGAATCAGGAACTCAATGGTCCTATTAGAATTAAAAAATATGTATTTTATTATTATTTATAAAAAAAACAGCGTGTTTTTCTTTATATAAAGGTATAAACAATAAATAATATTTTCATTGCTGGCTGTGTTTTCTTTTTATTTCTGTATATTTACATAATTATAATTGGAAATGACCAAATCGGCCGTTGTTACGGCATAATGTAGTTCATTCGGTAGTCGGGGGGTACTCGAGCACGACATTAGTAACTAATCTACTCGGTGCACGCCGCGCGACCTCATGTTCCTGACCTACCCGACCCTGGTCCGGCTCCCCGCATCCGCTCACTCTCGCGCATCCTAATCTTCTTATTTATTCTATGCGATGCTATACAAGTGCACAATGTTATATGTTTCCAAATATTAATGTTAACTAATTATATGAACATCATTAAATATATTTACGTAATATATAAAGATATTTCACATAATATGGAGCAATACTTGAAAGTTCTTTATTTATCAATAGTTATTTATTTCTTATTACAATATTTACATATAATAGAATGACATCATAGAAGTCACTAGACAACAAATCATGAATTTGTTACAACAAAAGTTATTTATGTGAAATTTGTCATATTTTTTCGGTAGTATAGGTCGAAACATTTATTTATGCCCTCATTGATTATGATAATGGAACGTTCATTTAACACACGAAATTTCAAACTTTCCAGTTTCCACCAATCAACTGTACAAAGGTTTCCATTACATTCCGAAATTTGGCAGTTCTTCAAATGTTTAAGTATTTTTTTATTTGTTTTTTATCCTCATCGATATGACTACCAATCGAGTAGGTACACCGACCCTTAAAAATCGTGAGGAATGTAAATCGTTGACCGTGCGCGAACAACCCCTTAGCACAATCATACCCTATCAATTTTTTATTCGATAACATACGGGAAACTATTTGTGACTATTGTTTTTTGTTACTATTGTGCAAGTTCGAAAAGAATTCCAAAGTGTGTTCCTAATTTTTTCTCAATTCAGTACACAAAGAGATCACAAACCAATAGCAGTAACAGTGATATAAATATTAGATTAGCAATTGATATAAAATAGAAAGCAAACAGAACAAAGCTGGAAAGCAATAAAGATAAAGACTCGTCGAGATATCACATCACATGTATACAACGCAGAGTAATGCTCTGACAACGACATATCGTATATGCCATATGTTAATAGGTAATAGAATTTATTATGTTAATAGATTGGACCATAATTGTTTTTATCTTTTAAATTGAAATAGATCGTCAATTAATATATGTTCACATATTCCTCCTAGAATTACAAAAAATATCATGAAAATCTAATAGGAGCTTGATAAATTAATATAATTTAACTTGATTAGTTACTTGAGACTACACAATAACGGGGTTTTAGCATTGACTTTGTTACAAACAAAGATCACGAACTGCTCCGCTTTCGCCATTGACAGTAGCTATTCATGAATAAATTAAAAATGCTACCAAGAGCCTTGTCAAAATCATTAAATGGACATACCCAGAATTTTTATTGTACACCAATTAGATTTTATTGAGACGAATTCTTTCACCCTACAAATCTATTTTACATATAATTTTTCTCAAACTACTAAATTACTTAAAGCTATCATCTATTATATTATAAAAATAAACTATTTCCCTTACGTCTGCTACCGAAAATGTATCAAAATGTATTTAATTTTTTTATATATGCTGTTATATATATTTATAAAGCATATATACGTTTATATTGTAAAGTTTATATACGTTTGTATATATTTAAATAGATGCAACATGAATTTAATTATATAATAATTAATTATAATGAATGCAGTAAATGCATGCATGTATATTTATATATATATATAAACATAATACATTACTTTTTTCAACAATTAAATGAACTACTGTACTGTGTAAAATCGCTTGTAAGGAAATATATTTCAGTAAATTATTATATGTATATACAATTTGATTTTGTTTTATTGGCTTAAATAAAACATTCTCAATGTGAAATTTCTCTGCAATATTTGAGGATTTTTTCTAATATATATTATAGACAGATTAATATCATCTTCAATCATCTAATAAAATCTTGACGTTTGCTATGCTCATATGTCTCTTAGCTAAGTTAGTCATGAATTACTTTTACGTATTCAGAAGTAGTTAAAGATACTTAAACCTACATAGACGTAAATTTGACGCGATAACTAAAGAAAAATTAATTCCTAAAGAATTTTGCTTGTTCACGTTCTAATTAATTTTTGAGTTAAATTACTAAACTTTATTTTTTAATAAATATATAATTTTGGTGGCATGTAATAAAAAATAGCTTCTATTTTTTTTAATCAACTTCTTGCTAATTTATTGGCCAGCATACGAATGAATTTGAGCTCAACAATGTAGACAGTTTTGAGAAAACTTGTAGTCTTAAATCAACTTTGACATTAATCGCCGAACAGTAAGTTCAAAGACAATGCGTTGGCAGGTCATTTGGGCATAATGTTCCGTGGTAGTATAGTAGTAAGCAGTAGGCAGTAAACAGGAATCCACAGTTATGAGTCAGTGAGGCAGGCGCCGGCGACGTCCGCGTCAGTGGCGCAACAACCGTCGCCACCTCACCAAGTCGCTGTCCGATCCATCATACCCCATTCAACTCTATTGTATTTATTAAATAGAGAAAGGCAAATATTACTAGTGTTCATACTACATTTCCAAAGGACAATTTAATACTTAGAACAATACTTTGTATGACTTGTATATATTTAATTTTTAGTTTTATATTTACTTATTATTTTACATATTTCAAAATACAATTTTGAAATATGAGATTTCTAACGTATATTAATTAATAACTAGGCACTTAAGTCAACGAAGTTTTACTTTTTATTTTTTCTCATCTCACTACGATAAAATTTTTATACCATTGATAAGTACATATTTTTTTAGGAATATCAAATTTCCAAAAAACAGGGCTCAATATGTGTAAAGCTTATCATATCACAAGACATAGTGCTAACAAAATAAAGAAAAATCATGTAGCTTTTTTATTTAAGCTTTGCGTAAGTATATACGAAGAAAAATACTAATAGGTGCTTTACGGAAAATGGAGTTATGTGTTGTTATTTTATTTAAATGTCTGTGTTATTTTATTTAAACGCCTGTGTTATTAACTAGTACCGGCTGCGCCCGCGTGTTGAACAGAAAACACTAATATTAAAGTAAAAGTTATGCAATCAGACGGAAGGAGAGACAGAGAGGGAGAGAAAATTGGATATTACTCACGCCCACGCATAGTATAGTCTGCTACATCGAAACGATTAACCTAATTTACTCATCTTTGACATGAGACCATCGACAACTCCGACATCGATATTTATAATACTTATTTTCACTAATACTTCCCGGTGGATGTACAGACATGATCGGATAACTTGTGTGTATTTTGCTTAACTGGAGTATAACTTGAGCTTAGTTAAAAATGTGCTAGTAAGATGCGTACATCCTACGTACATCAACCTAAGGCTTCCTTAACTCTTTGTCTTTCATATAGATGTCATTTTTTTTCTTCATCACTCAGGCCATTAAAGATATTATATTTTTTTCATTTAAAAGAATATGTGTACTATGATTCTGAGAGAGACACACGCGAACATGCAGCATACAGCAGGTTACGGGAGAAGAAGATTTCATCCCCAGTATTATTAATGTTTGTCACTGGGTTTTATTAATAGTACCAGCGAAACTTAGCGTGGTTAAAATGTTGCAGTTCCTATGGTATAACGGATTTCTAAGATTATTACATTTTCATATTTTTCTACACTAGTTCTGCAATGGTCATATTAAGCATATTAAGCAATGGGAGGTTTCCAGCAATCAATTATTGGTTATACTGTTAGGCAGAAGTCATAGAAATAGCCTAGCAATAGCATAACATCAGCTATGGGCCATTGAAAATCTCATTAATATCAGTCCAGACGTTTCGAAAATTATCCGAAACAAACAATTTGTTATGAGAACCGTATACATGTTTTTATTCCATAAAAAATATTTTCTATATTACAAACAGACGCTACAGTTTTGTTTAAATAAAAAATAGTATTGAAAAATATATTCTCAATTATTCCAATTATTATAAATGTCAAATGTTATATATAATAATAATACCATATTAATCGCACGTTTTTTATAATTGTGCTGTTTTATTATATTTTTATTTATCCATAAAAAATAAACTTGATTTCTATAAGACTTTGTGGCCTACTTTTAATAATAAGTAAATCTTAAAAGCAACTAAAACTAACCTCAAACGTGTACAGTACATTGTACACGTCATGGCTAGCGAAGCGTAATACGATATTTATTGATTTCTGTCGGAGCGTCGCTTAATGAATACGGAGCACATTTCACGATTTCTCACGATACGTTTGGGAACGAGATTTTTTCGTTTCATTTCTCTCTGCAAACAATAGATCACTGAACGGGGATGGAGGGTTGGAAGTATGCGTCGCGCCTGGTGCGATTGCTGCAACTTGGCTCTACTTCGGACGATGAGAATTGGACGTTGAGTTGGTGATTAAATTATTAATGTTAAAAACAACATAAAATATATGCAGTACATATAGGAATGTAAAAAATATTTACTAAACTAAAACTTTGCCCTTTTTCAGTATAGTAAAAATCACACAACTGTTTTTGTTCTCTGTTCTCTGTAATAATTGAACAAAAATTTTTGTCAAAGTAGTTCAGTTAAGTATCCATTTATTATAAAATACACTATAAGTATGGTGTACTTGGTTTTTTTCTGGCCTTGTTAATATAACTTATTGCGCAAAATGGCCCCGTTATAAGCAAATCATAATTATTTGAATTTTAATGTATTAATAATTGACAAATATATGCAGTGCGAGCGCATTACATATTAGTTTATATTCTCACCTACAAAACAAACACTATAAATCAAACTATTTTATACAATACAATAGAATCATCACGAAAGCAAAAGATCTTAAATAATATATATTGTTTGTTTTTAAATAAATAGACATCCACTATGTTAGAATATTTTTTTATTTTTTTTATTTAAAAAAAATGTAACATACTTAGCTATATCACAAAGAATTGAAAGGGTTGATATTAGTTTTACTTCCTTCCTGTTCTGTATTGTGTTATAAGTATTATCTAGTACACCTACCCTCATTACCTATATAATTATTCCGACACTATTGCCCAACAAAAATACTAAGTGAAGACTGCTACCTGTTTCGTGAGAATTACTAGCGGATGTTGCCAAAAGGTGTCCTGTTTTTTACTTTGAAAGAGATTTGTATTAAAGGAAAGTGGAATTTAAGGGTGATTCCGTCTCCGCTTTGAGAACACAAAAACATGCACTTCCATATGGATTATTTATATGGTAATCCTAACTAAAGATATTTAAATTTTTGCACTCTTGAATATTTAGATATAGGTCTATTATTAAAAAGAATAATATGTGCTCTAAATAAATTACAAATATGAATTGAAATGCATTCTTATAAAAACTGTATATTACTTAAATTTGAAAATATCTGTTAATAATATATCAAACTGGCATTGAAATTAAATTAATAGCTACGTTATATGTGGTTGAAGCAGGTCCTAAGAATGTATTTGATTAAATACAATTATGGATATTTTTCTTAGTATATACATAGTAAAAGTTGCCAAAAATATTTTTTTTAACAAAATATATACATCGTACAAGATTACATACATAAAACCACGGACCTAAACTAACCAAAATAAGTACCCGTGTGAACATTAAGCCCCTTCACCTGCTACCGAGTTCCTTGCCGCAATAAAAACATACAACAAAAACATGTAAAAGTGTGTGTAGCATAAGTATAATTCAACATAACCAAATACGTTTAACACTAATTTGATCGTTTATAATATTTAATAATGTGATTCGAACACTATTTGTGTACTTCGTTGGAATCTTAAATAATATAATAATTAATGTCAAATTTTCCATTATATTTAAATAGTTCCCACACAGATCACTCACATTATTCATACACTATTTGGATTCTATCACTTAATGCGATAGAAAGTTCACTAACCTTGATATTGTTATCTGTATCATAATAAGGCATTAACAATATAAAAGCAATCTATCATTTGAAATTAATATGATCAGTGACGGCTCAGCGGTAGATATCTGCATAGCTGGGCGGAATGGCGGTTAATCAGGTGGCCCGTTATTTTACATTGTGCTCGCCGTGAGTTTGAACCCGACAGAACAGGTTGCTCCAATGACAAAGGAGCAAACTCCCTCGTCCGCAATCCGAGTCTGCGAGCCCCACATTATAAATAGTTCCTCGGAATAATCCGGTGTTGCACGTCACTCTGGCGCCCACCAACGTAGCCATGTAAGATTCATTTTTTAATTTGTCTAATGCCTCACTTACGTCAGTTTTACGATTATTAATAGTTCACAATGTATCTAAATGTATTTTTGAAATCGAACACCGTTAAACTTCAATCGGAGTGGGTATCTTAACCTGCATGTTACATAATTAATCTTTAAATAAATAAATAAATAATGTTATTCATACATAATCTCTATAAAGCACAAGACTTCATTTGTTGAAATGTAAATTTATTTAAAAACAAAATAGAAATGAGCAAAGAAAGATCTAAATACATAAATATATCCTCTGCAAAGGCAAACAAAAATATTTCCTACAAACAAATAGCTATAAAATTAGTGTTTTAAACCTGCATAATAACAGTAGTAAAGCACAAACAATCGACTTTCATTTACAACAAGGATCTGTGCGCCACCTGCGCGCAGCATGGCAAAGCACAACTTGGAGTCAATTACTTTACTGCCAACCGGAACAATGGAGTTAAGGCTAGTAACAGTATTGTTATAAGAGCACGTGTTACTAACAAAGTATTGGTCTTGTTTTACCACCTGACTTAAATTTACTTACGAGATCTCTTTTCTATAAGTGTGAATTAAGTTTGATGTATTGCTACGTGCCTCGGTTACAAACAATAGTAATCATTAAGTTATAATACATTAGTACCTTCGATATTGGTACTTTTAATAAAAAAACTCTCTAAGTTATTACATTATAAAAATTTAAGGAAATCCTTAATTAAGCATGCATGCATCTGAAAAAAAAGCAATAGTTATATGAAAATCACAGCTGATGCGGCATCGTCAAAGATTGACTATGGTGATTATACGCCGCTTAAAAGTATAAACGCTAGTAACGCCCTACCTAAAGGGTTTAACCCGCCAGGCGGAAATTGATTTAAATTACTCTATTAATAATTTTAATATAACACGGCGCATCGTTTTTTGCTATAAGCCTCTGTTTTAGTTAATGGAATTATATGAGGTAACTAAAAAAACTATTGATTCCTTTCGATATACATATATTTTTGTAGTTGTTGTTTTTTATATTACAAAACAAATACTTTATAATTAAATATTATTTTTATGTTGAAAAATAACCCATTTGTTGATGTAAATCTTGTAGATAATAATACATTATACACTCACCAAATAAATCAACGATATAGTTGCTCGTTAATTATTTATTACCACTTTATAATGGCATCAGTGACTTAATAAAATTTCTGAAATAGATTGCCCGGACGTATCCATGATTATATATACCTACTTTTGTTACAAGAATGAGAATTTTGTCTTCCTTATACTATAAATGGTTAAGTAAACTGTTCACATTCTTATCCATCAACATTAAAGTCATCAGCCTGCTTCCGTCCGGCGTTCTCTGCTGGCCATCTAGACCTATCTGGAATTTTTCATATTTTTAAGGTATTTTTTTTTTAACATAACATAACAATATTCAACTAATTAATTATCATCTAAGTATACATAGTGTTGTATGTAAGTGAGATTACGTTACCTTGTAGTCAGAATGTTAATTATTATCGATTCTAACGAGTTTTTTGTCTACCTGCTTATATTGTGTAAGGAGAAAAATCTGTATTTTGACAAATACTATTGTATAATGTGACATACACGTTGCTAGAGCAACTCTATTGTACGCGTCAGCGGAACGTTTAATACTTTTATATATTATACAAGGTAGATAGTGATAGAAAGTAATTATAACATTCCATTCTCCATTTTCTAACTTCTTCTACAATTGCAACCCACTTAGAGAGTGTGGCGGAACGTTAAGCTACATTTCGGAATTACTAAAAAATTGGAATCGGAAAAATACCAATTTATATTTTCATGAAGTTAAATTTTTTAATTGATTCTAATCAAAAAAAAAAGTTTTCAATAAAAATGAAATGAAAACAATTAAATTATGATCACTCTTCCGAGTGGGAATCAAACCCACAACCAATTCCAATCAGACGGTGTCCCACTGCGTCACGGTGGCTTTTGTACTACTCCACTATACATATTTTTTTCCTACACCTACTTCTTTTTACATATTAAAGTAGAAAAAAATACGTATGTACAAAATGTAAGTTGGTCAAACTTACAATTTAATGCCAAATAAACATTAATGAACAACAAGTGCAATATTTACTAAGAGAATATAATAATTTTGTGATCCTTTTATAACAGTTTAATTATTATAAAAACTTTAATTTAGGAAACAGTATATCGGCGGTCAATTACTGACCCAGCGGGCGTTATCCCGATTAAGGTTGAACAGATGGTTATTTTTTAACACTCGCCCAAAACGGGGTGCTGAGTGGTGAAGTAGGGATATGCCTGTAACCGTATAATTACACGATATAGTTGCGCGCGCGACCGCATTTACAATTGACTTAAACAATAACTTTGTTTGATTCACAGCAATATTTTTTATTTCTATAGATCTGTTCATTACTATACTCATTTATAGTTTGTAAAGTTTACATTACGTATTAAAGATTCCACAACATAGTTTAATTAAAAATGCCTGGTATCAATTTTTATTAAATACTAGCGACTGTCTCGCGACTTTGCCTGCGTAAACTACATGACTAAACTATTTTTCACCCACCCGCGTTCTCACTTAAATCATAAACTTTGGTTAAATTTATAATTCAAATGGCTGTAACTGTTATATTTGTAAACCGATTTAAATCAAATAAACACTAAATGTTAAGAGACGCCTACCTCAATACAATAGTCAAAACTGACTTTAAATCGATTAAGACGTTTCTGAGATTAGCGTGCACAAACAGATAAACAAACACACAGAAAAACAGAAAAGAAAATTAAAAATCGTTGTTTCGGGTTTTATTACAAAAACGTCAACGAGTGCCGAAAAAAACGTCTGTTGAGGCACCCCTCGGGAATATCTCCTTATGGGGTGAAAGGAACCTAGTTTAATTTAATCCCCAGAAGACATAAGTTTGCGCGTTATCCACTAAGAAAACCCCATTTGTCGTGTCGCCTGTTTTTGAGAAAATTCTTCTTTAAGCCACGCGCAGAATCAGCATATTGGGCCTAAACGTTTCGAGTGACTGCCAGTATCGTATTTATCTGAAAAGCATGGCCAAGTTGGACTCGAAGAAGCTGGGTATTATTGCCAGAGCAAGACAATACTTCATGCTTAAACACCGGTTGACATGTATAGGGCCCAGGTTCGGCCTCACATGGAGTACTGCTCTCATCTCTGGGCTGGTGCACCCCAGTATCAGCTTGATCCATTTGATTGCATACAACGTAGAACCATTCGAATCGTTAAGGACTCAATAATCTTTGAAAGGCTTGACACTTTGGCGTTGCGTAGAGACGTTTCCTCTTTGTGCGTTCTCTACCGCATTTATCAAGGGAACCTTCAATAAGAGCATCTATTTCCACCTTAAAGGCCGGCAACAGCCCTGTAGCTCCTCTGATGTTACAGGCGTCGTGGGTGGCGGTGGTCACTTACCATCAGGTGACCCGAAAGCTCGTTTGCCTTGTCTATGGAATAATATATAAACATATATACATATATATAACATTGATAAATGCCCCTAATAATATTTTTTCTCATATATCTTCCATGTACAGACAGCGATCAGTTACATTTTTATTTTATGTATAGATTATAAGTAATTGTTCGAGTTTGACACTCCTTAAAATAAAATATAATAATTAATAATACATATTTTACAAATTTTCACCGTATAGTATCAAAATCTCAGACAATAATAGTCTTGATTTGATGTGTCCTAATTAGGTTAGCGTGCGCTTTTAGCCCACAGCACTTTCGCTACATGAATCTAATTTGTGTATGTGTTCATATCAAGTTTTGGTTTTAAGTGAAGTCTTGTGTATATTTTGCTGATTAATTTCTTAATAATTGTTCAATATTACATCGTATTCATAACTCCCATTTAGTTTATCTCATACAGGAAGTGACCGCAGCATAATACACTTAGTGAGTAAATAAACATATGTCAGTTCAGTAAGTCACTAACTATCTGTGTCATCTATAATTTACAGTTATATCGCACAAATGCCAAGGGCTACATCGATCAATCCAATGTTGTCGCAAGCGATTCTTAATCGACGGCTGCAGTCGAAAGTTGAGCAGCGACGTCGTGATCCCGAACTTAGCCTCCTTCACGCCGGTATACTTGTATATCAAATGTTGTGAAAACGTGGCGTCCAGCCTGCCTCAATGATCACGGAGACGAATTATAAAAACAAAATATTAATCTCCCGATCGTGACTAACGATTTCGGATCATCGTTTACATGAATGTAGGTCGAGAGTCCAGATTAATACTTGATATTCGCGTGGTAATGCTTTCAAATGTCACAGACATTTGATGCGGCGATGACCGGAGCTGTCAGAAGGCCTGGTCACGCCGCAATAAGCGAATATTGTTTATAACTTTATAAATATAGTCACTGACGTAATACATTATTTCAAGTAAAATAAATATTTAAAAAAACTATGAAGCTTAAATATAATGCAACTCAGTTAAGGTCAGGAAAGAAGTGATGATGATATCACTAGGAATAGGTTTTCTTTACCTCATAAAAAAGACCTTACAACAGGAGGCAGGCATATTTTTATAACGTAATGTTAACGTTATTAACGTTACACGAAATAACATTTATACGAAATAGTTCAAAACAAAATTAGTAAATTATTTAATTAAATAAAAAACCTAACATCCATATTGCATTCTGAGATTGGATAACGTTTATCGCTGGCAGGTGTTAGAAGACTACGCGATAAATAATAATATTTCATAGATACATAGTTAAAAAATGATGATTCTACTTAACACCTTGATAGATCGTTTTGACGGATCAGATCGTTTACAAGGCTAATGAAACATAATAACTGACGATAAGAATCATACCTTAACTAAATCGTATTAATCATAGAGAGTATTTATGGTTGTTAAGATAAGCATAGCTTAGATACTCTAGGACTGCGATGTTAAATTTAACCCTGTTAAATTTAATCAATTTTTAATGTACATGATAATACCGCCAATATATAAAATAAAATGTCTTGAATAATACAGCATATTAAACAAATTTAAGTTATCAAGAAGCCCAAGGTGGCTGCGTCGCCAGTTTACTTTTTTTTAGCGTAAACTTGGTGTGGCCCATTCTTGCATGTCTTGATTTAAAGTACGAGTATACAAAGCAAGTAAGTAAGCATTAAGTGTACGAACTAATCCAAGTTTACACGATCAAAATATTTTCCTCTGCATAAGTTGTTCAGGAAGTTGTATGTTTTGTGCAATTTGGCATTTGGAAAATTACAAATCGCCATTATCTCAACTCCTACGTACATATTATTATAGATATAGACTATTGTCGTGTTCAATTAAAAAATTTAATTTAATTGTAGTAAGGTGAAGGGTATAAGGTCGAATGCTGACAAAAAGTTAGATTTTAATCTACACGACTTATATGAAAGCCACTGGAAGTTACCCAACTTATTACGGTCATTCGAAAGAGTTCAGTAAGCAGCCGCTTTATTAAAGCTTATTGTTTTAATTTCGATATTGCACCATGCGTTATAGAATACGTCTGTATCTGCTCGCGAGATAATGATAGATAATACGACACAATGAAGCACGCGCCGCACCGGTTCGTTAGTGTAACTGTTGAGTCACGGACCCAAAGATCACCTGACGGGGTGCCTTTGACAGCTCTCGATGAAACGCATACGTCGCCGCGCCCGCGCCTAGATAAAGCAATGCAACTGCTACGTTGCTATGGATATTAAATCTTATTATAAATTTTAAGTAGGAACTAATTAGTTATTTTGTTATGTATGTTAATGGAAACTGTGCGAAGTTTTGAAACTATTTTTTTTACATACTAATCTGATAATGCTCTTAGCGAACGTACTACATAGAAAAATCCTTTATTATACTACGTGTACTTCAACGCTATCTGTGTATAATTTACTTGTAATATTAAGAAAAAATATATTTTATAAGTTTATTTATAAAATAAATAAAGAATAGTGACACGATCCTAACGGAAAAGTTATGGGTTCGATCATCGCTCATATTTGCAGAAAAAAATAATTTCCATTTTTCCAGATCTAGTAACACAAAACGCGACGTGGAGTTCCATCATTAATAAGCAATATCTCTTTAATTTACAGAACGTCAATAACGGTGTTTCTTAAAATTGTTTCATCTAGATATTTTTTTATCTGCGGTGCGATATTTTTTTAAGTGTGAAGCTAAAAATAAAATATAAAAAAGTAATCCTTCGTTACTAATGGACTGTCACTACTTTTATACGCAAGACAAAATTACGAGAACAGACTATTGTAGTAACCAGAAAATATCTTCTCCGAATGGTATTTTATAAAGGTTGACTGACTGACAAAGACTGTGTTGACCTTCAGCAACGTACCATAATTTCACGATTTCACACAAAGACTGTCAAGAATAATTAAAGTAATTACTGTTTACAGTAATTAATGACCCACATAACGTGATATGGTTTGATTGATCTCAACATAGTGACGGTATAATTGTGCCTTGCTAGACGCTGTTGCTACATAAAGTGTAACCGTAGATTTTCAATTAATACTGAATATCTAAATGTTATGGACAAATTATGTATTTACTAGCCTTAGCGATTATAAAATTTCTTTTAAATTTTTTTACTACTTTAATGTGTAAAAATCTCGAATATCAGATATTTTGAGTGACAGAGGCAAATATAAAAGTATTTCTATCTTTTTCCTGGAGTGAATAAAAATTTACAATCAAGAAAATCTACAATTACTTTTTTAAATACATAATAAAAAAAAAAGAAAACAATTGTTTCGAAATAAGTGGCAAAAAGGCGGCGCAAGCGCGGGCGGCGAGAACAGATAGCCGCGAGCTATCCGCTACATAGACACTACATTAGGGTTCATGCGTCCCAGCAAGCGGCTTCTTTACATTTACCATAAACGCATTTAACATGTAGTCACGTTTGCATTTCTCTACAAAAGTACAAAAAGACGCTAAAGTACTAAGCCATTTTTTTATTCAAAGGTAGCGTTCTAAATATGGATATCTTTTTTGTGCTTAATAAATCTGCATCGCGTCTGAGATCATGAGAAAAATAAAATCATCTATGTAGGAAATTAAAAAAAATAAACAGAAAATATTATGATTGGACATCCCTTATTAAGACCTCATTAAGACTTTCCGGAAGTTATATTGCTATTGACCCAATCTAAACACTGCACCGTTGGCATTTATTCATTGTTATCTTAACATTATTCAGAACACCTTACGATACCTAAGCAGGTATAATGAACTACCATTTAAAGAACCTTAGCAGTAAATCACGGTAACTCGATTAAGCATCCATAATACTATATTGGGATAACAGAGAGGTAAAGTATCTTAGCGATAAAACCATTCTTGTTTCATAAAATGTCCTACTATTTTTATTTTTCCTTTTTAATAACTTTTACATTATTTTAGCTAAATAATATATCCTTCTACCTTTTTTTAATCCCAGCCAAGCAAGAGTCTGCCTTCCTACTTAATCTCCTCCACTTTGCACGATCTTTAACATCCTTAGTGATTAGAGTCCATTGGCTCTCATATCCTGCTTCACGACATCCAGCCATCGCTTCCTTGGGCATCCGGGGGTCTTGATATAGGGACAGATATATCAAGGCATATTTTTCCGACATAATTCTCAGGTCGTGCAACGTGGCCATACCAACTAAGGCGACGCTCTTGGAGTTTGTCCGCTACATTATGGACTTTAAGACTACATCGAATGAATGTGTTACGTATGCGGTCAGCCCACTTTACGCTATGCATCCACCTCAGCATCTTCATTTTCATGACGTGAAGCTCCTGAGTGTGCCTAGACAGTACTGGCCAGCATTCGCTGCCGTATAAGAGAGCCGGTCGAATTATGCTCTCGTATATTAGTCCCTTGAGCTTGGGTGGTAGTCTGCGGTCGCAAACCACTCCTGTGATCTCACGCCATTTCGCCCAAGCAGCGCTTATTCGGGATTCGATATCGTGATCGATGTGTCCAGTCTCATGCAGAAAAGATCCAAGGTACCTAAACTTTTTCGACTGAACGGAGAGTTCCGGACCTATATGGATAGTGAAAGAATCCGGGCTCCTGCAAGCCATGTACTTGGTCTTCGTCACATTAAGTTTAAGACCGCCGTTCTCAAGCGTTACCAAGCTTCCACAGGTTCTTTCTCTGCTCCAGCGTCAAACGGGTCTCGTCAATGAGCGCTATGTCATCGGCATAAATCAGCCATCATAAGCCATGGTGGCTGGTCTTGGATATAAGCCGGGACAGTATCTAGCACAACATTGGATCTAGATGGGCTAAGAGCTGAGTTAGTTCAAATAATATATGTTAAATATATATAATAATATCATTGTACTTAGTCTGTACATAAACCAAACAAAAAAAGTTGATTACGGGTGAGCATTTTTTTACAATTGAGCAATATTTTAACAAACAAAATGACCGTATGCTGCAGCTTTATATCTTGCAGCATAAATACGGTCCCCATTAATCCCCATTAAAAGCTCCTCAATTAGTCAACGGAGTACAACGTGGGCATTATCCGACATATTTTTTGTGAAAAAGGAAACAAAACATCGGCATAAGTGTATCAAGATGCTATTCTTGAGAAGGTAGTTAAGCACCTTCACAATAATATGTTCAATCACCAAGTATGGTCCTTTCAGCTAGACTCGGCGACGGGTCATAAAGCTCGATCCGATCTTGATTAGAAACGAACGTTCCGGACTTCATCAGAGCTGAAGACTGGCTCTCATTTAGTTCTGATAATAAACCACGGATTATGATTTATGGTCAGTTTTAGAGAGTAAGGCTGGCTCTAAACGCCATGATAATTTGTAGTGCAATCAATCCATACGATTAGCAGTGAAGAACTTTCCCATAGAAAGAGTGCGTGCTGCTATTGATAACTGGCCTCAATATTTAAAGGACTGCATTGCAGCCAATGGAGACCTCTTCAAATAAGCTTTATACATAAACGAAATGTATTAAAACTAACACGCTGTAATAGTAAGAAATGTTACGTACAATAAACAAAAATTGATTTTTTTGGTAATTAATTATATTAGTTTTTATAAAAAAAAATCCTTCATTTTCACTTCCTTCATTTAGCAGGTAAGCCGAGGGAACCTAGTATCGTTAAGGACCCAATAATCTGTGAAAGGCTTGACACTTTGGCGTTGCGTAGAGATATTTCCTCTTTGTGCGTTCTCTACCGCATTTATCAAGGGGAGTGTTCTGGAGAACTGTTTGACTTTATTCCTGCCACTGAATTTTTCAACCGCACAGTACGTAACCGACTGAAACATTATCCTCACCATCTCGAAACTTGGCACTCTACTACTGTGCAATTTCATAGGAACTTCCTTCCACGTGCTACTCAACTGTAGGATGGCCTATCAGCGGCAGTGTTACCGTCGATTCGACATGGGTGCCTTCAAAAAGCGCGTCTATTTCCACCTAAAAGGCCGGCCACATACCTGTAGCTCCCCTGGTGTAACACGGGGTCGTGGGCGGCGGTGATCACTTACCATCAGGCGACCCGAACCCTCATTTGCCTTGACTATGGAATAAAAAAAACCTAGTGTCGAAATACTCTGTTCTCCACTTTTCATAAGCGTTATTTTTAGTAAGCTCGCAGAAACATTATTTTTAGAAATTAATTAGAATGAATCTTGAATTTGATAAACAATAATTATTGTGAAACCATTGCCAATTATTCTAACAAAGCTGTGAGATACGGTGCATTGCGTGGGCGTCATTGGCACGGACGGCGCGATTGACTCGTCAACAGCTATCGGAGTTCACTTAGTGCTAACGCGCGCTTTAGCGTGCGGCGCCGCGTTGTACGCCTGCGCCACATCGCACTTGTCATCTTGACTTTGTAAAATATTAATATAGACTTGGAATAAAGATATAAAAGGATTTATTAAATAATACTACTTTGATTATAGAAAAATATTCGAAAAGTCCTCTTCAAAGAATGTTACTTTTATAAATAATATAGTGGAAAGGCGTAAGGCCCTTAAGGGAGAATGCCAAACAAATGCAAATCTATACAAACATGTGACATACAAATCAGAAAATACAGCATTATACCTTACAATCAATGTGCCAGTCATTGCAATTAATTACCTAGAGCAAAAGTATCATAGACTTAAAATGAGCCTTACCTTAGATAGCAGTCTAAGGCTGCTGACTCCGCCGTTACGATTTGTTTAAAGTGCACGGGACTTAAGAACTACATATTACACAACAACGAAAAAATTTAATATTTAATAATTGCTAGTTGAGTGCCCTCAATTTGTAAGCAATGTAAGTATTTGTATGTTACTAGGATATTTTAATAAATTTTTAAAAGTATGTCTACTTACAAAAAAATATTAAAATATTTCTTACTCAGTAGCAGTGCATTACAGTGATTAATAATACTCCTTAAAATAGAATTTAATTTAAATAAAAACGTACTTGCTGGGCCGTTGTAAATGCTTCCAAGCTTTTTGGCGGTACATATATGTTAGATAACCTTATAAACAGTTTTATGAAATAAGTAACTATAAAACAGAATGACTTGCAGGGAACTATTATTTATAATTGTTAAATATTTAGTATATTTCATACATACGTACTTTAGTTACACTTAAATAACATAAATTCAGCATAGCCTAATGCAAATATTGTCCAAAAAAAATCAACTCCTTTGTGTATTATAATTTTATCATTTAAGAAGATAATATACATTACGATAACAAATAAAACTACGTTTTATGTACTGGCGTTATGAAAATTAATCAATGTAGTTTATAATTCAATTTTAGTAATGTTTGTCTTTATTCGTTTCGACCAGCTTTAGGTTTATGGTATATAATATAATTATACATTCTCTGCCCTATAAGCTCAGTATTTAAATTTGAGGCTCGCTTAAGTATAATTCTTACTCCTTTTTTAACGTGGAATTGATCCGTTATTGCTCTCCTCTGTGAAATAAAATGAAAGCGATTTACTATTCACAGTAACAAAGCTTAGACTTATGGGAAATTTTATGTATATATTATTCCATATTTAATGAGTATACGAGTATGTAAGGGTACCGTGTATAATTCTGGGTTACCTTTACTTCATTAAAAATATAACAATAAGAAACGAAACCGTTTAGTGATTGATGTAATTCATTCCACAGTTCCCATTCACATATAAAGGGTTCGTTTTATCAGTTACTGCTATAATGAAAGCCGTTTTAAACAACTATGATTTAATATAGTTTCTATAACATTGTCGTATACTTCTAACAAACAATCTTAATAAACACCTTTAAGTTATTCAACTCATATCATTATTTCAAAAAGGTACTAATTATTTTGGCTGAAAATTAAATCATCATGTTTCGATCATTAGAAAATACCTACATAATGGTGTTTTTAATTAAAATTAATAACGATTTCTTTGCAAGAATGAGCATTGGGGTGGGCGCAATCATTGATGAGCGTTTCTAATGTCTGCGCGCACCGTAAGGAGCAACTGTATAGTTTTACCAACACACATGGGGGTCTGGAAAAAATATAAACTTTTTTAGTATAATTAATTTGTCTAAATAGCTGAGTAACATATTACTCTAAATTATCTGTATTCCTTGTAAAAATACGATACTTAGTAAAAATATGATTCTTTCTATTTCATTTAAAATTATGCACTAAACCATATGCTTCTTTTCTTATTAAAGTTACAAATATTATTGTTAGCACAGTTTTGTGATCACAAAATCTATAGCAATGCCCTGAACACAGAAGACATTTTATCTGCATAAATCACATTTTACGAATGTCATAGTGGATTTTATAAGTGGGGAGTAAAGCTTTCGATATTTCCAAAGTAAAGTTTAGATAAACAGAGATATCTAAGGACCGGTACTACGAGCTTACTCACCGTCTGGCAGCGCACGTGCGCGCGCGCCGCTAGGGACGGGCCAGCTAATCACTGCAAGATTAGTGATTTTCTTACATTTATATCGATAATAATAATCTCACTTATTGAATAATGCCTTTTTAAGCAAGCTATATGAAATTAAACATATTTTGACATTGTTTTTTTATTTCAATAGAAAAGACATCAACGAACTATATTAAAACCCAAACTGAATATTTATGATTTTGTTAAAAGAAATATCTATACACCACTTACATTATCAATAAAACATTTTACTTTGTACATTACATTTGTTTAATAATTATAGTACCGATGTTTGATAGTACCGTAACTCACGACGAGCACAACATTCCATTTTAAGAAGAGGAAGTTGCAAATATTATTTATGAATTAATTCAATTTGCTTAGTAAGACTTAATCTAAGTCGAATCTTTTGCTCAATCACTAGACTGTTATCCCGTTCAATTGTAAATATTAGACATTTAACACACAGTGATTTCGCGGCCGGTCATTATAAATAGATTGTTGCGATACTACGACGTGTTTACAGGCAGTATCTGTCGATAGCCGATTCAGTATCAACACGGAGTCATGCAATCAAGTTGCCGACAAATAAGTTACCTACGAAGTTGTATTTGTTTCTTCTAAATCCAAACTTGTACTCGTGCACTCTAAATTTTATTTTATATTAGGTACATAAAATACTCGTTTTATTAAAAACAAAAATACTTTCAAACTAATGCATCTATGCTTTTAACTGTAAGTAACTTTTCATAAATATAATTATGTATGTTCATAAATGTCCGTTGTTTTATATACTTAGGTAACTTTACTTTATTATTTTATAAAATATATAACTTTAATATTTTTTATTAACAAAAGTATCAAATGATTTGTGAAAAGGTACAAGAATAGATAAATGGACATTTACAATAATCCACAGTAACGAGATATCTTCACTTAGTTATTTCTGCTGTCAGTAACGAGAAATAACGATGTAGGAAGAACACGGAACTATTGCGTGTTCAAGACGACTATAAGAAAAGCCGTTCACCATAATATTTGGTACAAATAAGTGACCCAGTATATTGGGCCTTAGTATTTATATATGAATATTAAACTCTTTTCAAAGGTTATCTCTATATTTAAACTTCTATATATCTTAGTCTTATATTTTAGATTCTGACTGAATACATATTCTTTATAAACAACAATAATTTTTTTTACAGAAAAACATAATTAGTTAATTGAATTATACATAATTCTACTTGCTTTAAAATATAGTGGGAGTAAATTGACGTATTCGTTGCGCAGTTGGAAAGTGTAAACACGGCGGTTGTGGGTTCATTCGCCACTCGGGCAAGTTTCCATTTCAATTTATTTTCATTACCTTTGACCGAAAAAAACGGAAAGATTTGTGAAGATAAAAATAAATAAATAAATTATGAAATAAAATATTAAGATAATATACTTACAATATATTCAATTGTTTTTCTATGTCCCGTCTTTTCGAGCTTGGTTCTTATGGGTCCACTATAAAAAATCAATACAAAGTCAAAATACAAATAAAGAAGTAAATAATAGTATTAACGGAAATATTTTTTTATTCAATAAGTAAATGTGAATATAATTTCATGTCTCAATTCCATAAATAAAGTTATATCTATAAAGTGCATACTTATTTTCAAATCCGACGTAATCGAGTGAACATTGACACATGCTAGACCAGTTCGGCGCGGGCGCAAGCGGCACGCCATATTAATGACTTGTTGTAAATTATTAAACGCCTCGACGGCCGGCCGCCGCACTGCCGTACTACTGCACAACGACAACGCCCAGCCACTTGTTCCATTGTTGGCATTCAGAACAAAATTGCGGAAACTAGCAATTTGTTATACAAACTGTTACAAAATAAATATTAATACCTAGATAAATTATTTTTTTAATTACTATTATCAGCCAATCCTTGTACCTCTGGCTATGCGAGTTTAAGAATTTGATGAACAGACTTGACAACCTAATCCAGAGGACATTCAGAGGGTGTCCTGCCTAGCACCTGTCCGATATTTGGTCTTGGGTATACGGGTACGCATCCCCGGATCCTCGGGCCACCACCATCATACTCCTATTTAATCCATGAAAGTGGTGTCCGTATGCCCCCTTTACTTCCCTCTTTCACCTTATCCATACTTTACTTAGCTTTACCCGTAAAGGGTGTTTTGGAGATCAGATGGCAATCGCTCCATTAAAACCACTCATCGTCACTTTAATGGAAGGCACAAGGAAAAGGCTAGGTTCGGCTAGGGCGTCGCCGCTTAACGAAGCGAAGGTACATCGCCCTACATCTGCGACAAGTGGGCAAGGACTATCGTGTCATGTAAGGGCAAAGCTAAAGATATTAGTACTGAGACGGAAACCCCGCTTTACGGTTGTAAACACTGGACTCAACGTCTGCTCTGTATGGTTATACAGAGCAGACGTTGAGTCCAGTGTGCCTTCCTACAGGAAACTCGCTGAAAGGGCAGTAAGTCGCAGAGCATCGGACAGGGTTACTGGCTCGTATACACTGGTCTTCGCCTTAGCCTTCAGGTAAAGCTGGTGTACCGGTAGTGCTATCTAAAGAGCTTCAGAATGATCTCCTCGAAGTCGAACGTCGCTGCGATAGCATAGGGTATGCTATTGGATGTGCGGCTATTGTTGATTTAGAGTATTTTGTACATTGACATGTGTATTTACTATAATTTAGCGACTCGCTCCCGTCCTTGCCCGCATGAACTATAGCTGTTTCGTATTTTTGGCAACCGTTTCGTAAACAAAAAAAATCTTGAAACCAATAAAAAAATAGGATAAAAAGGCCTGTGTTCATCCCTATACCCTAAATCCCTAGGCCCTGCTGATGGTACAGACAGATAGACAGACAGAGTTACTTCTACATTTATAATATTAGTATAGATTACTTTCCATTTACTACATGTTGGCAATGAAACTGACCCAAAATTATAATGAATTTCTTACCCCCGAATTCAAAACATTTTTGGGCTCTACGCCCATCTTAGTCGTTATATTTGTCATTATATTTGTATTGTTTTCAGAAAAAATCAGAAAGCAATACAAATATAATCATTCTCTGAAGTGGGAATCGAACCCACAACCATCACGTTTAACGTCAGATGTCTCACTGTGCCACGATGGCCCCAAAGTTCAATAATTTTCGAAAATTGCTTAACAACAACTTTTACTAATAAAGTATTTACTTATTTCTTACAGTTAAGCTAGACTATTATGGTGCTTCTTCAGTGGCACCATATGTTTAATTTTATATTGTAACAGAACTTGTACGCATCGTGCTAAACAAACTGTAATAACGCTTTTACTTATTTATTACAGCTTAACTGGTCTATTCTGATTCTACATAAGGAGATTCGGCTCAGGGTTACAGCTATACAAAAACCTACTTATACAACAAAATACTGAAAATTGACATTGACGAAAAACTGAAATTGAACTTTGGCCAAAAATTATAGTCATACCTTAACGGTGGTAATTTTCTTGTCTCTTAAACTTCCACATCAGATGTTTTAGACGATTGTAAACTTTTTTCAGCTTAGGGCTTTTCTCTCTTTCCTCCCGAATTTAAGATCTTGTGTATTGGATGCCGAAATCTAACGCCTATCTTTTTCTTATCGGAGAGAAAAAACGAAAATAATCTAAATATAACAATTCCATCAAATGGGAATCGAACCCACAACTATTGTGTTTACAGTCCATAGTGTCGCAGTAGGGTACTGCGGCACTATGGCCGGTAGGTTTAATAATTTTTATTTATTAACGAGAACTGCCCGCCACACTGCTGCATTTTTATTAATACGGCATTGACTTATATCTCATAGTTTAGTTGGTCTATAATGTATTCTGTCAGATTTTCAGATCTTTAATTCTTTTATGACAGTGCAAAATGCTGATCACGTTGATGGGGTTTTTACTATTTTCTAATAGTTTAGCTAGACTATCATGGTTCGTCATCCAATGTTCCACTCTTTGTAATAAATTATACCCTAAAGCCTCCTCAGGTCTAAATGTTGTACGGGTCATACATATAGGAGGTTTTTGGGGACAATAGGATAATGTATAAAAGAAAACAGAACGAGTGAAATCACTCCAAATTTAATCATGCCAAAATTTAAAAAAGTGCAAAGAAAATAAATCAAATTCCTTAATTTGTCTCTTTCTGTGGACTGTTCAGATTCGTACTTCAAGATTATAAAATATGGAGTTCATGTTGTTACGCACGTGACGTCAAAACACACATATTATCAGCGTAGAATATACTTGAGACGATTTCTGTTTGATAATTTCCAAAATGTGCATTAGACTTTTTACTATATTTTCGCATAAACAAGCTGTTACACGTATATGAAACTTTTGTATGGTCCAAAATATCTATATTAAAAATTTCTACAAAATTTACCATAAATGGAAATTCCTTTAAGTATGTATGTACATTTGTAATTATACAGGCAGAACGTTTTTATAGGAGAATTTTTGAAACCCCGCTTGCCATTTCTCTAACCCTGAAAATGAATGAACATTGTTGATTTTGAATTGGAATTTCATTTCTAACCTAACCCTAAAAAATATTTGTTTGTAGATTTTTAGTTTATGCACGCGCATGTTAACATACACTAACAGCTTTATACTAAGGTGTTTTGTTATTTTTTTTATATTGTATGTATCTTGGAAAAAATAACTGTACTAAATAAATAAGCCAAATAGGCAGATCTAATTTAAAAGATTGTATTAAACAATAATTATTATTGACGACCTTTTGCCTTTTAATTATACAAATAAATCACTATTTAGATCTAACTAAATATTTAAATGACATGAAAGCAAAACTAGAATAACAATAAAGGCTTATTCATTTATTATAAAACAATATGCATTTCGCAAAGTATTGATATTAGTCATGGTGAAGGTGATGTTTTATTATAGTATAGACAATAGAATAATCGAGGAGAATACGAATTTCTTGCTTTTAAGAATCATAAATGTAAATTATATAAACAAGCAAAACTGCAAGAACAGTCTTATGCGGGAAATTTATTAAAAGGAAAATCAAAAGTCAAATGATGTATAGTCATCGTTAAGATATTAAAACCAGTAAATTTTTACAAAATTATTATATTGGTAAAATTATACATATTATTAACTAGCGCCCCGCTCGCGGCTTCCCTTACGTAAACTACACTACTAAACTATTTTGTTTTTCATCCGCCTGCGTTCTCACTTAAATCACAAACTTTGCTTAAATTTATAATTTAAATGGTTGTAACTTTTTTGTAAACCGATTGAATTGAAATAAACACAAAATGTTAAGGGAAGTTTATCAAAATACAATAGTCAAAATTGCATTTAAACCGGTTTAGTCGTTTTTAAGGTTAGCTTGCACAAACGTTCATACAAACAAATAAACAGACAAACAGAATAAGAATGAACATTGTTTTGATTTCTATTATATTTTTAGTGTATCTTCCATGTACAGGCTGTCTGTACATCAGTTACATTTTTATTATATCTATAGATATAGATTATAGTAAAGTAGTACATAGTATTACATTTATTTGTTAAATACATTAATTTCAAGCATAATTTTAAAATTATGCTTATGAATGAATGAAAAAAATGAATTATTTTAGGTTAATTTACTATTTATTTGTGGTTGACAAAAATATTTTAATAACTTCAAACGTAATTTTTTTAATTAACTTGGTTGCTGTTCTTTTTGTGAATTCATCACATGTTCGTTGGACCTGAGTTAGTTTTTGTTTCAAAAAATTTACTTGTCATTTTTGAAACAAAATAAATAATTCATTCCAGTACGATGTCTACTTTGCTTACGAGTAACTTCCAATAAGTGACTGGCTCCAATGAGTAAATACACTCAGAATATGAAGGGGCAGCTAGTCATTAACCGTTGCCATTACAGCGTAGATGGCTTATTAGGCGTAGGGAGTGTTTTAACGGGGTTTAACTTGCTTCGAAGCTCTCACATAACTAATAATAACTACCAATCATGGTACCTACTGGAGATACCTAAACTAAATTAATTAAATTAATTAGAAACAAGAACGTGAAAAAAAGATATAAATACAAAAGTATATCTGTGTACTGACGTGAAATAAACAACAACCAATCAATCGCTTAGATTTATTTTAGAGCAGATCGGTTCCGCAACTGTAAAGGATCAATGCGAACTCGAATTTCGTAACGTCATCCTAAGGTGGCCAAATTGATCGATGACGTGCGCGTGCGCTCGCTGCTTGTCAATTATGTTACGAGTTCAGGGCCTGAGATACAGCTTATCTATGCTTAGCCATCTTTCTACGCTTGCTTTAACGTTAACAAGAGAAACGTTGAGCTATTAACGGATTGTATCTCAGACCACAGTTTAAAATCGTCGAAATTATTAAGCCCATTTAAAACGGAGCATAGTTTTCAAGTCTAACCATACGAACAATTTCTTCGCATTATATATTTTGTATTTATAAAATCTGTTATCAATATTTTAGACTTCCTACAAATACGATGACCATAGATAACCTGGGTGCGACCTGCAGTCTTTTTTGCTATATATACTAGATAGGCTTAAGACATATATTATATATACACATATGCGTATTAATATTAATGTGTAAAGTTGGTACAATATTGTGCTAAAAACCACGCATGCTCCAAGCAGCTGCGTCAACCGTTTAAGAATTCTTCATTAACAATAGAATCTTTACAGGTTGTTGCTATACTAAAGGACCATCTCGTTTTCAAAGAAATTCACCGTCAATACCGCCAAAACTGCCATTGCATAAACTCTATTGTCCATATTTTTTGTTATATTTTTTATACTATCAGCTGATTGCCGATCGGTACCAAAATATGTATTTCTTACAATAAAATTAAAATGTTATTTTACCTTCATTCTAAGAAGCTTCCTTAACTGCATATATACTGATAAATAATTCAACTTCACGCTTTATGGCTAAGCAAGGCAGACAGAGACAACCTAGTGTCATGACACTCCGGTCTCTAGTTCAAATACAAGTATAAGGAATATATACAATATTCACACTGTGTGCAGACATTGTTATAAGAAGTTATTAACGACAACTTAGTGTTAAATATTTTTTGTAATAATTGGGTAATTCTTTGCAAATAATTATCGATTAATTATCACTTACTTTAAAAAAGCAAAAACTCAACGACTTACTTACTTAGAAGCATGACAGTGAACTACCAGAGGGATTCCGAAAGTATTGCGCAAGGCGAAGCTAGGCAGGCGTGGTTTAATGTTTCTCTTGTGGAAACAGCTGTACATTCCCCTTTACCTGAACATTATGTGTATGAGCACGTGTTATATATGCCCCGCTTCTTAGATAAATACGATTCGTATTTTAAGTCCTTACATCCGGAGTGGGTACAGGACACAAGCATCTTGCCCATTCACTGAAATAAAATTATTTACCAGCTTATATTTAACAGCGTATAATAGAAAAGTTAAAAATTATATCATAAAAATGTATATAAATAATTTACTACAAGAAGTTAATTTGAGTCATAAAATCAATTTATATATCTTGGATCTATATGAATTTACACCTTTCAAAAGTTAACGGAGACCATACTGATTGTCTTTTAAGACATGAGTCCTTATTACTTTTGTACCAGCATACACCGTTAGTAAATTATTATGATTATATATTATACTATTTAATAAACCATATAAAATATATCATAATCATGAAAAAAAATATTGATTGTTTTTAGAGTACAAATAACTTATTTAAATATAAACAATTTGATATTTATCAATTATTTTATTATATTATATTTTATTATATATTTTTATTTTATTATTATTATATATATATATATATATATTATATTATATTACACACAAATGGATGTGTGAAATGAAAATATTTTTAGATTTATATACTAATATGTTGCCATGAATAAGTGTTAATGTAATCGTACAAATAAGTAAAATAGAAATAACTCGCTACCTCGTACTTCTTCTAAGACCAAGGGTCTTTAATGTTTATATGTTAAAAAAAAACATTGTATGTGTTGTAACATTTCTTTAACTTCTAAAACATTTTTGTTTACATTGGCGTTTTATGCACATCATTTATGTGAAACCATATTTGAAAACTGACATAGGTGTCACCTGCAAGAGATTTAGCTATCGAATTGTTCAAGCAATGTGAATTCTTCACATACAAAGAAGCATACGATATTTAAATAGATTGCTACAGAATAATACGATTATCATACTTAATTTTTATTCTTATGTGCTGCTCTGAGTTCCCTACACATGAATAACTTTCTCATAAGTCTGTGCATAATCTACTAACAAAATCTTGCATTAATGATTTTTTTGTTTAATATGCATCTCCTATACTTAATCAAACGTATTCAGATGACGCTCGTTTCAATCGAAGTCACGCACAAAGAAAACCGGATCAAAAAACTAGTGCATATTTAAATTGAATTAATTAAAACTAGTTTTCAATTGTGTCCCATAGAGTTACGATGTTGGATCCGTCTAACTCAACAAGTCTCCCTTTGAAAGTCAACAAATAAGCAATCGGAAGCTTTGAGCAGGTGTGTTTAATACCTTTCCCAGGACAAGTTTACTAGAATACTTGAATAAAAAGTTCTCAATGCATACATATATGCATGTCTTAATTATCATAACGCTCAATAAATCACCCATATTTAAGCGTTCATGAGAATATTTTATTATTATAATTATTTTAATATAACCTAACAGATACGGCGATGATTTTTGTAATATATCGGTGGACATAGTCGGGTTAATAGATTATTCTTGATATTTGGCATTAAAGTTTAAAAATGTGGAATAGTTAAGGCAGGAAACAAATAACTCACTGGCAAATTTATTTAACATAACAATTCATATGTTTGAATGAATAGCTCTGGATTTATGAAGATCGTAACTTATGGAGTATTCTCAATCTTGGTTTGAACACTTTGAGGCCATGGATCGCGATGTGGGTGAATATGTTGCACTCATTTCACGCACGCCTCTTGACACGTGTCGGTCTATCACCAAGTAGGTACCTATTATTAACGGTATCATTATTATACCAATATTTATAGTTTATAGACATTAAATGGTTTCATATCATAAAAAATATATTTTATGAAGATATTCAATTTAAATTTTAATCCTTATTTGTTTTAAATATTAATAAAAAGTTTATAGGGCTTTTCTATATTTTGTATACAGGTACACAAAAATTGTTTAATATTTCTTAAGATTTCTGCATTTATTATCGCTGTAGGAATATATACAAGATATTACAGTACAAAGAGAATAATATTTTCATGTAACGAAGTTTTAACAAATATGAGAATCACCAGTAAGCATGAACTATCCGTACCTTCATAATATTGCAAGATTAAGTATATTTTCGTTTTTTACAGTAAACACTTTTATTACACTTCCAGATTACAATATTAGAATGTATGTTATGTAAATGTATATTTTTAAATTAAAATAAACCGCATGTTTGCATGCATTAATTTTTTGTTTAAATTCAATTTTAGTATATTGTATATGGTTTCTGACCACTGTAATTGAGTTTAGTAAAATTGGAAATCCCTATAAGAATTTACACACAATTTACAATTTACATAAATGAGATCACTTCATTTATCAACAAGATTTTTATAAGCATATACTTATATCGTCAATCGTGTAAACTAATTGCTTTTGCGCCCTGCCTTATCTAATCAGGTTCTGAAAGGAGCCGATGTAAATTCTGGAACACATGTGTTTGCGCGAGCGCACGTGTTCATTGATGTATCTTTGGCCTCAAAGGGGATCGGCTCCTGACGGGAATAGGTAACATTAAGCAACCCATAAGTAAACACGACTCACCATCACCCTTGTGAATGTACAAAGAAAATCCTTATATTCTGCTGATAATGAAAAATATGTCTAAGCCAAGTAAAGAAAACACATCTGACTCACGTAGAGTTTGACACAATTATTGTGAATTTTAATACTGGGATTAATTTTAATAACATGTACCTACAGTAAATTTTCTAACATTGAAGAAAAGTGTACAAAAGAGTGCCTTTCTGCCTAATCTGCTAAATGTAGTTCGATAAATAATATAGAACCTACTACCTAACATGAATTTATATAAAATACGTAGATGAATGCCGGCAGGTTGCATTAACATTAATTTATAGCGGGGGAGCTGAATACAAAACATGAAATTCTAATTGTTACATTTTCGTTGGTCATCCCTATCAATATGGCACGTCGCAACAGTCGTTAATTTCATTAAGAGCTTATTAAGCGGGCACGCGACCGCCAACAGTTGGGCTCGACACACGGATGATATAATCGAAAACCTTATGGAGTGGAACGCGACTGTTACTTGCCCGTTGTTCGTAATTTTAATTTAAAATTAATCTACATACAACTATATAATTAACTATATAATGAGCATAATATAAGGATTTATTATTTTTTATTATATGATGTATAATTAGATAAATAAATAAATACAAAAGCTAAGTGTCAGCATATAAACATTAAACGTATAGAACCCTTGCTTAAATGCTATAATAGCAATAAATTAATGAGAGTTTAATTTTTTATTATTTAAGGATGGATACATTGTGTATGTTGATTGTATAAAATAACAGGTATATCATTTTTTTACTTAAAATGTGACTTTAAAAAGTAAGCTTTATAAATCCTAACATTGTTTAAATAAAATAAAAGAAATCATCATATAACAAATTAAATATAGGTTTTTAAATATTTTTTCCTATATACTAATTCAATATTAAGCCAAAACTAATTGTAATGATATGAATCCATAAGCGTATTTACCATCAATTTGATTATTAAAATTGGAGGCCACTACCATTAGGTGGTCACGCAGTGTCGACCACCGGTGTCAGATGGTACTAAGCCCCTCAAACAGCCAGTAATGAATAATCCTAGATTGCGTAACAATGATATGAAAATGTAATACACTCAACTTAAAATAATATTACTTAAAGATTACATGTTGAAAATTTCGATTATCGAGAAAATTTCATTCATAAATTTTCGTAAAAAAAATTTAAATTCAATTTTTTTGAATATAAAAAAACTGTTAAATGGTGTTAGTAAAAAGGGCACAGAAATTAACTCATTATAATGTATTTCTTGTACGTAAAGGACCCGTTTACAAAATGTGGAATGTGGATTTTATTTTTTAGAAAATATTATTAAGTAAATCTGCACTTCAGATCTTTAGGCATGAAATGCGACATCCCAAAAATGTGACAATCACTTTCATCCAGGCCTCAGTATACAATACGCAAAATATACCAACGCTATATATAGTGTGATAGCAATGAGTACAATTCATTGAATGAGTACTATCAGTTATTCAAAGCATATTACGAAAAATTATCCTCTCTTCGTTACCTAAGACAAATAGCAAGTAGGCAGAGAAAATCTAAAAGTGACATACATCTTCGACGAATATAGATGTGTGTCATCATGTTTTACCAGATCGGAGCATTATTTATATTTACCATACAATATTACCATTGCATCGAAATTAAATAAAAGTCTGTACAATTACCACCACCTGCGCCACTACAGCCTAAAACTGTATTGTTTCATAAAAAAAAATATTTTTAACATTACCTTATTTATTTATTTTTTGAAGATTTACCAACAATTGTTACAATGGAAGAACACAATTTCATAATAAAAACGTACGATATAATATTAACTAAAATGTATTACTAATAAATAGAGGCATGGCCCATTTTCAATGTAAGTAGTATGATAAAAATATTTTCTATTTAAAAAAAACAGAAAAAAACCAGGCGTATCGTTAACTAGGCATATGATCCGTTAGTAAATAAAATATAATTCAAAAAATAAATTGCCCGTATGTTATGTTTCAATTAGTAAAGTAAATATAAATAAGTAAATATTAACTAAACTACGAAGGACTAGAAATTTCACCAGGAAAACTTTACATTAATGATTAGTTCGACAAGTCAAAACAAGGACCATTGTAGTAGCTATATCGAAATTCAGTACATCAACCATTATTGGTAAAAATTGTATATTATAACTGTGGGAAAATATTATATTCACTAAGATAGCAATGAGTCACAGTTCCGCATCGAAACTATTGTCCAATGTGTAGGCGCCTGCGTTACCATTGTTGTTTATATGGAGATGGGGATTAAATGTATGATATTATTAATTGAAAGGCTCAGTTCCCACAGCTTCCGAAGGGTAAGTCCGGGTGACCTGTCACGAGTGACTCGTTTATTTGTTATTGTTATACTATGTGCGATCGGTTTCCGAGCACACTCCCACGACAGGGAACAGATGCTGGGGGCCCCGTGCACTGCGCTTGCGCCGGCACCCGCTGTACCACTACCACTCATAATATTGTCTATCAAATGACCCTCATTTTTCTTGTGGGAACCCAACCATACCGTGTGAATTATTTTGCAAAATTTAAATCTCAGTTTAATAATACTCAATTATGTTATTAATACCAGTCAATATTCTACAAGAACTAACAAATATTCTATAGTTTCTATAGTATGTTAGTAATGACATGCCAATATAAAATCACCTGCCACGATATTATGTAAAACAATTTTCCGCAAAATGATCTCTTAAAACTAAGATATAAATAATATAACAAATGAAGCGAATTGTGATACAACAAACAGACACTTGACCCGTCAAAACAGCGCATTATTCAACCTGAATTAGATTAGCATAGATTGCCTGGCAGTCGTCGACGGGAGACGCCATTGCATATGCCCCGCGACTCCGCACCTCTCCTCCACCGCCCCGACGCCAGCAGATGCTCCATTAATATTTTATTACGCATCACATTAGATACGGGTTGCTATATCGTCAAAATTTCATCTTCACATCTGTCTGCTGAAACATGGAAATTTGACAAATCTGAAAACATTTAAGGAAATATATGTGACTGCCTGCCTCAGTCTATTAATATTTTGCTCGGCATGCGTCTGTTACGGGAAATCTTGATTCTAAATACGGATGAATTAACCATATATTTAGCTAGTTCATTTACTGTAGACTACCTATTTATTTTATCTACTTTTCCATATTATAATAGTGTGTCTATTGTACCATCTATTAAAACGTGAAACTAATCTAATTCTCATTAAACAAAAAATATAATAAAAAAGTGTAACTGAACCAAGCATTATTTACGATTTCAAATTAACAGAAACGAATATACCATATTTTTATTAGAGTTTCACGTTTTGTCTCACATAGGTAGAGAGAACCTCAACCTAGTGTCCTGATACTCCGTTCTCCGCTTTCCACCCGAATTAGAGATCGTTGCGTGTTGAGTGGCGGAACTCATTGCCACGCTTTGTCTTACCAGAGCAGGATTATTTTAATTAAATAAAGCCATTCTCCCAAATTGAGACTGAACCCTCAACCCGCACAGCAGGTAGTCAGAGAGAATCTAGTGTCAAGACACTCCGTTCTTACCGTTCTCCGTTTGCAGTCAGACGCTGTGTCACTGTGCCACGATGGCCTCATAGACATTTTATATTTTTTTTCATTTCACAAATTAAAATAGTTGTTGAATGAACCTAATAAAGAAAAGCATATATAATAAAAACAAAATGTCTGATCGCACACTAAATGGTCGGTGACGCTACTGCCACTACTACTATTATATGTTCATCCATTCTGAATTACCTAAGCAAAATTCGTCGTTGAACTTTCATGCATCTCGCTCCGCATAAAATCAAATTTCAATGAGCAGTAGCCGCTAGGTATAAATCACGATAACAGTTTCGGATATCGAATGTTAATATCTTCTATAACAAATGCTTTGTTTTTACAACCAGGAACGGAGATTGATGTGCAACAATTACGGGATGCTCCTAAGCCATAAATTCAAAATGTGTTACATTGACAACTAGGTTTTTCTACAGTCTACTATGATAATTTGTGAATTGATACAAATGATACTTTAATGCAACAATCCATCGTCCATTTTAAAGGCTTTGTAAACTAAGGATAAAGGACTATTTATTTTATAACTTTATTAAAATAACCAAAAGTCATCACTTTTTTTAATATTTAATATATACGAAAATTCTCACTTTTGTTCCTTACTAAAATTTGGTGGCAAATATAATAAAAAATAATAAGTGCCTACGTATATTTCAAATAAATACAGCTGCATGCTTTTTCCCGCATAGTAGGGTAAACAAAGAAAACCTGATGTCACTTCGTTTATATTTTTCAGTCACCTATTTTATAAGAATGGCTTAATAACAATCGTTTTAAAAGTTCGCATATCATAAGCTTTCATCTATGAAGCAGAACACGGCGCCGGCAAAGCTCTGACACGTCAAAGTTAAAATCTATTACGCCCCCGCTCTGAAGCTATGAATATTTTAACTTATCCATATGATTGACTCATTGTTAAAATTCGGTGTCATAAGATGTACGTATTTGATCCGGAAAGAAAGTGACCCATTGTAAGAGGGAGACTGTAAGTATCTATTTATAATATATGTAAGTATTTATTTATCGATTACAATTTTTTTATTAACTGTACTTAGTATAAGTACGTGTTGAAATATACTTATATACTTGCACACTTTAAGCGTTTGTCTGTACTACATAATGACTGTTGTCGGCTGCAAGTTTAAAATACTCTCAAGTATATTTATATCTGAAGTGTAAGTAGTTGTTATTGCCTGATTTGTCAAAGTACCTATTTTAATTCCACTAATGACTACAGGTGATAAAACGGCTTTACCGGTGAAAATTGGATAAAGCGGTAATGTGCCTTCGTAATTTACCTATTTCAAGATACATAAAACAAATTTTATATGAATCTATATAATAAGTCGAGCATATTTTCAACCTAAATTACAATTATGCAAATTGTAACTATATTTATCCGTTTTGTTTAAGTAATAATCCAACAAATAGCCGTACTTAATGATTATTATTCTGAAGAAATTTTTGTCAGAAACAATTCCTTAATCCAAGCACATATTGTTGTGCAAGCTGTTTAGACCCAATTGAAGCTCTAATCCGTTCTGGATTATAATCATAATCTCTTAATCATGCATAGTAGGCACTACACTAGCAAGTCGGGCAGAAACAATATGCATATCTAAAAGTGAACTTTAAAATATTATAACGGTCTAAGTTAAAAAGTTCTACGTTGAATACAAACTTAAGCAAAAATAGAGATTAAAGGTTTCAGTTTGTTAAAAAATGTAAATGATTTGTTAGTAGCTACCAGAAAAATGTTCACACCTTACGAAAAAACATATTTTAATTAATCTCTTTCGAATCTAACCATTGGTAGCCATCGTCAATAGAAAAATAGGTTGGAATGAGGCAAAAAATGTGTACGCTGAAGTATGTAAGGTCGTGGACCGCGGGTGCTTGTGTCAAGTGTCACGGGCGGGAATAACTGAGACGCGCCGAGTTCAAGAGGCACGACCGTCGACCAGCTATTGTCCGCCGTCGCACGACGAGACGAATCACATCACAGGCTGCATGACCCACGTCAACGCGGTCACGAAACCATTTTCCACCAACTTCTTAATAATATGATAAAAAACGACGCCGCAAATAAGATCACTTCCCATACTCAGCACTTCCCATGATCCTATTTTTTGTTCCATCAATTCTTTTTGTCTCATAACAAACACCTCTAAATATTTTTAAAGTGTAACTTTTAACGCTTATGTAAATATGGACATTGAGGCATAAAGTTATTAGGTATAACTAAAAAGTAATGCGGCTAAGATGGAGTATATTTCAGTACACTTTTTTAGTACATAAAAATATTTAAATGTAGACAGTATTAGCATATTTGGTTCGTAAACAGTTTATATGATACCTACAAAGAAATATTGTAAGATTTTTTTTTATTTTTTACGATGTTTCTTGTATTATTTGGATTCCCAAAAGCTATTTATTTCATATACGTAAGATTTTAATTTAAAGTACTTTCCGTTCATAATACGAGGAGAAAAAATACGTAAGTAATTTTTTTATTCAAGTGATATATGTATAACAGAATATTTAAGGAAGAGGTACGGTAGCGAAAATTTTGACACTGAAAGGAAAAGAATTACGTAAAGATTTGAGGTTTTCTAACATATTCAATGCCTAATACAACCAATGTAACGATCTTTTTGACTCTAGATTTAAGTGAGGATAGCAGTTTTCCCCAACACTTACTACACTTATATTATTGTACGAAATGACAGCTGTATATCCCTATTCAGATACATTTATAGGTATTCATTAATTATTTTTGTTTTAGTTTCTGGCAGTTAACAGCGTTTCTAATAATTATTAATAATTTAAAGGTAGTATTATCTTATTTTTATATCTCGATAGAACATATACATCAAATGTTTTATATTGTTCCTATTAAAAATGCTATAGCAAGATTTGAATGCTATACTTTTTTAAAGCATTTACGGCTTCAGGCGTGCCAGTGAAACAGTTATATAAAGCTAAAGGAAGCCAAAAGAAATCTGCGAAAATTGGGATTAAAGTGTCACGTTCAAAAAAGTAATTTATGAATTAGACGGATGTATTTTGATGTATTTAGTCTACGGATAAAATTTCGAGAAAAGGCGTAGCTTGATATAGTCTTAAAATGTAATCAAATTAGATTGTGTTAGATTCAATCATAATCAATAATCAAAATTATAAAAGTATAAGTACATGATTAATGTGATTAATGTAAAGTAGTTAGTTTAAATTTAAGGTAATATAAAGGAAGGTGTAAAATAATAGATATGTTATCAAAAAAGGTTACAGATTCAAATCCCTTAGGATATTTTTTTAATTACAGTTTTAATGTTCATGGTAATAAATTACTGGTAAGTAATGTGTAAATTCAAGAATAATACATATATTATATTTTTATAAAAGAACGAAACACACTTGCACACGCAGCGTGAATTGAAATTGACAGACTGTCACAATCAATATTGAAAATGTTTTTGTCTTTTGTTGTCCCACTGACTTCTTAATCAAGATAGTTTATCCAATAAATTAAAATAAAACAACTAATTTGCTTAAAGAATATAAGCTAAATGTGTGATTATGAAAATATAATGAACAATAGCAATCAATAAAAATAATATATTTAATATTTATAAACTAAATAATTTTGTATAAACTCTGTTTTTATATTATTTATGACTAAATTAAAATTAAGTTACAAAGCATCCCAGTGTTTCAATTAAACATAGTTTCAGCCCAACACAACACTGAATACACTACAAGCAGTGTTGCTTCATATTATATTTGAACCATATATAACGTTTATTCTCTATACTCTATAGGAAATAACAATGGATAGTCTTGTTTGTTTCAAATAAAAAGCATTTACATATAATATATTTATATAAAACAAAAATCTAAAGCCAATGCAACTACTGAACATAGATTTTAATAAAAAACCTCAAGAGCTTCCCAATTAAACACAACACAAATTTAGAGTACTAATATTAGGAAATCTAAAAAATAATTGTATAAGCTACAAGTTTAATAAAATTAATATTTATTAATATACATAACACAAACTATCGCCAAATATTACATAAAACATTATTCTGATTTGTTCTTCACAGTGTATAAGATCTGATTGGTCTGGTAAATAAGATAAAGGGCGCTCACAAAAACTGCATTAGCTCTGCAAAGAAAAAATCTTAGTATATAAAATTATATATTTTAGGAATAAAAGGCACAGACAACACATACTGAACATAAATGTAGATTTAATTATAATAGATGGACAAATCATTTTGACAGTAGATAGACTAAAAGTTCTTTGATCTTCTTCTTATTTAGTTTGTTTATGGCTCGAAAATGTACTGCAAATTTGCAATATTGTAAAATACAGATACAGTTTTATAATAGGAAATTTAATTATATCAATTTTTTTTTTTGTTTTTAATTATTTAAATATTTTATTCTAGTAATAAAATAAGATTTAAAGATATTTATAATCATCGTTTATCTTAAATATTATTCAAAATATTTAAATTTTCCAAAATATTTTAAATGTAAATGTATACATTTCAGTATAATTTCACCTACATTTGCAATGAAATTGGGACCAATATGTATACATTTCAGTATAATGTCACCTACATTTGCAATGAAATTGGGACCAATAGTTATCGAAAGTTAGCTGAATAAAAATAAATATGCTGGTACTATAAATTCATAACATTACAATATGAGATAATGCGATCTCAGAGAAGATCTATCTTCATGTTTGAACAGATTATTATGAAAAAGAGCAACTCCTGGAAACACAAAAAAAAGCAAGGTGTATGTCCCAAGTTCTGTATTAACAAATGATTTTTAACTGTAAAAACATTGTAAGAGTTTGTAATGTCAAATGCTTTGGTCAAGATACAATCTTTTTTGCTTTTTGTACTCTCATTGCCTACTTCTAATGACTGCTAGTAAACCTGGTGCTTTTATGTAACATTCTTCCAGTATCAACTTAACTATGTTTCACTTAGAAGTTTTATCTTTGACAACAATTGCACAAATGTTATTATTCTATGCAATTCTCAACAAAAACTACCATGCAGTATAACTTTTTCTGCAGCTTCCCTGTATTAGTGAAACTCATAAGTTGTAACTAGGATGTAGCTTTACTTAAATAGTTTCAATTCCAATGTCTACTACAAAATGATGTCATATAGTGTTAAAATAGTACTTACTGCCCTTCTTTAAAGTATTCCTTTAAAGTATTAGAAAACCTCTTGGAGTACTTAACAAATTCTCTTTTTCTTTGTTCCAAAGCTTGTTTTCCTGGACCAGGGGTATATGATGACACTTCATTAACTGCATCTAACAGCTTTTTAATAGCTGATGCTATTTCTCTATACATAGAAACAGTATACATTAATTATTTTTATATTTGTAAATATTGATAAAAATAATAATGTATATTCTGATTATTTACTTACTTGATTGTTTCAAGGAAAGTTTTTCTATCAGTAATTTCATCAGGGATTCTGCTTAAAATCTTTTTCAAAGCTGTGGATTTCTTATTTAATTCTTGGAATGCATCTTCTGATCTATTTAATCTCAAATCAGCACCTAATTAATAAATGAAAAAAATAATATTATAAAACACATGTTTTATTTCAACAAGAAATTAAATTGAAAATGTGCAGGCCATATAAAAATATATATCTTTGCTTAACATTTTTTACATACATTCAGTCTCTGTCAATGTTCCTTGTAAACGAAGTAAGCTCTCGTTCATGTTAACAGGAATATCAGCTCTTCTCATGATGCCAGCAACCAAATCATAATTGAGTCCTGGAATAGCTGCTTCCGCCTTTGTAAGTGCAGCACGTAACGTTTGAGAAGCACCCAAATCATATTTTTCTAACTGAAATATAATGTGAAATAAAAGATTAATTGAACCACTCAGGCACTATCACCACACCTTAAGTAACGTCAATAGCGGAATCATATGGTAGGTACATATAATGTTTCCCTAATTGAGTTCTTTCATTAATAGAGAGTTGATATTAAAAATAATATTAAAAAAACCGTGTCATATTTAAACAATTACCTGTGTTAAAACTGGACGTATTAAAACAGGTAAAACCAAAGAAGTGACAGGTAATTCATCACCCATTGTCATTATGTCGAACAAATAAATGTAACTTAGTTGCTACAAGATAACGTTCGAGTTCAAGACAATATTTATATATTGACAGGGGCTAAAACGGTAAAAAAACAATGTCTGAAACTTAATATGAATGCACACGAAAACAAAAAATATTTTAAGCCAATATATATGTAGATAAAAAAGTAAAAACTGAAATACTGAACACTACAGAAATTGACATTCCATCGCAATGTTAACTTTATAAAAATATAGATAACTTTTTAATAGCCAAAAATAATAAAGGTTATTTTTTAACTTGAAATCTTATAAAGAAATCTCGTATAATTTAAATATAATGTACATCGTGAATCCAGTGTTACAAATATTAATATAAGCGAGTAAGTATTATGTGAATGAAGATAACACCTATGTAAGTACACTACTTAGTCTAAACAAATATGTTTAAAGAGACAATACCACTTGTGATTCGTGGCCAGCCACGGATTGTAACATGTAAAACGAGACTTTTCGAAAATTCTGTTTGAAAAATACATTATTGAATATTAAATTATATACGGTTATTCCAGTTATGTGTAATAATTACAAAAACCAAGTATCTAAGCCAGCTTAATTTTTTATCTGTCAAATAATTATTTTTTACCCTCGCAACATTATAGTTTGAAAACATAAAGAAGTTTGACGTGAAAACAATTACTTTGTGATAACAATTTAAAATATAAATGTTTTATTTGGACTCACTGCTATACAAAACTAATATTTAACAAAAAATTGAGTACGACAATTTTTCCAAAACATGGCTAAGAATACTTCTAGCTCAGCTTTCCGTAAAATTGATATTGATCAGTACAACGAAGACAATTTTAAAGAAGACGATGCAGTGCAATCAGTGCCTACCGGACCTGATGAGGCAGAAGTCTGTGCATTACTTAACCAATATCCTTTTTAATAGCCCTAATAAATACTTTTTATCTCATGTAATTAAATAGTGTAATTAAAAATTACTCGTGGTTCCTATATATTGACAGTGACAGTACTATATGAATCACTAAATTATGATAAAATGTTCTAACTATTCAATTTAACCACATAAGTATATCCTTGTACGATACGAAAAGAACATAAGTAATAAGATAACGAGTAACAGTCCTAATTTTATATGAATTTGTATTATTAATTACTTACCAGTTAAGTCTTTGTATAGCTTAATGTTTTCTTTTTTTCTTTCATTTTGGCATGATAACAAGCCTGTATTTCGAAAATATTACTAACAGACAAAGCCACCATTATATCAGCTTAAGGGTATGTGGCAAGGCCGAAGCCTCAAAACATGTTTGGAGTAAAAATTTACAATAATTGTCCACTTACTCTATTGTCCATAAATGTGGTATAATTATAAGAACAGATATTGATTTTTTACCTGTTTGGCCAATTTTGTTACCTAAATATAATATAACTTATATTTCATAAGCATTTATGTTAAACATATATTTAGAAAACCTAAATATCTTTAAAAAGCAGTGGGATTCGAGCCCGCACCTCTTGGAAACCGTCCAAGCTGAATAGTAATATTGATTATTTATTTATGGTCATTCATTCAAACCTTTTGGTTTTGATCATTATTCTTTACCTTACACCTTGCCATCTTAAGAATTATAAGGTGACTTAAAGGGTGGAGTGAATGTGTCCTGATTTTAACACATTTTCAAATGAAACTATTTTAACTGGAATAATTGCATGTGGACTAAATAATTGTAATTTTAGTAATATTTTGGTATTTTAAAACACATTTTAGAAAATCAGTAGTCTGTGGTCACAGGTAGACTGAGATGGCATTTGTCTGTCAGTTGATACAATTCTTATATTAATCTATCAGTGGCAAAGAGTTTTATTAAATATTTTTATTTAATAATGTAACAAAATCACTACAAAAATCTATTTCAAATAATACATGACAATTTCAACGAGCAATGCATTACTTAACTCAGTGTTTTTTTACATACAAGCTGGTTTTAAAACCATCATACCTTTCTATACAAAAATTTGATTAATTCATAGAATCAAAAGTATTCCTTGCCATTGTATACTGTACATATAGAGCAATATCTATCACACACATGCTAGTAGTAGTGACTAAGCAAGCTGAGATTTACAACATACCACCAATTACAGGTTAACACATCTTATAATTGCTGTATACATTTTATAATTCTCGCACTGATGAAATAACTAATCATGTTTAGGACTGAGACATATTTAAGTAGACAATTTCCTAAGTGTGTGAATAACACTTTAAAAAATGTTAAAAAAATGTTAACGACTCAATAAAATAATAGTTTTAATTTGTATTTGTGTAATAGATTTAATTACTAAACAACAGAGGTTTGATGTCAGTTCAGTTGAGTTTTTTAATTATGGTGTTTCAAACATGCCAGTAGAGCACAAGTCACTTCACCATGTTTTATGGGGGATACATAAAGGAGATGAATCGGCAAAAAAATATTTCATTAAACTATGATTGATCGGATGTTTAAAAGAGATCCAGTAACAATCCTTCACATATAACAAAACAAATATTTAGAGTAGATAGTACTACTATTACTTTAATATTAAATACTTCGTTAACACGATTTTTATTCCTTAATTCATTTAACACAGGACGATATGTTGAAGCACTTAAGCATGTGTTAAGCAATGCACCTTTAGGATCCTCTGATCAACAGATTAAAGTAAGTTAATAATATTTTTAATGTTTTATTGTGTCAGTTATCGAAAGCACTCTCGTCCAGACCGCTTTATTCATATTGGTTGCCTTTCTTGCTTTGTTTTCTTGCTGCTCTGTACTGCAGAACTCACTTCGTCATACTACGGTGGTATCACGCTACTAAACTTTACTACACAATTTCTATTGCTGCTAGACAGTGGCGTAGCATATGTATATTCTAGACGTTGGTAAAGTCTTTGTTGTTTCATTCTTTTAGTAACTATTCTTAAAATCTATTTAACCGATCTATGCTATCATATTTATGAAACTGCGCGCATCTCTCGTATAAATGGCGAGTTAAATAAAGTTGAGCGCGCGGTGCGCCTAAATTTAAGAAATTGATTAGCGAATTTCAAAGTCATATTTTGTTTACTTAGAACGAAGAATTAAACATTAATTCCAGTGGGAATCTAACCTAGTAAGACAATCCTACTACTACTAGTAAGACAATAAAGTATAGGCTTGACACTGCATATGCTGTGAAGATCATTATATAGAGATTTTTTAATAGAATAAGTTTCATTACTTTCTCGGGACGTGGACTCAGAATCGTTTCTCTTCCGTTTTTTATGTTTAGTTTGTTTTAGTAATAGCTCCATTCCTACGTTCTTGTATGTCTCCATTCTCATGTTCTTGTATTTCTCCATTCACGTGATCTTTTATTTCGTAACTTTTACTTTATTAAGATTTCTTGAACTAAATTCGTTTACACTATTCACATTTTCTTCTTTTCAACAGTATCATATTCTTTTGGGTCTATGTCTGATTCTGTTTCTGCATCAGTTTTTTCAATTCCACGTTCATAGCATAGTAAATCAGGTTCAAGTTAGAAACGAAAATAGTGGGCGGAGCTATTACCAATAATTTAACAGGTGCAAGATTTCCCGGGAATCGGTAGTAGCCACATGCGCGCGATTTTTGAAATAATAGGGAAAGCTCTCTATTATTTACCAGTCCTGTTATATAGTGAGTGTATTACTATAAAATTTGCAGTTTTTACTTACGGCTACAGATATTGTTGAAATTTCTCTAAACATTTTTACGTAACACGAACAATATCGTAAATATTACAGAAGAGTAAAATATAGCATAATATTGTAATCACTCTTACAGATTGCATTCAATTTCGGTTATAGTATATAAGTCTTTCTATTGTCAAAAGAATAAAGGGGTATTTTATTTGTATCTCAAGAAATATCAGTAGGCACGGTGTGTAAAAAAGTCATAAGGTGTATTCTAACCCCCTAGATGCCGAATATGACATAACATTAAAAACCCGGTAATATCACATTGCCGGATTAATCGGCGGAGGCGCCATTATGGAAGTTGGAAAAGCATGAGCTGTTTTTTAACAGCTGCTAATATTTTTTTTATTTTCAGGACAATGCATTAACTTTGACACTAAAGGTATTACTTGCAATAAAATCAGCTCAAATAGAAGAAGCTGTTGGTACTTTGTCACTGGACGATATAGATATTCTAATGAAATATATTTATAGAGGCTTTGAATATCCGTCCGAAGGATCGAGCGGGCACCTTTTGTTGTGGCATGAAAAAGCGTTTGGTATTGGTGGCGCCGGATCAATTGTGCGTGTTCTATCCGATAGATTAAAAGTCTAGTGTATATGCAAATACTCTTTAAAAATATATGCAATAAACTGTATTACATTTAATTATTCAGTGTATTATTCATATAACCTTTCAATATTTTAATTGTATTCTTACATTTTTATTTTCAAACATTTTTCAACTACTTGTCAATTTGTAGAAATAAAAAAAATATATATCAACTTTAAACTTATTTGTAACAACTTACAACTGCATGGCTATTGGGCGAAGAACACGTCCCAACTAAATAACTAGTTGTTTTAAATCCCATTGTCCTAATTTTGGCTATATATAGTACACAACAGTAAACTAAGTATGCCTCTTAAAATAGGAAGTGGAACACCGCGTGTTTTTTTTATGGTGTCTTATAAAGTGAGAATTTGTAACACCAATATCTTTTCCCCGTATATAGTAAAGAATGCAGATTGAATCGAATCTGGTGTATAGACATTCGGTTATCACTTTTCAGTTTCGTGACAGAGAGGTCACTGAACGGCAAAACTCCCCCGAACGCCCCGCTCATCAGACCAGCAAAATAAATTGATTTTATATACAATTATTACCCGGGTTGGTACGGAACCCGCAGCCATCAATGATAATCCCGAGACTATCCTATTGCGCCACAAAGGGCTTGACAATAAATATATATATGAATATTATAAATAAATAATATATTTTAAAAGCGGAATCAGCTATTGAATTTTTAATTTTCTTTTAATAAAAAGGCTAAATTAAGCTCACAGATATTTAAATTTATTGATCAGTGCCAACTTCTGATAAGATATTAAACTGAATACAATGAAACTGGAAGCGTATACAAAAAAGCTGATGTGAAATCATTTATCAACTTTTAATCAACGATTATAGTTTTATTATTAAACTACTATGTCTTAACAATATTCATCGAGGGATCAAAAGCTCCCGATGTTTAGAGTTCAATATCCCGAGTGAAAGTTGACTTTAAAATTACATAAGAATGAATTGTGTAATTAGGGGCATATTAAAAGGGCAAAAAATTATAAATATGTCAAAATATTATCTAGCAGGTAATGTAATAAAATACAAGATTTTTTAATATACGGTACGTAACAAGTATAAATTACGTAAGGTGTATTATTTTTATGTACGTATGTGTTACATAGATAAGAGAAAAAAGAAAAATAAGATGATATTTATTAACGTATGTACCTTACTACTGTTTAATAAATGTTCTGCCTAGCCGATCTAACATTAAAATGAGCGCTGGTTTCAAGTGAATGCTAAAGAAAGTAATAGTAGAGACTCTGTTGAGAGAAGGTGCTATATAAAGCAGCCCAGTCACTTGTTTTATGATAGTTCTAGCTGCACCTTGGGCTTACACTCACTCGTAGCACAATGGAGATACCGGTTAGTATTTTTTGTTTTAGATTGCGTCGGAGACGTCGTCGACTATAGCTAACGATTTGTAACTCGGAAATTACTACATTACATAATGTCTTATGTAAGGCTTATTTCCGTTTTTGTAACAACAGATTTGAAAATAAAGCATATTACATAAATTTTACAAGTATAGCATACTTGTACTTAACAAAGTAATAAATTAGTCTTAATCTTTTTTCTAATTTGCAGAAATCAATAATATTATTATGCTGTACTACAATCTGCCTAGCCTCCCATTATTCCCATACAATACCCGTAGAAGGATATGAAACGGAACTTCAAAACCTTGGAGAGCATGTTGAAATACCTGAAACTCCAGTTAAAGTGATTAAAATAACTAAAACGATCGCAGTGAAAGTTCCTGTGCCGTATCCAGTGAAGATTGTGGAAAAGGTGCCATATCCTGTTCACGTAAACAAGCCATACCCAGTGCCAGTTCCACAAATTATTAAAGTTCCAGTATCTCACATACATGGTCACGGCCACGAAGCCCTTGACGCTGGACACGGGCACCAATTCCAGGATCGCCAACAAGGTGGTAACTTATATCAAGTGCAAGAAGAACAACATGACGCTCCGTCGGGCGAGTCGTCCGATGATTCAGGAAGTCAATCATACGAGGGAGGAAACAATGAAAACAGTTACGGTGCTCCAAGTGAAGATTATAACTCACAAGGATCGTCAGGCGGGTTTTATGGTCAAGCACCACAAGATTATCAAGGCTTTCCTGCTGATCAAGATGGGCATAATACTTTTGAATCGAAAAGTTATGACCACGCAATTCAGAACTATTGGAACAAACTGAATTCAAATCAAAATGTAGGACACCCCAATAGCTTTCACTAACCGATTCATAAGTGGATGTGATAGATAAGTTATAGTACCTGAAATATAATTTGGAATACAACGTTCGTTAATAAAATAGTCCTTGTAATTGAGTTAAGTAGAATTGAGTTATTAAATTAAATTCCATGTCACCTCAGAAAAGGAAAGAAAATAGTTCATCGAATATTTTGCAGTGGAAAAATAATACAGTATTTCAAGGCTAGACATTTGAATAACTTATGCGTGTCTGTGTCAATTGTTTTTGATTGTTGAAGTTGTTATTAGATGTGTAAGTACTGTGTAATATTGTTGATTTTGACATTTAAAATAAAATGTAATTATTCTCTAAATATCTTTATTTATTATCTACATTTAAACTATATTAATTATTTATTAAACTCCGAGAAGACGATTTTGCACGTTGTCCATAAACTATTAGATAAAAAAACAATCACCGCACAATATTTCACTTAAAGTAATTTAAATTCAATAAAAAGCCTATAAATATTATATTGGCCAACAGTATATCTTTACTCTGCACTGAATAATGTCAAATAAAAAGCGTTGCAGATTTATACCAGAAATTAAAAAAAGTAAAACACATTTCTTAATAGTTTATAAAATTGTACCTACCAAGAATCCTGTAAGTACTTACTTAAGGCAAGACTTTCATATTTAGATTAAAAACTATTATCCATTACAGTTATATAAAAATTTGTGCGCAAAATATACGAGAAAGTGACTTACCTGTTGTAGGTATGACATTTTAAATGTTTTGTCAAAATCACTTCTAATAGTTTTGAGTTTCGAACAGTCTATTAACATTTCTAAATCCCATGCCAGTATAAACTACTTACAAGTACTCTAAATTAATTTGTTTCATTACAATTTAAACCACATTTATACTTACATAACTATAAAAATAGTGTCAAAGTTTATAAATTTAACAAAATACAAATACCTATTAAAATACATTTGTAATCATATCATTTATTTTTCTATATTATCACAAAAGCCTGTCTAATGTTCTTTGACTGTTTAACACTAAACCCTTAATATTTATACCTGGTGACAAACGGACATCATTTCTGGTACTAACTAATAAGGTGCAACATTTTTTAGTTAAAAAATATTAGTATTAATACTTAAGAAAAAATATTCAAATAATTTCAAACTTCTCGTGATGGAAATATAATAACCATGTAAGATTTTCAAATATTTTTTTGTTGTAAACACAATAATATTACATTTATAATATTTCTTTAAATTAAATTTAAATTCTATTTAGTTAATCTTTACCATGCAAACTTTTGTAAAATTACTTTTATGAACAATACAACACAAAAGTGTTAATTATACGTTTAACTATTGACTTTACGACGTAAAATCGTATGATTATATATTATAAAATATTTCAATACGATTATAATTCTAGTTATCATTAAGCAGTTTATAAACTAATATCAGCATATTAAAAAAGAAGATTAAAAATCAGTGTTCAAAATAGATACTAGCGAACAAAAATTCAATATCCACATATTAACAATAATAACAAAAGAAACGTAACTGTCTACGTAAACATATACAAAAAAACATAATTAATACATGTAGAAACGAAATAAATAGTGAATTTACAATAGTATAGTGTACAGAGGCGGCGTCGATGGCGGCCGTGTGAAGTATGTTCTAGAACTGCACGCGCGTGCGTTTCTCAGCGCTGGCGGCGGCGGCACGCTTCGGTCGCACCAGCTCGGGCTTCTCGTCCTCGTCCGACACGTACATCCGCGTCAGGTCCGACGCCACTGACGCCGTCTCGCACACGCTGCGTAATAATATCACATTTTATACTACTTAACCTAAACCAAAGGGTATATTTTTAATTAAACAAAAGTTTTTAAGTAAGTTTAGGTATTTTATTTTTACTAATTTTAAATTTGCTTATTTCAAAAAGTCGTTAATACGATTTTTTTAAGATAGATATAATTATAATTGCATCGGTTGTTGCTAACTAATACACTATTAGATAGATATAAATGATATTTATTCATAAACCATATGATACATTAAAATGATGTGAATATGAGTACGAGCGGTAACTTAGATGCCCGTATAGTATGCGAACTGAGTTAATGATTGAAATGTGTAATAATTAATGTATTGTATACTGGTGAGTTGCAATGTACGGTTGTATCGTACATGCTCCGGCCGGGAAGATCTTTAATAATTAATGATTATGGTAATGAGACAAGGTGAAGCCATTTGGTCCTTATGCTAAACTACTAGTCTCTAAATGAACTCTGTCTCTCTTGGCATTGGTGCGTTGCGCACATGTTCACTTTTCGTTTAGGAATTACAGTATATATATATATATATTCAGTTTGAGTTTCAGTGATACTCTACATTACACTCTTATACCGCGCACTAACACTATACACTTCATCACTGCTTGTGGCCTGCGCGGGTTCCTCATCGTTGGCAGTGGAAGGATGTCGCTCGACCCTCGCCACCGCCGGACGTGAACTCTTCTTGATCCGAATCCATCTTAGAAAGACGCTTCCAGCAAATAATGACACTCACGTGTCCGTCACCCAGAATCGCAGTGTAATTGTGAATATAGTGATACGAAATCTGATTTGTTTGCACTTTTCAGATTCGATGTTATGAGATGGAGGTACATAATTTTTTGAATTTTTTTTCGAGAAAGTAGTTGATAGGTGCTTATGCGTAAACTTTTGTCTTTTACAATTCTATTACTTCAGTTTTCACTATGTGAGTATATTGTGAAACTCTCCGTCTTAATAAGACATCCTTGATCAATACTGATTATTCCAGACTTCTCTACTTGGCCTGTTGTTGCGTGATCCTTACATAACACCCGAATGAAACATGTATCGCAAGTATTTGTTCATTTTATTAATCCAGTCATTTGTACATGTGCTTATGATAATTTTGCATTTTTCTGAATTTTCATCTATTTCGCATAAGTTTTGTAATTTCTTTCACATAAATTCATGTCAATGGAATTCATAATAAGGTAGGATTATCTTTGTAGATTTATTGCTGCATACTCTGCAACTGGTACTGTTTTCACTATATTCTAATTACTGATAGCTCGAGGAATTGATAAAATTTTCATGATTTCAAATGAGTCTCGAGTAATGAGAGGAACCTTTAATTCAAATATTATTTATTCTTCCTTAAACTTTTAATAAATGATAATTCTTAGTCAACTCTCTTTGAAGATTGTTAATAGGTAATGATAAATCTTTAATGAGATGACCGGCTATTGTATTTAATGTATTTTTTAGCTGATGTGGGCTTATTAAATGAAAATCGAATCTACCAAGATATATGTCTACTACAATATTTAATAATGTGGTCTACATTGTTTTGAATTGCCTTAATATGTTACTTACTACTTATTATGGCACCCACACTGGAATCATTAATTAAACTGGTTCTCGTTGATTTTGTGTTCAATTTTTTTTCCAAATTTTCAAGATTCTTTGAAATTTTTATTGTTTATTTAAATTTTTATCTTAATTTTTTTTTAATACAATGTCTCTATAATATGTTTGATTTTTCAAAAGTAAACCCAAAGTTTTTCAGAGGTTTTTATCATGTCTTTTTAATATGATATCTTGCTTGTACTGTTCCGCGAAATGGTCGTTGAGTACGCCGAAAGGTTATTTGCAATATATCCGACACCATTGATAAGGCCGCCTCGTCGGTGCTTCTGGCTCGTGCTAGCAGGCTGACTAATTTACAAGTGGCTATTGTTCTGTAATTCCGCGTACTCGTGCTGTAATTGTGTTAATAATACATTACAGTGGGAATCGCCTTTTAATGTTATTTTGCAGGCTGTTATTCCTTGCCAAAATGAGTTCATGTCATAGTAAGAAATTATCTTCCATTCATCTCTTATCAACTTTATATCGACGAGTTTATCTAAATATAGCCATTAATAGTCTTTTAATGGCATGTAACAACATCATAAGAAATAGCAATGAATAGCAGTTTTTGATGTTTTTATTTTAGTAATATCATCTTTACTCCGTAACGTTGTCTCTTTATTTTATTTTAATGATTGGCTTAATTCATCCTTCCATTCATTTTTCCATTTTATGTTTATAGTTAATATTGATAATTTTATGACTGGGCGCTTGATAAACCCGCTCTTAATTTCAACACAAATATTTTGGTTTAGTTGCAAGTTTTGTATTCCATAAGTAAATGCAATTTTTTTCTTGTAGTGTGAAAAAATATTTATTTTATTTTGCTTCAATCGACAAAGAAATGGCAAATGACCAATGCAAAAACTCTTGATAAGATTTGAAAACAGCTATATCTTGCTCATAGCTAGTCGATCTGATTTCGCATTTTTGTTTTATCAAATCAAAAATATATATTACATAGTTAACTTGTCCTATTTGTATTACTTATTCGTCGGTCGTAAGAATATCAACCTACTTTTCTTGTTGCTCGTTGTATGGTAGCCAAAATGGTCCCTTTCACCACAGGGAATGCTCTTCTAGCTGTTCAACACTCATACCCCGACCGGCACAGTCAGCGTGATTTTCTGTCAAGTTTATGTAATACCAGTTTTTTGGTGGCATTATTTCCCTCATTTGTCGTATTTAATTTGCCACAAAGGTCCATTCTCCTGAGTCTCTTTGGATCCATGCCAAGACTACCAATGAATCTATTCGTTTGTATAGTGTATTTATTGAGACATTCCTTGAACTTGTGCATCAGTACCACTGAGGTCTTTTTTCGATAATGTTACGAGTTTTATTGGGTGGAACATTTTCTTCGAATGTTCCCAGCCATCGAGGTAGCTGAAACTTGTTTATATAAAACATATCCTCTCTCATAAGTGTTCATTCTTTTGATCAGTTTATCTTATAGTATTCGATATCCATATTTTCTAAAATTATTATTTTGTGAAATAATAATTTTAGAAATTATTATTTATAAATTATACTTTAGTTTTGTGAATATTGGAGAAAGCCAACACAGTGGGTCATATAGCTTAGATATATCAGAGAGCAATGCTCGCTTTGTCACCTTTTGTGGCACCGATTCCACTTGCGACTGAAATGTAAATAAATGTAGTGTCGGATACCAACTGGTTCCTAAGGGTTTTGTTGATTCCAGTTGCTTAAAGACAAAAATATCTTGATTGCTATTGGTACTTGCATTTAGTATTATTTCTGACACAGTTCCCGCCATGCAAAACGTCATCCATGTAGAATGAATGTTCAAGAACGTGAGCCAATTCTTGATAAGACTTCCTTTTTCCTAATAAGACTTCCTTCATCTTCGGCAAGCTGTCTTCGTGAGGCCATAGCTAAAAATGGTGCGGCCTTGGTGCCATATGTTACTGTGCAGAGTTGATATCCTTTCATAGCTAAATTATCTCCCTCACACCATATAATTTTCTGTAAGATTTGATCCTGTTCGTTAATCAACATAAAGCGATACGTTTTTTCAATGTGTGCAATAAAAGCATAACGAAATTTTCTCCATTTCAACAACAAAGACTGAAGATCATTTTGTAAATTTGGCCTTAGGTCGTTGCGACTATATATGTTTTTTTTCTCGACGAATTAAAAAAGACTTTAAGTGCAGTTGTAGGAGTCATTACACAAAACACAATGGTGCGGTAGGTAATAATCGTTAATCGTAAATAATTCAGGTTTCGAGTAATTAATTAACACCTTGTTTCCTTAGTGGAACCTTGCTTCATATGAACCATCAAGTCGCGTTTTTGTAGTTGACTTGTAGTAATTGACTCATTCAGTATCCCAGAACTTATGAAGTTATTATACAGTGATGAACACACAATTTCAGCTTTATCCTTACAGTTGCTCTGCCTAACTCCTACACCTGATACTACTTTGCACTAACACCTGGGTGAGGCTAAAAGTTTGTAAAGCTTTTTCAGATATAAGGGATATTTGTGAACCCTGGTCTATGAAAGCCCTCATTTGGTGGTCCGATCCATTACTAGCTCGAACTTTGATTATTGCCGTTGCTAGCAATATTTCATTGACGTCGTTATGTTGCAACGCTAAATTATTTTCGTTATAATTCGTGTCGTCGACTGTGTTAGTATTGCACAATGATGTTTTTTGCACGCTTCATGTATAAGCGTATTACTTACTATTACATTCACAATATCGTGTTTCAAAAATACATGCTTTGTCTTTATAAACATATAGACAATTCTCTCATAAGTGTAGGTTAGAAAAAATTTTTAAGTTTTTAATGTGAAGTCATGTTTAAAAACCTACTGCACCAAAAACATCTATGATGTTCTTTACATAGTGGACAAATAGTTGTTGTTGTGACCTTATTATTGGGCAGTAGTTTATTTTGTTTGAGCAATAATTATTTATAATCGTATCACTGTTTGCCTTGAAATTCAAATTATCACTGTTTGATTTATTTTAATGCTAGTACTTTTTTCTTCCATTCATATTCCTGAATTATTGTGAATCTATTTTCTTGAAGGTTCAAACAATGCTGTAATGTAGGAAACTCTTTAGAGTTCTCAATTTTTTTAAATAATTATTAAATAATGATGATAGATTTTGCACTAATTGGCCAGCCTCTCGTCTAAGTTTTCCTTTTTGAAATTGTATTTTTTGAGCGTTTGAAATAGCAATGTTATTATGTATCAATCCGGAATACAGATCTTTGAAAGACACTATTTTTTTATAATAGCCGTTAAAAACTGGAACATCCACTATTAGGGTCCACTTCCCCTATGCGCTGCTGACCACAATTTTGAGATTATCTCTTTTTTAAAGTATTATACCTCATTTCATGTTTGACCATGGAGAATGCAGAGTACGTAACGCGTCTTCTAGTTCTAGGCTTGAATATTTCACTTCTATGCCTAATACGGTGCGAATAAATGCTCTAAATTGCTAGCCTGTTTTGTTAGCATTTCCTAGAGTAAGCTAGAGCTTACGTAATAATAAATATATTGTAAACTGCGGAATTGCAATGTACGGTTACACCGTACAATAATTAACAATTTTATCAATTTACTAAATTATTGTGTATAATCCAAAATTAAATAAATGAAGTTAAACAGTATTTGCCAAGTGCGACCGAATTTGACTAAGTACGCGATAGTTGTGAGTTCGATTAGCACTCGGGGTAAAGATTACGGTGAATTCCGCCACCCAAAAAGCAATGTCATATCGGTCGGCGGGGGAACAGATCTCGCCATTAGGTTCTGCCTACTATGCGTGAAAAGCGTGAAGCTGAAAATAAAGGAGACTATTCTAACTTGCATCTTGGCCTAAATAAAGTAACAATCAAAAAAAATTTGACAAATTAATAGATACTTGTGATGGTGGTGTGTGTATTTGATGTTATAATAAGCAATCATCAACGAAATGAGCGCAGAAAGAGGAACGCTACTTGTTCCGTGTCCGGTCAAGCACATGCAGCTACTTGTTGCATCAACATCCTCTTACATAAAGCGAGAAGTCGTACTCTCGGCGTTCAATCTATTAAGCGAATGTATGCTGCATTTCATACAACTAACTTTCATTATATGACTTATACCATTTAAAGAACTTTCAATCTAATTTGTTACTATTTATCTCGTTCATCGCATTTTACTATTAAATTAACGGCTGTCTCAAAATTGTATGGCAATTTTTTATAAGTACAGAATTTACATTGCATCCTGTTTGGATTATTTATTTATTTAAGTAATAAAATTTTACATAGAAGAAAGCAAATTCAAGGTGCTATCATATACTCATTCGAGTTTTACTGTGCACCAGAGTTTTGAGAGATTGTTTAAGGAAACTGTATTTATATAACTGTATCTTGTATTAAATTTAAATGCTCATTTAAAGTGCTAATATTTTTTACCTATATACATATAATGCGTATAAAAAATACATGAAATAAAAAATAAAAACTGAAAGGTAAAAACAAACTGATTATTTAGAATATTGAAAAAGAAAGATTCAAAGATTGAGGAACATCGACTGAATGTGAACGCGATAGGTTGTCGATTCGATACTCACTCGAAGTAATGATTATATTTAAATTATCTTAATTTGTTTGTTCTGGTACTTAAGACGAAGAAGTCTCGATTTCGGGCAGAATGTGGAGAACGGAGTGTCTTGAGACTAGGTTCTCTCTGACTAACCTGCTCTGCGGGGAAAAGCGTCGAGCTGGGGAAAAAAGGGAATAACATCCCACAGGTATACTAAAAAATATCTTTAGTTGTATATTTTATAGTATATCGACACAAGTATGAAAATTAGCGAGAATGGTTGTTTAAAGAACTGTGAGTCTTTATATATCGTAAACTATTACTTGCAATGATAAATGGAATCTAAAAATCTGTTTTCAAAACTTGTTCAACAATATATAATATTACCTTAAAATGAACTGAAAGTGGACAGCATTTTAATGTTTAATAAATTATTTTCTATGTCATTTATTTCATTACAAAAAAAACGCCATATTTTTGATTGAGTAACTTATCAACATGACTATTTAAGAAGTAAAAAGATGAGACCTGTGATAAAGTTTGCAAAATGTTTATCGTTTCTTTTATCTATTAAAGTAGAACTTACATATTCTATGTACTAAGCTGTTCTTTTCATATTCATTAATATACAAAAGGAGGTACCCAAAAGTTATATAAGTTTAAAATGAACAAACCTGTTATTATAATATTCAGATTCCGCTTGGTTATTGGCGAAGGCAGTAAGATCCTGCTTCAGGTTCATAATGGTAGGCAACAGGAGCGCGGGAGCCGACGGGATGGATACTTGAGGCGAGATTGGAAGTATTGGCTTCTCTTTGGGGACCTTCTTTGAAGTGTTTTCGTCTTCCTCAATTATGGATCTACATCATTTATTTTAAAATTAAATATTTTTTATATTTATTAAAGTATGATTCTCCAAATGTACAAGTGTGACGTAACATTTTAACGTAGCGGAATTCGAACCCACGCCTCTTGGAAACCGTCCAAGCCCTTTGACCGCTAAGCCAAAACTTTTATTCGTTGAATTTTTTATACGCTTGTTAATATTTATTTCTGAAAGTTGTCTAAAAATTTTTTTTATTAATTTTTATTATATTTAAGTTTTTTCTTTAAACTTTCTAATCTTCTGACAACATATAAAAGATTTAATTATAATATATTTACACCTGAGATTCGAACCTGTTTCCCGAATTATAATTCTAATATCAAAAATAAGATACGTACTTTCCTAAGTCCAGTGTGATTTTATATTCTTGTGATTTCTGAACTACTTCTAACCAGCTGGGTTTGATGACATTTTCGTCGATAGTTGAAAACGACGACCCTGGCCTGATAATGTAATTTATTAATATAAATGTAATATAATATAAAACTTTGTAGTGGACACAAGGATACAAGATACATGGCCATTTTTTCCAGGCAACCAAATCGATTAAGAAAAAAGTGTATATTAGCCAACAATTTTGTGTATAATACAGATTTCCTTGTGTTATTACGTAGTGAAACTTAGTGTACAATAATAAATATTTTTTTCTTGCAACAAAATAAATGTGATTAAATTAAATACAATATATATATGAATATTTTTAAATTACAAACTTACATGGGTGTAAAATTAAGTATGGTGGCAAGATGATTTTGCTTCTTATTCTGTATTTGATAAAAGTTATCGGGTGTCGGATTCAGTGTCGCGTTTTTCGGGAGTTCTGCCAGAACCAAAGTGTTGGTCTGAGCAGAACTATCCACACTCGATTGGGATATGTCGCGGAGGGAGATCTGGCTTAAGCTTAGCTGGAAATAATGTTATTGTATTATTTTTTTAAATATAAATACATATATATATTTAAAAAAATATATATAATTTCATAATATAGGTCGACATATTTTAAACAACTAAAAATTAACAGTAATAAATATTAAATATATTCAATTCTTACGTATTATTTCTCGATAGATATTTCGTCGGTACTGAGTATCTGTCCTGGAAGAACCTTCCAGGAACCTTAAATTCTTAGAATCTTTCTAGGAGATAAAGTCCTTACAAAAAATCTATTCGTGTTATGTTACTTGATTTGAAATT